>CAJHNH020000044.1:117500-225000 GCA_905116865.2 Candidula unifasciata
AGACAGAGAGGGAAAGTGAGAGAAAGAGTGGGAGACAAAGAGTGGGAGACAGAGAGAGTAAAAGAGAGAAAGTAAGAGACAGACAGAAAGAGAGAGAGAGGCAGAGAGAGACAGAGGGAGAAAGAGAGACAGAGAGAGTGTAAAACAGAGAAAGAGTGTAAAACAGAGAAAGAGTGTAAGACAGAGAGTGTAAGACAGAAAGAGTGTAAGATAGAAAGAGTGTAAGATAGAAAGAGTGTAAGATAGAGATAGTGTAAGATAGAGAGAGTGTAAGATAGAAAGAGTGTAAGATAGAAAGAGTGTAAGATAGAAAGAGTGTAAGATAGAGATATAGAAGGATAGAGAGAGTGTAAGATAGAAAAAGTATAAGATAGAGAGAGTGTAAGTTGAGAGAATGTAAGATAGAGACAGTGTAAGACAGAGAGAGTGTAAGACAGAGAGAGAAAAAGAGAACAGGAAAGGACCTTTTTTATGCCAGTGGCACATCAGGAACGTGATGCAAGAATCACACATTTGTACAGATCAATCAGCAGTCAATGAGTGATGTGGTCGACACCTTGTCCGCTGCCTTCACTACCCAGTCATTATCTGGTACCCATTTAAGGCTGGAGAGAGACAGTGAAAGAGTCTTCCGTCCATTTCCCACTCTGCGCTGCTACATGGAAGTTTGCAATAATCTCTTTCTGAATAGCAAGCTAACAGAGCAAATCCCAGATACCTCCTTCAGCTCCCAAATAAATTATAACTGGGGGACCCATAACTGCTAGACCAGCCTGCCTTAGGTGATGCATTCAGTCCCATGTGGGTAAATTAGAGAAATTAAATTAAATTAGGGAATTAGAGCAGGCCTAACTGTTAGATATTGTAGTTTCTTTAATTTATTAACATAATTTACCTTTACAAGACAAAGGTAGTCCTACTGCATATTCTTTCATGTCACTGATGGTTTGAACAAAAAAAATGCCTACATGCAAAGAGAGATAGTTTTAAACATATAGCTGTGAAGCCTCAACAATTAATTTTTAAAAAAAGCCAAACTAAAGCCCCGGAAATGTGGTTTTATAGAAGAATTCCTTGGACAGCCAAAACAAAAGGATCAACCCAGATGTTTTCAAAGAAACAAGGGCTCAAAGACAACTTATCACAAACATCAAAAAGAAAAAGTGATGTTTTAAAAAAAAAAAAATTATGAAAAGAAGGAAACTTAACATGTGACCACTGGAAAGATCTGTGGAAAAGAGAGACAGAGAAAGACAACACAAGTCGAGTCTTGACACCTTTTGTTCTGGCATGTAGGGGTGTGAGCACACAAACTGATTAATGTTGCTGAAGATCGCTGATTGTAGAGAGACATGATCTCCCATGTCAGCCAGCAGAGCGTATGATGATGATAATAGCAGATACTGCCATTAGGGTATGATATAATAGGCCTTCGCAAATTCCAGACCATAAGTGATGGGATGGGCAGTCTAGTTACCCTCCTTGTCCCCCTTTCATTCTGAGACAATATTCTGGAAATTATATGGCTCTTCTTGTTACCAGACTTGGAAAAAAATCAAGTGTAGAACTTACTCTGTGTTGCCCATGACATTTGCCATGTTGACTTCCAGGTTGAGTTGTGTGAGGTTGACAGCAAACAGAACCAGAGTTTCCCAGGAACTGCTGACACTGGTGGTGGTAGGTGAGGACGATGAGGCTGCTGTCAATCCTGCAATGCTGTGGCGATGCCTTGGCATATCTGGAGAGGACAGAGTTCTGGACTTCTTGCGGTGGATTGTTGATTCCCGACTGGATGGTTCTGCAGGTGCTTGCTGGGATGAATGAGCACCTTTTAAAAGGGTAGATTAATTTCAGAGTTAGAATATCAAATGGTAACAATGGTATATCATATTAACAGAGTCAGAAAATCAGTATGGTAACAACAGTAGAGACAGAATAACAGATTACGGATAATGATACGGAAGATATTACTGGAATTAGAATAACAACAGTACAGTCAAACTAACAGATTACCCTTACTGAGATACAACATATTACTGGAATTAAAATAACAAAAGTACAGTTAAACTTATAAATTACCTTTACCGATACAGAACATATTAAGGGGTTAGGGTAACAATAGTACGGACAAACTAACAAAGGTTAGAGTTAAAAGATTCAAGTCATGAAGACTGACTTCATTGCACCTGGCTTTGTCTCATATGGCTCAGTCTCTCTGAGTACAAGGACTAGCCGTCTGCTGAGAACATCACACTAAGCAACAAAACATCAGGGATGATCCCCTGGTATCTTCATCAAATTTTCACTCATGAAGTCAGCGACACAGCCATGAAATGAACTCGCGACCTATATGGTTGTGTGTAAATGTGTGTGTCTGAATGTCTGTAAGGTGCCACTACAGCACACTGCTCAGTGGTCATGTGAATGAATCCTTATCAAGGTGGGATTTTACAGAACTGATCAAAATGTGACCTGGACTCTTGAGGTACCCAGTAGAAAATGTCTGGGAAGAAAAGGAACCCATCAATTATGACTATAGAACTCAATGAGTGTCAGTTAGGCTATACAATTATGGGACTAGCACCATATACCAAATATGCCTCAACAGGTGACAAGAATCCTGCATTGTGAGCGTGTGCAAGTATGTCTCTGTGCATGTCATTTATGTCTGTTGTGAGCGTGTGCTTGTATGTCTGTGTGCATGTGCATGTATGTCTGTGTGCGTGTGCATGCATGTCTGTGTGCATGTGCATGCATGTCTGTGTGCAAGTGCATGTGCATGTATGTCTGGGCATGTGCATGTATGTCTGTGTGTGTGTGCATGTATGTCTGGGCATGTGCATGTATGTCTGTGTGCGTGTGCATGTATGTCTGGGCACGTGCATGCATGTCTGTGTGCGAGTGCATGTGCATGTATGTCTGTGGGCATGTGCATGTATGTCTGGGCATGTGCATGTCTGTCTGTGAGCATGTGCATGTATGTCTGTGTGCATGTGCATGCATGTCTGGGCATGTGCATGTATGTCTGTGTGCATGTGCATGTATGTCTGGGCATGTGCATGTATGTCTGTGTGCATGTGCATGCATGTCTGGGCATGTGCATGTATGTCTGTGTGCATGTGCATGCATGTCTGGGCATGTGCATGTATGTCTGTGTGCATGTGCATGCATGTCTGGGCATGTGCATGTATGTCTGTGTGTTTGAGCATGTATGTCTGTGTGTGTGCAGGTATGTCTGTGGGTGTGTGCATGTATGTCTGTGGGCATGTGCATGTATGTCTGTGGGCATGTGCATGTATGTCTGTGGGTGTGTGCATGTATGTCTGTGTGTGTGCAGGTATGTCTGTGGGTGTGTGCATGTATGTCTGTGGGCATGTGCATGTATGTCTGTGAGCATGTGCATGTATGACTGTGGGCATGTGCATGTATGTCTGTGGGTGTGTGCATGTATGTCTGTGTGTGTGCATGTATGTCTGTGGGCATGTGCATATATGTCTGTGGGCATGTGCATGTATGTCTGTGGGCGTGTGCATGTATGTCTGTGGGTGTGTGCATGTATGTCTGTGGGCATGTGCATGTATGTCTGTGGGTGTGTGCATGTATGTCTGTGTGCGAGTGCATGTGCATGTATGTCTGTGGGTGTGTGCATGTATGTCTGTGGGTGTGTGCATGTATGTCTGTGGGCGTGTGCATGTATGTCTGTGGGTGTGTGCATGTATGTCTGTGGGCGTGTGCATGTATGTCTGTGGGCATGTGCATGTATGTCTGTGGGTGTGTGCATGTATGTCTGTGGGTGTGTGCATGTATGTCTGTGGGTGTGTGCATGTATGTCTGTGTGTGTGCATGTATGTCTGTGTGTGTGTGCATGTATGTCTGTGGGTGTGTGCATGTATGTCTGTGGGTGTGTGCATGTATGTCTGTGGGTGTGTGCATGTATGTCTGTGGATGTGTGCATGTATGTCTGTGTGCGAGTGCATGTGCATGTATGTCTGTGGGTGTGTGCATGTATGTCTGTGGGCGTGTGCATGTATGTCTGTGGGTGTGTGCATGTATGTCTGTGTGCGTGCATGTATGTCTGTGGGTGTGTGCATGTATGTCTGTGGGTGTGTGCATGTATGTCTGTGGGCATGTGCATGTATGTCTGTGGGTGTGTGCATGTATGTCTGTGGGTGTGCATGTATGTCTGTGGGTGTGTGCATGTATGTCTGTGTGTGTGCATGTATGTCTGTGTGTGTGTGCATGTATGTCTGTGGGTGTGCATGTATGTCTGTGGGTGTGTGCATGTATGTCTGTGGCATGTGCATGTATGTCTGTGTGTGTGCATGTATGTCTGTGGGTGTGTGCATGTATGTCTGTGCGCGTGTGCATGTAGGTCTGTGAGCACATGCTTGTAATATATGTCTGTGGGCTGTCATATGTGTGGGCTGTCATATGTGTGTGCATGTATGTCTGTGAGTATGTGCATGTATGTCTGTGGGCATGTGCATGTATGTCTGTGTGTGTGCATGTATGTCTGTGAGTATGTGCATGTATGTCTGTGAGCATGTACATGTTTGTCTGTGGGCGCGTGCATGCAGGGCTCAAAGTCCATACCTCTATCCTGTGCCATCATTTTGACATCATGGATGGAATTCAGTGCACTACCTTTGGTGTCTCTCATCAACGTCTGTTTTATGGTTTCTTGTGGACATCCTCACTTCCTTAATTCTTTTATTTCCCACCTTAGTGCCTCCTTGTTAATTCTTTTCTCATTTCTTCTCAGGATGTGTCCAAAATAGCCACATCTTTGTATAATTGTTGGTATCCCCAGTGCCGCAAACCAGAATGGCAGTTTTGTTGGTATCCCCAGTGCCACAAACCAGAATGGCAGACTTGGTATCCCCAGTGCCGTAAACCAGAATGGCAGACTTGGTATCCCCAGTGCCGTAAACCAGAATGGCAGTTGTGCACAGTGAGATCTTCTTCCATGTTTGTCCTTAAAAGGGCAGCTGCCATATTGTGCTTTACAGCTAGGTTGCCTTTTGTCCCAGTACATCAAATTTCAAATGAACACCCCCCCCCCCCCCCCCCCCCCCCCCCCCACACCCCCCCCCCCCCCCAAGCACTTTTATGGGGAGACTGTGACCTGAAAGTTTTTTATGATTTCTGGACGTTGTCTGGGAAGGAAAGGTGACCAGAAGAAAATTGACCACTCTACTTTATATATTCAGTAATAATAAACTGATATACACTTTAAACAAAATGAAACTAATAGGTATTATATTTTCTCAGTCACATGCACCTTCACCCTCAATATAATTATAAATATACAATATTTTCTGGTTGCAGATAAAGGTATTCAGAATCCACTTAACGAATTTAAAGCAGGAATTAGTATTTAGTATGTGGACAACTTGCACAGTGGTAATATCACAATCCAGCATGAACTGCAGATCTATGAGTTTCAGGCAATCAATGTTATCACTTAAGGTTAAAACTGTAACTATTTATTAGCTATCAAATATCAATATGGATCAGTGTGCTTTACAATCATTGAGACAATGACAATCATGGTGTTACATGCAGAGCTACATGACGACAATGTGTCTCTTTGCTAACAATCAAGGAATGATTGCACTTTTATAGTTACTAGAGTGTCAGTGTTGTGCTTACAATTCTAACACAAGTGCCTACACAAAAGGAGTTACAACAAATAAAGCCATTTTATAACGGGTATGACAATAATTACCACAATTTAAGATGATAAAATACTGAGGTATAGTCAGATTGAACAGTTGACTTGATGTACACACGATCCACACCAATAGGAGAATACTGGGGTTAGGGCTGGGTATATTGGGCTCAGAGTTTATGAGAATGACCAAGAATGGTGACAGTGGAGTGACATGGACATGATCTGATCATGAAGAAGAAGCAGAAGAAGAAGATGATGATAAAGAAATGTAATAATAGTGATTCTAATGCTATATAATGTTTTTACATTTACAATTTTGTTTGTTGGGGGGAGTGGGGGTGGGGGGGGGGGGGTATTTTAGTGTGTATTTTACTTAATATCTTTATATAATTATATTTACACTGTTGATGTCTGCTTGTGTCAAGTATTTATGGATGACCCTGTGTCCAAAAGTAACCATAATTCAAGTTCTTTACTGTTTTCAAAATGTATTTTTTATGTATATAAAGGATAAACACATTATAAAATTTTTTTTCTAAGTTTTGAATTGGCCTGAAAGGCACACATCTGTGCATTGGTCTGAAAGGTACACATTTGTGCACTGGCCTGAAAGGCACACATCTGTGCATTGGTCTGAAAGGCACACATCTGTGCACTAGTCTGAAAGACACACATTTGTGCACTGGTCTGAAAGGCACACATCTGTAAATTGGCCTGAAAGGCACACATCTGTGCACTGGCCTGAAAGGCACTCATCTGTGCATTGGTCTGAAAGGTACACATCTGTGCAATGGTCTGAAAGGTACACATTTGTGCACTGGTCTGAAAGACACACATCTGAGCACTGGCCTGAAAGGCACACATCTGTGAACTGGCCTGAAAGGCACTCATCTGTGCATTGGTCTGAAAGGTACACATCTGTGCACTGGTCTGAAAGGTACACATTTGTGCACTGGTCTGAAAGACACACATCTGTGCACTGGCCTGAAATGCACACATCTGTGCATTGGTCTGAAAGGTACATATTTGTGCACTGGTCTGAAAGGCACACATCTGTGCATTGTTTTGAAAGGCACACATCTGTGCACTGGCCTGAAAGGCACTCATCTGTGCATTGGTCTGAAAGGTACACATCTGTGCACTGGTCTGAAAGGTACACATTTGTGCACTGGTCTGAAAGACACACATCTGTGCACTGGCCTGAAAGGCACACATCTGTGCATTGGTCTAAAAGGTACACATTTGTGCACTGGTCTGAAAGGCACACATCTGTGCATTGGTCTGAAAGGTACACATTTGTGCACTGGCCTGAAAGGCACACATATGTGCATTGGTCTGAAAGACACACATCTGTGCACTAGTCTGAAAGACACACATTTGTGCATTGGTCTGAAAGGCACACATCTGTGCATTGGTCTGAAAGACACACATCTGTGCATTGGCATGAAAGGCACACATCTGTGCATTGGTCTGAAAGGCACACATCTGTGCACTGGTCTGAAAGACACACATTTGTGCACTGGTCTGAAAGGCACACATTTGTAAATTGGCCTGAAAGGCACACATCTGTGCATTGGCCTGAAAGACACACATCTGTGCACTGGTCTGAAAGACACACATCTGTGCATTGGTCTGAAAGACACACATTTGTGCACTGGCCTGAAAGGTTCACATCTGTGCACTGGCCTGAAAGGCACTCATCTGTGCATTGGTCTGAAAGGTACACATCTGTGCACTGGTCTGAAAGACACACATCTGTGCATTGGTCTGAAAGACACACATTTGTGCACTGGCCTGAAAGGTTCACATCTGTGCACTGGCCTGAAAGGCACTCATCTGTGCATTGGTCTGAAAGGTACACATCTGTGCACTGGTCTGAAAGACACACATCTGTGCACTGGCCTATATGACACACATCTGTGCACTGGCCTGAAAGGCAGACATCTGTGCACTGGCCTAAATGACACACATATGTGAATTGGCCTGAAAGGCATACATCTGTGCAATGGTCTGAAAGGCAAACATCTGTGCACTGGCCTAAACGACACACATCTGTGAATTGGCCTGAAAGGCACACATCTGCGCATTGGCCTGAAAGGCACACATTTGTGCACTGGCCTAAATGACATACATATGTGAATTGGCCTGAAAGGCAAACATCTGTGCATTGGCCTGAAAAGCACACATCTGTGCACTGGATGAAAGGCACACAGCTGTGCACTGGCCTGAAATGCACAGGTCTGTGCACTGATCTGTATTTGTGCACAAGCATGCAATTAGAGCTTGATGGGATAGAAGGATAGTGATAGTTAGGAAGTAAGAGATGGAATGGACAAGTAGCGATGGATATTAACTTTGCTTGTGTTTATTCATCACAGTCTGTTTGAAAGGGTTAATGTCAATGCTGACCATTTTGAGAACTGGCAGAATATTTTCAGTCCTTAATTTGATTCATCCAGGCTGTCAGGTTTGTTTATTATGTCTAACTAAGGTTCTGTTAAAGAATTAGGTCAAAGATGTGAAAACAGGTCTCTAACAACACTTGTCTGTAGACTGTTAAGCCATTAGACTTCTGTTACACCAACAGCTTTGGCCTCCACTTACACAACATTGAACTAGGTTGAGGGATGACAGTTAGTAATTCAAGTTACAAAAACACAGACAATTAGAACACTGCTTCCTCTGATGTCAAAGGCAGTTCATCAGTTAGGTTTATAACCACAGGATTAAACCCCTTTCACCTCCAGAGACACATGCTTCATTCTTCATATGTTAAAATAACATTTTCCCTTCTTCTTTGTTCGCAAACACATATCTGATAAAATTGGCAGTCAGAAGTACTTCTCAATCCCCTACAGATACTTTAGGGCTAGGGTTAAACCATTCTTCCACTATGTTCTTCTTATGGGACATGTCACACTGCTTGTTCATCCTCTCTACATAAACACATATGTAATTTGCATTTTTAATTATGTTGTTGAACGAATCGTGCAGCGGCAGGTTATGAAACTAAAAGTGATCATTTGATCTCCTGTTACTATGATATTCATGTTACAAATTAGTTTCATATTCTTTCCAGGATTTTGAAAATCATTCTCATCATTTACTGGCAGTTGTGTGGGTTTACTAGGCAATTTTACATTCAGTAGTTAACCATTACTTTCTTAACAGTATGACACTGATACCACTGTCAACATGAATGTCAAGCCGCTTGTACTAAATCGCCTACTGCTGACTTTGAACGGATTTAAACAATCAATTGAAATCTAGAAATGACTGAACACCCACAGTAGAACATAAAAATAAATCACACCTCGTCTGGAAGCTATCTCAGTTGTAAACTCTGGGCTCAACTGGACACGAACTTTATCACCAGAGGAGCCACGCCGGTGATGCTTTTTCAGTGGCAGAGGGGCACTAATCACATTGAGGGATGGGTGAGACATGGAGTTCTGTGACATGAAACCTGAGTGCAGGGGCATTTGATTGGTTGGGAGTGGGGAATCTGCTTCTGAAAAGGTCAAAAGTTGTGTTAAATCAGCAGTGGTTCAAATATTGCTACAACTAAACAAGAAAACAGAAAAATAATTCATGCACTGTGCTGCTGAAATCATATTCACAACAACAGATCACAAAATAGGTGAGTGAAAACACAATGCAGTTGGGTGTTTGTGTGTACATGCATTGGGGTGTTCAAACAATAGCTTTGTCACATTCATTTTTTTATAGTTCAAAAGGCTGTTTACCAGTTTACTGAAACTAAACAAGATAAGACTGGTTTTTGGCTGTTGCTGATGATGTCATTAGTTAAAGGTTACAGTTGAAAGGATTGGCTACATTGCACTGGATTTGTATCCCACATGGCTCTGCCTCTCCACAGAACAGCAAGCCGTCTGCTGACAGCATCACACTGGCGACCACCCAGTGATCTCCATACAAATGTCACTTATGAACTGAACTCACAGCCATAAAATGAACCCATGACCTTCGGAGCAGGAGGCAAACAGCTTGGCTACTTCGCCAGAGAGACCTCCTCTGTATTGTCATCCTTTGAAGCTGTCTTCTTGGTTAATCCTCTTGTGTTTCAATTAAGATATCCATAAATCAGTTAATAAATGCAAGAACTAAAATAGAAAGCTCCTGAATGTCTAATGTATGACAGTGTTGTCATTCCTTGCACAAACAAATTTTCCCCACAAAATTAGCGATACTCTTGTCAAAAGACTCAGTGAAATACTATCCTAGTTACTGCTAGAGTTTATAGGCATGAAAGTAACACCATGCAGAGTTAGTCTTCTGATCAACCGATGTATTAATTATTCTTTACGGACAGCCTTCACTTCAAATGTGTTCCGACATCCACTATATATGCTAATCACTAAGTAAAGTTAAGATCCCTTTACACGCCCTTAGGCGCATCGGGCATATGGGAAGAGCACCCATATTTTTACAGACCAATCGGCACTCGGTGGGTAATGTAGTTAGCATTACACCGGCCGTCTTTACTTTCCCAGGACAGCCCATCCTGTAACCATTTGAGGCTGGGTCGACCTGCGACATCCCATACCATGATAAAAATCCACGCAGCCCACGCAGGTTTCAGGCTATATTCCTTTTCCCTACCCTTACTCTTTGCTTAGCTAAACTGTTAGAAATTTTCCAGAAGAGACTTCACAAATGTATTAGCTTTTTCTTTTTCAAACAAACAAACCCAGATAAATATAAATAAACAAATAATATATCTGTTTACCCCACAGACTGGTTTTTGTTTACTCCACAGACTGGTTTCTGTTTACTCGACAGACTGGTTTCAGTCTACTGGTATGATAAACATACAAGTACACTCAAAAGTATAATGTGATCCTTGACGATCCTTGACTGTATTTCTTTGTCTCATGATAGACTCTGAACTCATAATTTAACATTTCTTGGAAAGTCAAATATTCTGTCCATAATAAATGCTGTGTGTGTCAGTCCGTGGCCACTGATTCAGCATATCCACAACTCCATCCACAACCAAGTGGATACAGGTAGTAGCGGAACAGATTTCTATCATACGTATATGATACAGAATGTGGCAATTTCATCTCTGGATGTTATCAGTTAACATATGATTGACTTCTTGACATAAATAGACTTGGAGATTGGCAGGGTCAGATGCATCTATCATTTTACTAAACATACAGCTATGACATACAACAGTTAATACACACTTATATACAAATAATGAAAAACAGTTCATTAATATCTATTAACACTAAATCTAAGGTCAGCAGTTCCCAAACAGACCAACATAAGAGGGTAATCAAAGTATTTAACATGTGAGCTGCTTACAGTAATGTTATTATAATATAGCTGCAAGCAAGACAATGCAGTTTATAAATGAAAATCTCTTCCCCCAAGTCTGTTGTATGCACCATCCCAAATAAAAACTCTATCACGAATTTCAAATGATGTGCAATACTTTACATTCATTGGTATACAAGTCGAATTGTGGCTGACCAAACTATTAGAACGCTTGGCTCTCAAGCAGGAGACCTGGGTTTGAATCCTCGGGCGCAAAATGAAATCCTCACCTGCACAGTCATGGCGACAGCACTAGCCATGCGGCCGTAAATCCTCATGCTCAAAGCCCCCCCCCTACCCCCCCCACCCCCCCCCCCCCCCCCCCCCCCCTGCTTACACCACAAAAATGGTTTAATAAAGGCAGTAATTTGCAGTTCTTGGGGTACACAAGTCCCAACAATCTGTATAAAACATGTATTTTTTTCCTCATTTGATGATTTATATTAAATAAATATAAAGAAAGAAAAAAACTGTTTAATGCCTGAAAACTTTGTGTTATTTAATAAGTGCTCTAATCATGAAAAACATCTGTTTGTTTAATGCCTAAAAAACATTGTGTTATTTTATAAGTGCTCTAATCATGAAAAACATCTGTTTGTTTAATGCCTAAAAAACGTGTTATTTAATAAGTGCTCTGATCATGAAAAACATCTGTTTGTTTAATGCCTAAAAAATGTTGTGTTATTTAATAAGTGCTCTAATCATGAAAAACATCTGTTTGTTTAATGCCTATAAAACGTGTTATTTAATAAGTGCTCTAATCATGAAAAACATCTGTTTGTTTAATGCCTAAAAAACGTTGTTATTTAATAAGTGCTCTAATCATGAAAAACATCTGTTTGTTTAATGCCTAAAAAACGTTATGTTATATTTAATAAGTGCTCTAATCATGAAAAACATCTGTTTGTTTAATGCCTAAAAAACGTTGTTATTTAATAAGTGCTCTGATTATGAAAAACATTTGTTTGTTTAATGCCTTAAAAACGTGTTATTTAATAAGTGCTCTGATTATGAAAAACATCTGTTTGTTTAATGCCTATAAAAACATGTTATTTAATAAGTGCTCTGATCATGAAAAACATCTGTTTGTTTAATGCCTATAAAAACATGTTATTTTATAAGTGCTCTGATCATGAAAAACATCTGTTTGTTTAATGCCTAAAAAACGTTGTGTTATTTAATAAGTGCTCTAATCATGAAAAACATCTGTTTGTTTAATGCCTAAAAAACGTTGTGTTATTTAATAAGTGCTCTGATCATGAAAAAACATTCATTTTTTAAATGAAAATGAAGACTTCTAAGAGATATTCCATTGGTGTGTTTACAATATTCCTGATTAATAAACATGGTAGTGTGGGTCAAGCAAATTCTAAAGTGTGATCTAGAAGAATACGTTTTAAAACCCACTGCCTGAGATAACAAACATCAAAGTAATTAATCTACTACTACAGGTACTGAAAAACCCAGATTGCACAGTTTCTAAGGACACTGGCACATGCAACAAGAAATCGGTCAACAAAACACAAGGGAACAAGTCAATTGAAGACTGTCAGCATATTTACCATCCCCCCTGTTTGGGTTGACACTCTCATCACCCAGAAACAGACGTCGTGCCAAGGTGCGCCGGTACCAGGCTTTGGGCAGTGACAGAATTTCTGACAGGCGACGCATGTCATACTTGAATGAAGCTGTGCCAATGTCACAGATGGCTGTTGATTACATCGAAATGTCATTAGATATTTCTAGAAGACCAGGAGGAGTCATTATATTTATTCTTCAAGAATACGTTTATGAGGAGCCACAAGGCCGAGTACATTGGAGACAGATAGCAAACAATGTATACCAAACATTACAGTAAGTAACCTGGCAATGGCAATAGTGTGCATAATAAAACAGACAGTCCCTCTTGTGGGTCACAGGCTCCCATTCTGAAGGGGGGGGGGGGGGGGGGGGGGGGGAAGACCTACTGCTCTTAACAAGCAAGTTGTAACAGGTGACTAACCAAGGATGTTCTGAAATCAGATATCTTGGCTGAACGGCACAGATATCACAGCTTAGCTGAAAAGCATGGTATAATGTGCCAAACACTCTTTTGAGGGCAAAAGCAGAAGAGGAGGAGGAGGGAAAGGGGGAATAAGAAAAGAAACAGAGAGTTACTTAAAGTGTGTTTACAGACAAGATGACAAACTTTAGTACACCAGGTTTGATCCCATATGGCAACACAACTGGTCTATCAGAAGTGTTTTATAAATCATGAACTCTGTAGCTCTAGCAACAACACCCAGGGATCTTTGACAGACCTGTACTCACCAATAAGATGTTGGATTCTAAAATCTACCACACAACCTGAGAGTGGTATGCACATCAGTTTTACATACTTGACTTTCTTTCTTCTAGGCAGACTGTTAGTTCTTTGCCTCTCAGGCAACTTCAATGGTAGCCCCCAATTAGTCGACTCTTACGACATGCTCACTGGGGAGGCAGAGGGTCTATTCTTATTTTCCCCTACAATGGGGCCTTGGAACCCCCGATAGGAAGACTGTATTCTAGACTGCAATCTTAGTATCCTAGAACAGTTGAAGTTTGTACCCAAATTCTGGCATATTTATATTCTTTTTATATTATTTATTTGTATCTGGACACCAGAGTTTTTATCCTTTCCTTCTCTTAAGACATGAAACATTAAAAAAAAAAAATGAAGTACAAAATACTAACTGTCCATGATTCACTTCCCAACATAATATGTTATACTTCACTAACTATCAAGAATAATATTAAAGAAAATGTGTGATAATATCTGCAGATTAAAACCAAGCACAGTATAAAATATTTATGTACAAGATGAGATAAACCAGGAACAGAAGACTGGATGACTGACATGTCTCTCCCTTTAGTTCTAAAATGGACTGTACACAATTTTATAATGGGCTCAAACTTTGGCCATGCTTACCAGAAAACCTGACCACATTGGATCGAGTCTGCTGGTCAGACATGACTGATGCTTCTCCAGACTCACTGTAACACTCCAGTTTACGGGTACGAGATATGTTCACACGAATGAACTCAACGTTGAGACTGAGGGAATCTCTACGACCAAGATCATGAATGGCATTTGTTGCATTTTCTGATATACGCTCTGAATAAAAAAAAGATTACATTTCAGTCCATGTGTCTTAGTAAAATGATGACCTAATTTTAAGAAATATGTATAAATAATTTCAATTTTGTTACAAAGTAAAGAGCCATTTTCACACCTCTAGCACAATGGGAAGATAGTGCTAGACTTGATGTTTTTTTTACAGACAAATCAGCAATCAATGAGTGATGTGGTTAAAACCATACCAGCTACCTTTACTTCCCAGCACATTACCTAGTACCAATTTTAGACTGGGTTACTCAGATGTAAAGTCAATTTTTACAAAAATCTGTCTTGATGCAGACTGGAACCTTAGACCTGCAGGCAAATATCTAGCTGTTAGGCTACAGAGGCTTCCAAGTTATAATATACAAAGAGATATTTCCCATACCTATCTGGCTGAAGTTATGTTGACCACACAACCCAACCAGCGCCAGTTGGTGTCAAAATGTGGGTCAATCTCTCTATGCATTGTTAACTGTCCACTGAGAATGTCACACAAACCATAAAACTCCACAACTTCAGAGACAAGTGAGTGTGTGACATAACATACAACCTTCAGAGCAAATGGTTTGTGGTTCAACAATGTAGTAATCATGTAAAATTTTTCAGGTCCACCTGCTTGTAGTGAAATTTGTTTATAGATGTAAACAAACCTAAATTAACTAATTTCCTCATTTTCATGAAAGTTACATTAAATTGTTTATAATTTTTGCTTATTAATTTATAAATATTTATAAATAATATGAAACCAATGATCGTATTAAAACAAAGAAGTGCAAAGTCATGGACAGTAAACAAACCTTCAGATGAGAACTGCGGCTTGTGATATGTGGTTATAGAGAAGAAAAGAAAGGATCTTAACGTTAGAGAAGAAAATAGAATTCATAGCAAAGAAAAGAAATTCAAGAGTGATAATAAAGTCAGAAAGGTAAAATATTGTGAACATATGATGGGACTGCTGAGAAACTATATGAACAGAAAGAGTGTCAGGGGGGCACTGACGCTTCCAATAAAACTACCAAAACTACTTTGAAGATAACATGAAAAGATGGGCAAGAGTACAAACACATTTGACTAAAGTGAAGCACTTTTTTATGCCTTGAAGAGTGCCGACTATATTGTGCCAGCCACATATTTTTTAAGACCAGCTGGAACTTGCCAGCCACCTTTTCTTCCCAAAACATTTTCTAATATTAATTTCTACTTCTTCTACTTTGTGATGGGTTTTGTATGCTCAGGTTATCAGTTGTGTTGCCTCCATGAACCAGTACATCAGAAGCAAGTCTCAAAGGATTTCCCAAAATTTGTCCTGGAGGCCACTACCTTCTGGCCATGTGTTTTCTCTCAGACTTTGCTGTAGGGGGCAGTTCTGCACTTTTTGTAATACTAATCTTATTCTGAACTAAACTGGGAGACAATGGCTTATATTTAAAAAAAAAAAAAAAAAAAAAACTTGTTTTGAGAGGGAATCAAATGCAGGATGACTGGACTTGCAGGCATGTGTGCTAGCTACTGTAGAAATATCAATGGATTCTCAATTATCAAATAAGTTACACTGTCACACAACAGTTGGCTTAAAAATAAAAATCATCTTCATACCAAGACCACTTTGACCTCTGAATGCTGGAGAGTCTGCCTGTCCTTGCATCCTACGCTGGACTCCTGTGCCATAAGGATGGAAAATGTACAAGGAGAAGTCTGACATGCAGCCAGTGACACTCAAACCTCCAGAGCCAGGGCCTGGGTAGAAGGAGTTGTCTGACAGGCCACTGGTGTGTCTGCTTCTAGGAGATTGCTGATTGTTGTTGGGGCTGGGCACAGACTGTTTGAATCCTTGGACTGTCACAGACACCAGAAAACAGGATATTGTAGATGCACAAAATATACTTAGAACTAAGTCATCTCAAGTTCACCATTAAGTCAATTCCTAATAAAATATTCAACATTAAATTCATGGCTGCAGAAATATTACAGTTAATAAAACAAAGGTCCTTTTTTCCCCACCAGTAATGAATTGGGCAAACGATGTTAGACTAATTCGTATTGACAAACTGGCACTCAACAAGTGTGGTGAACATCATGTTGGCTGCCTTTACTTTGCAGGACATTTCCTGGTACTAATTATAATTTATTACTTGACTGCAAAATTGATTTATACCAAATCTGTCCTGATACAGATTCAAACCCAAGACTTTCAGGCTAGCAGACAATCATCAAACTACAGAACTGTTGCAGCTCCCAAGTGTATGCTTTCTCCCAAGTGTATGCTTTATCAGAAGTAACCCTTCCCTTGCCACAAACTTAATTTCTGCCACATTGTGACTGTTTTATTATAAAACATTATTTTACATTAACTGAAACAGTCAAATGAAAATAAAGTGATATCACAAATGTAAACTGCAATCAAATTACAAAAATAATGTGAAGAGTCACACAGGTATTTGAATGAGCAGAACCTATTGTAAAATTATACTTGAGTCTAAAAGAAATTCCTAACTTTTGTTCATCATAATTTTGAAATAAGGTATGCTACCAAAATATTCTCCAGATAAAACAAGAACTATATATCACCTGAATGTTTTATCTGCTTAAAAATAAAACTAATAGTAAAAACTTGTAACTGACAAAGGGGAACAATAAAGAAACAATCCTTCCATGATCTGTTCAAGACTGCACATTAATTTCTAACTCAATAAAACTTTCATCATAGTGGCACATAATATTATTGCTGGTGAATGTCAAGGGGAATTTCATAAAGATACTTATTTCCCCTTATAATCATCACGTGCCATGTAATGATGGTCATGGTTGAATCAAGATTTATTTTTTTATATCTTTGAAGAAAGTTGTTTGCTAGTTCTTTCCTTCAGTGACCATACTGGTCAGGTGGCCACAGCCATTACCACTATGGTGTGATCATCTTCACACTATCAGGGAACTTGACACCATGACCAACAACTGTGAGCTGCTCTCCAGCTCACCCTGCCACCTGCTTCCACAGTTTTACATCATCCCGATAGGAAGGATGAGCATTTACTAAACCTTGTTTATTTACAGATACAAGATTTGTAGAAATAATTATTTCACTGCAGAAAGTAAACAGTCATTCTAGTAGTGTCTATTTGTTAGGGAAAAGGAAGAGAATGTCCTGAACGAGACCGCATGCCTGGTGCTGCCCCTCCAACTGACCAAATATCCATGCTTGCAAAATCCACGGCCATTCAGCTCATAAGTATGTAGGTCCATCTTAGACTTGGGGTTTTTATCTATAAGTTTTCAGTCAGGCACAAATGTCTTGACTGTAGACAAGTTTTCTGTATCAAAGACAACCAAAAAGGAAACAACTGGTGTGTCCAAGAGACTTGGCCACTACAACCCTGAATCTCCCTGACCCTTTGACAGATTCCACTGCAAGAGCGGGAATCATATACTGCCGAATTCACATATGGTAGGTATAAGGTGTGCATGTTGTTGCTAAGCAACAGTATATAAGCAGCGGGGAGTGAGCAGGGGATGCAGCTGACACTCAACACTCGGGAGGGAAGAGAGACAAGGTGGACATAGAATCAGACTGCTGCAGGTACCATCGGAACTGAAACAGTGCTTGCTGCTGAAGATGGGGGTGAAGAACCTATGGGAATATCCTGAGTGTTGTGTTGACAGTTCTTAACTCAGGTCGGCTTCACTCTACCTTGTAAATACACTGATTCTCTTAAAAAATTAATCATTCTTTAAACTGAGTAAACAAGAATGTTATGTTTGCAGAAAACCCCATAAGCCCATATGCCCAAAACTACACATCATATGCTTACCAATAAAAAAACACACACACCATACAAAGAAAACACTATTTATGCAGAAAACTGTATACCATGTAATATAAGAAAAGCAAAATAATCCTACAGCAAATAAACTACTGATTCTGCTACAGAAGATGAAGAAGGTCAGTCCAGCTATGGAAAATATGCATAAAAGAAACAAGATTGCTTGAACAAAAAGATAATAACAGAAGCCAACATACATTTATTTGTCTTTGCTGCCTGTGCACTGTCTGACAGCATGTTCTCACTGATGTCTGTCTTCTTGGTGGAGAAAAACAAGTCCAGAGATGGGACTTGGAGCAGACATTCCACTCGTGATACCGGGTGACAGTTGAATCTAATGAAAGATGGATCCACCTGAATTGGACAAAAATGTTTTTGATTTAAAAATAATGCTTGTTCATGGTGTTATACTTTTTGAAATTCTATACTGTATAGATTAAATAAGCTAGCTGCTTTTGTTTTTTAAATTCTAATTGTTCTCTTCTTCTTCTCTCTAATCATGAAATGCCTCATGGTGTTAGGGCAAGAAGAGATCTCTGGAATGGTCCTTCTGTTCACTTTGTATATGGTACTTTTCAGCGTCTCCAACATTTCCGTGTTCCATTTTTTGCACGGTCTATCTCGAGCTCTGTTCCATTGTATCTGTACAACACTGCTCTCTGTGGCACCCTGTCTGTTGCCAATCTTGTTACTTAGCCAGATCTGATCTTCTGTAAACCAATGAAGTTCAGTATTAGTTCTGTGCAGACTCTCCTCTTGATTTTATCATTCCTAAGAAGAAGAAGAAAAAGAAAAAGAAGGAGATGAAGGAGGAGGAGAAGGAGAAGAAGAAGGAGGAGGAGAAAGGGGAGGAAGAGGAGAGGAAGAAGAAGAAGAGGTAAGAGATGAGTTGAGCTGATTCAAGAACCGACATCACAGCACTCATGGCATTCCCATTAGCGCTCCATCCTCATCCTCAGCAGCCAGTGAAGAGTTCCGATACTAATGGTATCAGTAGCATTCTGATTAAACGTCCGCCTTGCCTTTCCTCTGAGCCTCGAGCTTCTGCCAGAATCTCTCGTTACTCTCTGCTGCATCAGCCTCACCAGACTGTGGTGATCCATCTGCTCCTCTGAACTGTACACGCTCTCCCGCAAGGCACTAACCACGTTTGCCTTATCATGTATCAGTATTCCGCCAAGTTGTGCAGAGACAGCCAGAGTGTCCGCCTGTTCATTTCCCAACACACTGGCATTTCCTGGTGAAAAAATCCAGACAATACTCCTCACCCATGTCCTCCGCAGTGAAGCATGCCACTCTTCACGAAGCATGCCTGTCCTGACCTTTCTCAGCATACTTTTTGAGTCAGTTACAATTAAGATGTATGTGTGTGTCATGTTCTCTAACCAGTGGAAAGCTGCAGTGACCGCTTCCACCTCCATTATTAAGCTGGATGTTGTGGTATCATACGCTAGGCTCTCCATCACCAAACATCGACCATCAACTTTTGCTAAGAAACCCCAAGCACTTCTGTTGCCTCTTGACACTGAACCAACATCATGATTAAGAAGAGGTAAGGTAAGTGTATAATGTGGGTATGAGTATTTTGTGTTTCCTGTAACTCATTAAATAGTCAGTGTTACCTTAATGTGCACCACAACATCAACTGGAAAGAATGCCATGGACTGTTGCCCCAGAGACACTTGAGAAGCATCCAGTTCCATATTGTTGACTAGACTGTCCATTACATCTGTTGAAATATTCACATCTCTGTATTTTCTGTCAAGTTTTTGAGAGCTCATGGAAACTTATTAGGATAAGTAAGTGCTTACATATTTCAATGCAAGGAATACAAGAATACTACTGCAGTGGATTGAATGAAAAACCTTCTTGGACAAGAAAAACCTTTTTAACAGGACTGCAGTTAAACTCATTTTTTATTTCTTCTGCTCTAAATTCTCAAATGGCACGTAAACCCTCAACCAATTTACACCAAATCTTCCTATCCTTCGCTAATGTCAGCAGTCATGAATGTAAGCTGATTGGTGGCTGGGTGGTGCTGGGTATACAAAATGTAAGTGGGAGATCTCCTGCCTTTCACCATGTAGAGAGGCTTCCACAGGTGGACTACTTCTATTGACCATTTATTTACAACCAAGCATTACACTTATTTCTCTTGCAAGTCAGTTGTATGGATTCAATCTTCATCATTAACAGTATAATGTTCTCAACCAGTACAGTTCTGCGATTGAACCCAGCCCTATCAAACTGACACTGGATAGGTTTTATAATTTTCTACAAAGGAAAGTAAGCGAGGAAGGAAACTGGCTAGCTCACTTTATTATGCCATGCCTGGAAAAACTGTAATTGGACTACTTTACCTGACTAGGTAGCATGTTCAACCCAACAGTTCACTCCCTGTAATAGTATGGGTCATAGCATTTATCCTCCCTGTAAGCAACAATTATCCTAACCTTTGACCGGCACCCCAGAGATGGCACAAGGAATCTGTAATGTTTTAGGAAATACTCTAATTATAAACATAGGATATCATCATCAAGTGCCTAACTGGCTGGAGTTGATGATCAAGCCTCTCCACCACCTGTTTGTTTTCTTTCAGGCCCTCACATCTTTCAAAACATCTGGTGACTCATTTTGGCTGTCCAGGAAATTGCAAGCTTCAGTTGGTAAAAACACATCTCTGAGGCCTCAAGAAATTGTCTGGCTTATTTAATAATTGTCCAGGAGTCAGTCTCTTACATACCTCTTTTTAAAATGGATGGTGAAGAACTGGATGTCACAGGTAAAGGTTCCAATGCCTGCTCTAGAAAGTCCAAAAATGTGGGACTAATAATCATCTCCTGTGAACACAGATGAAACAGTGTTACACATAAATGTTCCAGAGACAATCTAATGGCTTCCTATTGCTGGCTGTACAAATTAAAAAAGAAATAAAGAAGATAGGACAAACCTAAATGCTGGACCACTTTACAAGATTAAATGAACTTGCTGTTGCACGTTAAATCTGTTGCTTGCCTTCAGGCTTATAAAATAATGAACCCTTTTCCTACCTTTGGCACACTAAACAATGCATTCAGTAAAAGCCATCTTTTCATAGTCAGCACTGGATGAGTGATGCTGTCAACTTCCCCAGATATTTATTGACAGTTCAGACTAGGTATACATATAAGCTCAGGTCAGTTATACAAATCTGGGTCAATGTGGATTGGAACCGCAGACCTTTCAGAATAGAATGAAGGATTGCTGCAACAGAACTCCAACAGTTTTTCTGTTTCCTTCTAATGTACAATAGGAAAAACTGCCGTCTGTTAATATATTGTGCTTTTTTGCCATTTACCAGTATGGTCAGGCGATAAAGTGAAACATGAAGACATTATCAGAATTTTGGAAACCTTAAACATTGTTTTTTTACTGTCTGTTAATAATAAAAAACATATACTGGCAACAAGAAGCAGCCATAAGGATTGAAAATTAAGTTATAATCAAAGCTTTAAACAAACTGTTAGACAGGGATGAGTACTATCAACAGATTTATTCAATTTGTACAGTGAAATAATAACTAGATCCATACATGGAATGCCAGAAATATCGGTTTGTGGGCATATTATTAACAACTTGCAATATGCTGACGATAAAGTTTTGATCGCTAAAAATGAAACACAACTGCAAGAAATAATTGGTAACAGAAAGTGAAAACAAGGGTCTCAGTTTGAACGGCAGAAAAACAGAAGTAATGGTAATTACAAAGAAAACAGACCCTCCAAAATGTAACATTAAAGTAAACAGGACAAACCTCAAGCAAGCTGATATGTTCAAGTACTTCAGTATCCTGATAACATTAGATGGAAGATGTATTATAGAAGTTAAATGTTGAATAACTCAAGCAAAGGCAGCATTTTACAAAACAAAGAATATTTTATGCAATCTTTATTTTTCAATTGAGACAAGAAAGAGAATTTTCAAAAGCTAACTAAATCCTATCTTGATATATGGACATGAATATTGGACAGTTGGCAGATTAGTGAAGATGGGGAGATGTAGTTTTATAGGTGAATGATGAGAATAGCCTGGACGGATAAAAAGAGTAATGTATGTCTTGAAAGAAACTCTGGAGGATTGCTCACATCAGAAAGAGACAATCAACATTATCTGGTCATGTGATGTGAAGTAGAAAACTGGAGTACATCATGACAGTGGGAAAGTTGGAAGGGGAAGAGAGGTAGAGAGTAAAGATGCTGGACAGTTTGACATCATAGCAGGGAGGATCATCTGTATCAGAGTTGATTGATAGTACATTAGACAGAAGGTTGTAGACAAACATGGCCACCAATGCCACACGGTATGGACTTTCAGAAGAAAAACTGGTAAAGATTATTATTTTATTAAAAATTCACATTACTGCTTCAGTAATTTCTCTGTAGCTCAACAAAGCAGATTTATGTACAAAAAAGAGTGGGACTGTTAACAAGGCAGAAGAATCAGTACAAATCAATGGATTGCAAAGAAAAGCAGTAGAATATGTGGCACACATAATGTGTTGTAAAGAGAAACAGTGGAGTATGTGGCACACATAATGTGTTGTAAAGAGAAACAGTGAAGTATGTGGCACACATAATGTGTTGTAAAGAGAAACAGTGGAGTATGTGGCACACATAATCTGTTGTAAAGAGAAATAGCAGATTATGTGGCACACATAATGTGTTGTAAAGAGAAACAGCAGATTATGTGGCACACATAATGTGTTGTAAAGAGAAACAGTGGAGTATGTGGCACACATAATGTTTTGTAAAGCGAAAAAGCAGAGTATGTAGTACACATAATGTGTTGTAAAGAGAAACAGTAGAGTGTGTGGCACACATAATGTGTTGTAAAGAGAAACAGTGGAGTATGTGACACACATAATGTGTTGTAAAGCAAAAAAGCAGAGTATGTGGTACACATAATGTGTTGTAAAGAGAAACAGTGGAGTATGTGACACACATAATGTGTTGTAAAGTGAAACAGTGGAGTATGTGACACACATAATGTGTTGTAAAGAGAAATAGCAGATTATGTGGCACACATAATGTGTTGTAAAGAGAAACAGCAGAGTGTGTGGCACATTAATGTGTTGTAAAGAGAAACAGCAGAGTATGTGGCACACATAATGTGTTGTAAAGAGAAACAGTGGAGTATGTGGCACACATAATGTGTTGTAAAGAGAAACAGTGGAGTATGTGGCGCACATAATGTGTTGTAAAGAGAAACAGCAGAGTATGTGGCACACATAATGTGTTGTAAAGAGAAACAGTGGAGTATGTGACACACATAATGTTTTGTAAAGCGAAAAAGCAGAGTATGTAGTACACATAATGTGTTGTAAAGAGAAACAGTAGAGTATGTGGCACACATAATGTGTTGTAAAGCAAAAAAGCAGAGTATGTGGTACACATAATGTGTTGTAAAGAGAAACAGTGGAGTATGTGACACACATAATGTGTTGTAAAGTGAAACAGTGGAGTATGTGACACACATAATGTGTTGTAAAGAGAAACAGTGGAGTATGTGACATACATAATGTGTTGTAAAGTGAAACAATGGAGTATGTGACACACATAATGTGTTGTAAAGAGAAACAGTGGAGTATGTGACACACATAATGTGTTGTAAAGAGAAACAGTGGAATATGTGGCACACATAAAGTGACTTCAGGACATGACAGAGAACTGGCTGGCCAACATGGAAGAAACTGGAGCCTCACCTTACAGTTAGCCGTCAAATACAAGTGTGAGGATAAGATCAAGATATGGACAAACAGCTGTATGACAGTGTTTACAGCCAAAGTCATGAGAAGTGACGGCTGGAGATTTATTTCAGCTTATATTTATGAAGACAGCATTTGCCAGACTTTAATACACAAATATACTCAAACATTCATAAAGCTATTAAAAACTGCAAATGTAAATATTTGTACAAATGAAGTTTATATATCTATAAAATCTGCAACAAGAAACCTACAAACCTCAGGCAAAGTCTGCAATGTGAGCCAAGCGTACAGACTGGCCCTCTTTAACTGGCCTGCTCTTCTAGGACTGCCAGACTCCAGATAAGAGGCTGGATCTTCTCTCATGGATGCCGGTGGTGCTGTCAGCATAATCTCAGGCGCAAAAGGATACCGACTTTCATCATGGAGGGTTGTAGTCTCTGGCTCCTCTACTATTGTGGCATTGGGAGATACATAGTTTGTATGGTCGGTCTTGGAATTGTAGTGAACCTAGGTAAAGTAAGTTAGGCAATACTAAATCCATTGGCATAAATAACCATGATAGCAGGAGATATATAAAAGTAAAACACTATAACTTGGAAATATAACTGCTGCTACTAATTTAAAATTTATCAAAACAGTAATTTTGTACTACTGGTACTAGTTGCATATGTACCATAACTGTTATAATATTGGAAAATATATCATCAAGATCGGGGAGAATGGGACACAAAGGAGTGTGACTAGTTGATCTAGCATGACTAGTGGATCTAGCAGACACTCAACACTCACAGCAAAGAAAAGATGGACACATAATCAGACAGCTACCGACCCCATCGGTTTTGGAACTCTGCGTAACTTCTGAAGATAACTTTGGAGTGTCTTATAGAAGGTCTCAAGTGCTGTCATGTGGGTTCTTAACTCGGTTTTAACTCATCCCCATGTGAGTTCTGAAGCCCTTTTTTTTGGGGGGGGGGGGGGGGGGGGATAATAGACATGTTGCCTCCCTAACAAGTAAGTTGTAAGAGCCAACTAATAAGGAATGTTTCCTCTGAAGTGGAGCGCATCTACTGGAGAGGTGAGGAACCAGCAGTCTGCATACAAGTAAGCCAGATCTTTAAAACACATGTGGACACAAATATCAAATTCAGGAACAAGACTCAAGTCCAGAAGTGGATGAACAACCAGAACTTTCTGCCAGCTGTGAATGCTAGGGAAAATGAAAGTACAACTCAAATGCTATAAGATTAAAATTATTAGTTTTTGAAATCAGAGCAATTAATTGTATACTTCTGCTATCACATTCTAAATCCAACAATGCAGTTCAATTACCCAGAACCACACTGGTCAGAAACCATAATTATGTAACCACTAGAGACCAAACCCAGGCCATTGTCTAAATAAACATATGAACTAACAAATATGCTGTTTTGTACTAATCAATAAAAGTAGTTTACGTCTACCACCAGCTTTGTACTAATCAATACAAGTAGTTTACTTCTACTACTAGCTTTGTACTCATCAATACAAGTAGTTTACTTCTACTACTAGCTTTGTACTCATCAATACAAGTAGTTTACTTCTACTACTAGCTATGTACTCATCAATACAAGTAGTTTACTTCTACTACTAGCTTTGTACTCATCAATACAAGTAGTTTACTTCTACTACTAGCTTTGTACTCATCAATACAAGTAGTTTACTTCTACTACTAGCTTTGTACTCATCAATACAAGTAGTTTACTTCTACTACTAGCTTTGTACTCAATACAAGTAGTTTACTTCTACTACTAGCTTTGTACTCATCAATACAAGTAGTTTACTTCTACTACTAGCTTTGTACTCATCAATACAAGTAGTTTACTTCTACTACTAGCTTTGTACTCATCAATACAAGTAGTTTACTTCTACTACTACTAGCTTTGTACTCATCAATACAAGTAGTTTACTTCTACTACTAGCTTTGTACTCATCAATACAAGTAGTTTACTTCTACTACTAGCTTTGTACTCATCAATACAAGTAGTTTACTTCTACTACTAGCTTTGTACTCATCAATACAAGTAGTTTACTTCTACTACTAGCTTTGTACTCATCAATACAAGTAGTTTACTTCTACTACTAGCTTTGTACTCAATACAAGTAGTTTACTTCTACTACTAGCTTTGTACTCATCAATACAAGTAGTTTACTTCTACTACTAGCTTTGTACTCATCAATACAAGTAGTTTACTTCTACTACTAGCTTTGTACTCATCAATACAAGTAGTTTACTTCTACTACTAGCTTTGTACTCATCAATACAAGTAGTTTTTACTTCTACTACTAGCTTTGTACTCATCAATACAAAGTAGTTTACTTCTACTACTAGCTAGCTTTGTACTCATCAATACAAGTAGTTTACTTCTACTACTAGCTTTGTACTCATCAATACAAGTAGTTTACTTCTACTACTAGCTTTGTACTCATCAATACAAGTAGTTTACTTCTACTACTAGCTTTGTACTCATCAATACAAGTAGTTTACTTCTACTACCAGA
The DNA here is from genome assembly GCA_905116865.2 of Candidula unifasciata. Lineage (NCBI taxonomy): Eukaryota > Metazoa > Mollusca > Gastropoda > Stylommatophora > Geomitridae > Candidula > Candidula unifasciata. Next base: position 143,767 of record CAJHNH020000044.1, read on the forward strand.
TCTTTACTCATCAACACACATACTATTACTATAATATTCATCTAACAAATGTAGAATTATACTTGATAATATATGTATCTTAGTGTTACAGTTTAATAAATAAGACAAACATGTTTCACTCTAGCGTGAAAAGGAAATTAGATAACAGCTCTTACTTTTACAGCCAAACTTGGCACAAAGAAAATAGTTGTATCAGGATTTGCTGACATCTTCCTCTGATTGGCAATACTGCCACCTGACAATTCTTTCTTCAGCTTGCGCTTGTTTGTTGGGGAGGTCAATAGGCTGGGCTCACTGCCTCCTTGTTTTTCTCTCCTGGCTTGTCTGGAACAAAACAACATGCAGGGCTCAGTTGTCCAGTATAAACACAAGTATCCAGTCTGTAAACAATGTTCAACAACTGAAGTACTAAGAAGAACAAAAACCAGAGTAAAATCAATCTAATTTTGTTTCTACTTGTACTACTTTGGGTGTGGAGGGAGATATTCAGTTCTGGTTTGTACTCTTCTGGCCATCTCAACCAAAGACACTTAATACTGTTCTAGAATTTCTCTGATGTTATCTTTCCATCGTGTTCAATGTCTAACTTAGGCTGTAAGTCTTTTGGCCTATGCTTTTATGATAGGGCATTACAAGACATTTCCATTCAAGTAGGCAAACCATTTTCTTGCTGTCTTTGTTTGTAAGATAGTATTGGTTCTATGTTAATTTATTTCTTTTATAATCTCATTCCTGATCTGTTCTCATTGCTCCAGACATCTAATTTTTGTGGTAATCGATTCTGTTTTAACTGCATTTTTATTGTCTACACTTCTCTACCATACAGCAGTACCATTATCGCATCATCACAATCCTGTGCCCCTTATACATATACAGGGCCTGTAGTTGATGATTCCTCCATTCTGTTCTTTTCTGTGCACAACTTGTGATATCATGTATGAAACCCAGTATAGCACCTTTGGTCTCTCTTATCATCATTCTTTGTAGAATTTTCTTAGACATTCTCACTTCGCTAAATTAATTTCTTTCTCAGTTCAGTGACCGTTTTTAAATTTGTGTAGCTATCTAGAAGCTTCTCAGATTTTTCACCTTTCTTGATTTCATCACATTTAATATTGATCAATTTCCTCAGGTATTTGTATTTGAATGCATTTTACTTTCTTTCCGTGTTTTAACCACCACCCAATTTTAGAGCTACAGCATAGCGAAATGTAGGAATGGTTAGTACTGAAATAACAGCAGTGTTTTGTGAAATTTTTAGATGACTCATCATCATCATGTAGCAGGTCCTTTGCAGAACATCACTCTCATCACAGTCTGCCTGAAAGAAACTCTGTCTCTCGCCAGTTCTCCTGCCTCATATACTTTCATACTCAAGGAGTCACTTATATCCTGTGCCCATCTTCGTGTCGGTCGGCCCTTGCTCCTCCTTCCTGGTACCATGCCTTCTACTATAGTTTTTTCCAATCCGTTGTGGCGCTTGATATGACCAAAATATTTCAGCTTCTGAGAAAGGATGCTGTTTATTAGCCAATCTTCCTTGATGTTCAGATCTTTTAAGATGTGAATATTTCTCCTCTTCTTTGTCCAAGATATTCTGAGAATCTTTCTATAGCATTTCAGCTCAAAAGCCCCTATTCTCTTTCTTAAGGACTGAGAGATATTCCACGACTCACATCCGTATGTAGCCACAGGGAAGATGCATGCTCTCAAAATTCTAATTTTTATCTCCTTGCTGGTGCTTAACCATAGACTGTTCAATCTTTGCATTGCCAAGGTCATCCTCCTTTTAATTTCTGTTGAACAGTCTCCATTGCTGTTTATTATAGATCCTAGATATTCAAAGTTTGTGAAATTTTCAATTTCTTCATTATTTATTGTTATTTTTTGGGTGACAGCCAGTTTTATCTGTGAACATTATTTTCGTTTTCTTTAAATTCAAGAACAGATTTTGATCTTCACTGTCTTTTGGACAGACAATATTAAATTTTCAATTCCCTTTACGCTGTTCGAAATGAGGACGGTGTCATCTGCGTAGCGGAGTTTCAGAATAGGGTTGCCACCAATTTTGAGCGGATCATAACTGTCACAAGTCTGGTCATTTTTGACATTTCTCATTATATTTTCTGAGTATATATTGAATAGGTATGGTGAGAGAATGCACCCCTGCCTCACCCCCTTTTGCACTTCGAACCAATCAGATGTTTCACCAGCTGCTCTGATGGCTGCTTGTTGTTCATGATAAAGATTTTAGGTGACTACTCTCCCTTTTTATTTACCATTTGTCTCCTTTGATTCAATATGGGTTTCATGTTGCTCAGTGTATTGTGCTGGGCACTCAAAATTTTTTTTTTTTTTCTATCTGCCATGGCCTGTTATTATGTGTGCAAGATATGAGTAAACATGCTCTACCATACCTCTTTTTATTCTTAATAGTGTCAGCCATTCCTTTAGTCCACTGACTACCAACATCGCACGTAATGCGACGAGGCGACGTTTACTTCCTTCTGCCAACGTCACACCCTTTGCGATTTTAGCTTTGGACGCTCGCCGTCATGTTAAAATTGCGATTTTTATGATGGATTTAGTTGTAACCTCTAGCTTATTCATTTCTGTATGGTTAATTAAGGGAAATAACTCCGTAGTGCTTGAAGTAAATATTTTACGAATTGTTTTAGTTAGCTCCCATTACGGTGAGACATTGACGAAAAATTCATCATGGCGTCAAATTATCGGAACTATCGTGGTGGACATATCTCTCCTAATCTTTCTAATGATGCATTCGATTTTCTTGATTTTGCTTCAAAAAGTGCATTTGAAGACACTTCTGAACAGTTTGATGGCTATGACTATAATAAATCTAACGAAGTGCCATTCAAAACATCGTCGACTGTAAAACGACAGTATGACACTTCGAAGTCAAGTCTGACAAAGACAGTCACAGTGTTCTCGGCTGAAAGCACTAGTGCTGCAGTTTATGATGCTGATAGTTCTTGTAAGAGTATTCAATCAAAGCCCACAGATTATAAAGATTTTGTGCTTGAGTCTGCACATGACGAAAATATTGCCGCTTTTGATTCAGAATCATCATCATCTAACGAGTCCGGAGAAGATATGCCACGCCCCCAAATGGTTGATGACTGGCATTGTGATTTAGAAGGCTTTCCTGGAGTACCCCCATTTACTGGCACTTCTGTTTTATTTCTGCCAGAAGGAACAAATGAACCACTGGATATTTTCTTCAGTAAAGACATACTTGCTGTGTTTGCTAAAGAAACAAACCGTTATGCTGAGACAAAGATTAGTGCTGGAACTGGAAACACACAACCTCAAATGAAGTGACAGGGTCTCTTGTACTGTTGTGTCACATGTGTTGTGAAAAAGCTGTCTATTTCAGACTACCAGAGTTTATATCCATCTCTCCACTCATCATTTGCTGCCACCATCATGTCACGGGAGCGTTTTCTATATATTGCTGTCAGATAACATATTTTTCTGTTGCCTTTTTAGCACCATATCTACAGCCACATGATGATGATATAAAAAAGTAAATCTACATTTGTCTTGATATTTGTTATCTATTTAATTTTGTGCAAACAATATCAGATAGGATAAGTGATATTGAACAGTTGTGAAGCTGTGACATTTTTTTGGGAGTCTGAATTATTGTCAGACAAAGGATTTTTCAGTTGCCTTTTTTGCACCATATCTGATGATGATATAAAACAGTAAATCTACATTTGTCTTGATATTTGTTATCTATTTAATTTTGTGCAAACAATATCAGATAGTATAAGTGATTTTGAACAGTTGTGAAGCTGTGACATTTTTTTGGGAGTCTGAATTATTGTCAGATAAAGGATTTTTCAGTTGCCTTTTTTGCACCATATCTACAGCCACATGATGATGATATAAAACAGTAAATCTACATTTGTCTTGATATTTGTTATCTATTTAATTGTGTATAACAATATCAGATAGGATAAGTGATACTGAACAGTTGTGAAGCTGTGACATTTTTTGGGAGTCTGAATTATTGTCAGACAAAGGATTTTTCAGTCGCCTTTTTTGCAACAATCTACAGCCACATGATGATGATGATTATGTCAGACAAAGTAAACCCCATTTTTTGTCTTCACATTGTTCTCCGTTCAATTTTGTGCAAAAATACAAAATATTATATATGTTTGTTGAAAATGTTTGAAAAAAAATCATCACTATCAGTCTTTATTGTTGTCAGATAAATGATTTTCAGTTGCCTTTTTTGCAACAATCTACAGCCACATGATGATGATGACTATGTCAGAGTAAACCTTATTGTTTATTTCTTTAAATGTGTTCTTGGTTTAATTTTGTGCAAAAATACAAAATATTATACATTTTTGTTAAATAATTTTGTAAAATAAGACATTTTTATTTGTCTTTATTGTTGTCAGATAAAAGATTTTTCCGGTTGCCTTTTTTGCACCAATCTACAGCCACATGATGATGATGCAAAACAAAATAAACAACTTTTTTTTCTTGAAATCTGTTCTTCATTCAGTTTGGTGCAAAAATACAAAATATTGTGAGACTATATCAAATAATTGTGAAGCTATGGCATTTTTAGTAAACACTAAAATACGTGGTATCTGGGGAAATGCAAGGGTTAATGGGCTTGGTAGTCAGTGGGTTAGATTGCTAATCATGATGTTTTTACCTTCCTGAATGTCAGCAACAAACTGAAATGAATTGGTCACACATCTAAACACTACAACAGTGGAGCAGAACTAGATTAGGCTGTGAAACTGTGATTCATAAATCAGATTTTGATATGAAATCTGGGATAACTGATGACACACATTCAGAAAATTAAAATGACTTACTTTCGAACCTCCTCCTCTTTGGCCTCCTTAGGATACAGCACACATTTTCCACTGTCAATGAAAACCTTGACATCAAGCTCAAAGTCAATGTTCTGTTCTGTAAGTTTGTTGCTCTGTTCTCTAGAACTTCCAGAACCTGAGTCTTCTGATCTTTTCTTTCTGTCGAGTGAGACAGTTTATACAAAGGAGTGTTCAAGCAAAGCAAATGCATGTCAGAGGGGGCTTCAAATAAAACATGAAAAGTGTAGCAGATATTACAATAACTATGCCTCTATCTTGTAACTGCTGAGGATATCAAGAATGTTAAGCACATGACATCACGATGCAGATGAATATAGTGATATAACAAGGACAGTTTAAAGATGGCTCCCCCACCTCTGATATGCACTGAAGAGGAGCGCCATTCTATTATCAACTTTTTGGTCAGTGAAGGGGTGACACCATAAAAATTCATTTGCAAATGAAGGTCCAGTATATGACGATGCATCCCTGTCAGTCCAGTATGTGTATGAGTGTGGTAGGAAGTCTCAAAATGGCAAGACTTGTGTGTGTGTCTGACCTGGTCAAGAACAGTCTGTCAACAACATTGACAGGTTACAAGACAATGGTATGGTTATTGTAATTGCTATCACATTTTAAGGTTTTCTATTACAAGACAATGGCATGGTTATTGTAATTTCTATTACATTTTAAGGTTTTCCATTACAAGACAATGGCATGATTATTGTAATTTCTATCACATTTTTAAGGTTTTCCATTACAAGACAATGGTATGGTTTTTGTATTTTCTATCACATTTTAAGGTTTTTCGTTACAAGACAATGGCATGGTTATGGTAATTTCTATCACATTTTTAATGTTAACTTTTAAAGCGCTCACACTCTTTTTTTTCCTTTCCCCTCCTCACCCCAAACATTAATTTATTATTCTGTGTTACGTTATTTTGACTGACATCGTTGAATATGTCTATGGGTGCTCAGTCCTCCAATGCAACAACCATTTCAAGGCACCTCCAATGATTCTTCCCATATAAAGCGGTCGTAACAAATATCTTGACTTCAAGGATGGCATAAATGAGCTTCACCCGGTTTTACTTATATGTCATGTAGTCCGTAGGCATCATCAACTTATTTTTGTCTACAAGTCCCTGATCCTGCTTCAACTGTTGCCTTAATTGCCAGTTCTGTGTCTGTGAACTGTTTTTTGTAAGGTAGCATGGCAGACTTTCATGTCTAAGTGAACTATGACTGCTTACGCAAGGTGAAATGGATGACTTCTGTGTGTAGACTCCGACCGTTAATGCAAGCTACAATGGATAACTTGAGTGTCCCAGTGAACTGCTGCGATAAAAATTGGCATTCAACACTCAGGACATGCCCATAAGCACTCTGATACCTATTTCAGCAGCCAGTTAAGAATTTCAAATCCAGTGGTATTGGAGGCAGTTTGCTTACATGCCTGTCTTGCCTTTTCTCTGAATGTAGAGTATCAGTTAGCCTCCAAGTCAACTTATGATTGATTAGACAAGCTAGAATGGCATACACAGTTGGGTTTTTCCTTTAACTTACTCATTCAGTCTTCTTCTATACGGAGCTGATTCATCATTTTGTGAATCAGAGCCAGAGCTGGGGATGGCCTCCAGAGATCTAGACTTCTGCCTGTTACGATGAAAAGCATCACCATCATCCTCATCATCTGATAGTGACTCTGTATAGGCAGACCTCACTGGGGTGCTGTTGAACACAAGTTTAAATCACATGCTTTTCTAAAATTATTAATAAACAAGACTCAAAGTTTAAGGAAAAATTATAACAAGATCTAAGGTACAGAGAGGATGATGATAATTTAATCTAAGACACGGAAAAGATGACCATTTATCTAAGGCACAGAGAGGATGATGATAATTTAATCTAAGACACAGAAAAGACGACCGTAATTTCTAAGGCACAGAGAATATTACATGATTTAAGGCCCATGGAAGATAATGATAACATGATCTATGGTGTAGACAGATGATGATTACATGATATGTGGTCCAGAGATGATGAAGATTACATGATCTGTGGTCCAGAGATGATGATGAAATGATCTGTGGTCCAGCGATGAAGATTACATGATCTGTTGTCCAGAGATGATGATGAAATGATCTGTGGTCCAGAGATGATGATGAAATGATCTGTGGTCCAGTGATGATGATGAAATGATCTGTGGTCCAGTGATGATGATGAAATGATCTGTGGTCCAGTGATGATGATGAAATGATCTGTGGTCCAGTGATGATGATGAAATGGTGCATGGTCCAGACAGCATGATAAAATGATCTGTGGTCCAGAGAGGATGATGATTACATAATCTGTGGTCCAGAGAGGATGATGATGAAATTATGCATGGTCCAGAGAGCATGATGAAATGATCTGTGGTCCAGAGAGGATGATGATTACATGATCTGTGGTCCAGAGAGGATGATGATTATATGATCTGTGGTCCAGGGATGATGATGAAATTATGCATGGTCCAGAGAGCATGATGAAATGATCTGTGGTCCAGAGAGGATGATGATTACATGATCTGTGGTCCAGCGATGAAGATTACATGATCTGTGGTCCAGAGATGATGATGAAATGATCTGTGGTCCAGTGATGATGATGAAATTATGCATGGTCCAGACAGCATGATAAAATAATCTATGGTCCTGCGATAAAGATTACATGATCTGTGGTCCAGAGATTATGATGAAATGATCTGTGGTCCAGTGATGATAATGAAATGATGCATGGTCCAGAAAGCATGATGAAATGATCTGTGGTCCAGAGAGGATGATGATGAAATGATCTGTGGTCCAGAGAGGATGATGATTACATGATCTGTGGTCCAGAGAGGATGATGATTACATGATCTGTGGTCCAGTGATGATGATGAAATGATCTGTGGTCCAGTGATGATGATGAAATGATGCATGGTCCAGAGAGGATGATGATTACATGATCTGTGGTCCAGAGAGGATGATGATTACATGATCTGTGGTCCAGCGATGATGATGAAATGATCTGTGGTCCAGAGATGATAAAGATTACATGATTTGTAGTCCAGAGATAATGATGAAATGATCTGTAGTCCAGCGATGATGATTACATGATCTGTAGTCCAGCGATGATGATTACATGATCTGTGGTCCAGCGATGATGATGAAATGATGCATGGTCCAGAGAGCATGATGAAATGATCTGTGGTCCATAGAGGATGATGAGGAAATGATCTGTGGTCCATAGAGGATGATGAGGAAATGATCTGTGGTCCAGAGAGCATGATGAAATGATATGTGGTCCAGAGAGGATGATGAGGAAATGATGTGTGGTCCAGAGAGGATGATGATTACATGATCTGTGGTCCAGAGAGGATGATGACGAAATGATCTATGGTCCAGACAGCAGGATGAAATAATCTTTGGTCCAGAGAGGATGATGAAATAATCTGTGGTTCAGAGAGGATGATGATAAAATGATCTGTGGTCAAGAGATGATGATGCCATGACCAGAGAAGATTACGATAAATAATCTAAAGTACAGGGAAGATGGTAATAACATGACCAAAGTCATGGACTGATGATGATAATATAGTTTACGGTACATTGAATATTATAATAAATATTATCTAAGGCAGGGCTATTCAACTGAGTTGACTCAGGGGATACAGTTGTGAAAATGGGGAGCGTCACAGGACAGAGACTTGAGCTTGAACATACATAGATCATTAATACAATACAAACAGAAATGATATAAGGGCCACTTGCAAGGCCTCCACTGGCCAGATTTGGCCTGTGGGTTGCCAGTTGAATTGCCCTGATCTAAGGTATAACATAATATAATAGTATGATTTCAATGATGACTTCATGCTCTAAAATATTGGGACAATGATGATGTCAGATACAAAGCAGATGATAAACAGAGATCATGTTATTTATGAATACAGATTAAATACTTTAATGATGTATAAAAGGACCACATGTTGGTGTTCACATAGTTTCTAAATTAAGAATGAAACACATGAAAACATCCTAGACAGCCAAATTGTTTCTGAACACTGACAATTCTGACAGGACTGAACACAAAAGTCAATGGAAGGATTGGAAATAAGAAGGCAAACTGATGAAAGAGACAAGGCAAAAAGTCCTTACATACCCTGGTGGTGTATAAGTACTCAGTTGTGAACCAGAAAATGAAACCTTGGGCACCCGGCTCAAGTCGTCTGATAGCCGTCTGTCATCCTCATCACCAGCACAAAGTGTTGTCTGACGATCTGTGTACGATCTGTTTAATATCGCAAGAGAAATCATTCAGTAATCTTGACACAGAATTCTTCATAAACAGATTCTACATGAAACTTTTCACCATATATAGATTACATAATTTCCCATGGCTTTGGGCATTTGTCCCACCCAGTTTCTCACCTGATTAAGTATAGGTTGCTGAAGATGAAAGATGAAGCTGGAGGACATATGGAAATGTCATGAGTGCTGTGATGTCAGTTCTTGACTCATCTTGACTCAACTCAATAAGGAGTGAATGATTCCACACCACACCCATCATCAGGTTGACCTGTATGAGGAAACTTGTCCCAAGAGAACCATGTCATATTAAACAGGGATAAATTAAGTATGTGAGTTTCTGAGATATGATGCAGTTTGTAAGCCACTTTTCTGTACTTTTTCTGCTCAATGTTGAATTAAGAATCCCCATCACAGAGCTCGGGATACTCTCATTAGCACTCTGTCCCCATCTTCAACATCAAGCGAAGAGTTCCAATTCCGATGGTACCACTAACTGTCTGACTGCATATCCGTCTCGCCTTTTCCCTGGTAACTCCCTGCTGTGCCATTCTCCTTAGACCGTATTGATCTATCTGTGCCTCCTCATTGTTCACTTGCTCCCAACATCTAGCTTGTCATACATCAGTTCACCACTAAGTGGTGCAGAATGGGCCAGTCTATCCACCTGACCATTTCCCAATACACGGGCATGACCTGGAGAAAATATCCAAAGGATGCTAACTACCCAGGACCTCCAAGTGATTCTTTCCACTCCCTTGAGAGCTTGGTCTAGCCCTATAAGTTCTTGTAGCTACAGAGTGAAAGGGGCACACTTAAGTCGTAAGTCCCTTGATCAGGAAATCCTGTATCAGGAAAACCCTTCCACAGTCAAGACTGTTGGGCATGACCGAAGAGGCACAAAACACACCAGATCTAGGAGACACCCTCAGTAAGAAACCCCAAGCCTTACAGGGGACCTACGCGCCTTCTGGCTGAATGACTGTGGGATATATAGTCGTGAACATAGGCATACAGACTCTGTCAGGATTTCCCATGCCTCTTCCTAGCGGGCAGGCAATACTAGGGTGACCGTTTACTTCCTGCCAAAATAGAATATTTTCTTTGGATTTTTTACTTAATTATAAAAAGAATCATCGCCGGAGCTATGGAGTGCGTGCTCTGTGCTTGATACCATCTTCACGTGTAATCTAACACAAGTTCACAATCGAGACCATTCATACACACATTGCAAGACGTACAAAATAGCATGAGAGTGTACCTAGTGAGTTTATGTGTTCCTGTAGATCGAGATCGCATGTGTGTCAAAGGTCGTGAGCTCAGTCCAAGTTTATCTTTAATCAGACTAGCCTAGAGAACAACAATAAACAAAATATGTACACAGATAAATTAGTTATATATAAGAATATCCATACAATGCTATTTGCCCTTTTAACACAGCATACAATGCATTTCACCATAACTCTTCAATGGTATTTGCCCTTTTAACACAGCATACTATACATTTCACCATAACTCTTCAATGGTATTTGCCCTGTAAAATATTCAATTTAATGGTGTTAGCCACTTAATGATAATTTTAAAATATTTAATATGTCAAAATTATTATTCCAAACTATCAGTAAACATCAAATCACCCGGCTCTCTCACGTGGGTTCCAGTGTTCCATTGTGGAAAAAATAAGAATAGACCTCTGCCTTCGCAGCAAGTGTGTCGACTAACTGCGGACTTCCTTCGAAGTCAGATTTCATCTGCCAGAGCAGCAAGGTACAACCAACTGCACATAAATAAGCCACTGAAATGGATGTACACGCAAAACTCAGGTCCTGGCACAAAGCTAAAGTCCAAGTGGATGAACAATCAGGACTTTCGGTCGGAGCCTAAAGCCAATGAACAAAGTGGAAGAAGAAGAAACAACCTGGCTACATTTAAACGTGAAATATTTCTTCCATAAGGACAAAGACTAGAAGGAAAAACCACTGCAATCTAACATTACCCTGTCTCCTTTTCTTTTCAGCATCTCCATTAAGTCTCGTCTAAAGTCCTGAAACAGCAGTGCTTGTAGATCCTCCAACTTCTTTCTCTCTATCTCTATTGTTGCCTCTGTAGCCCCACACTCCCTATTAAAAAACAACAAGGATAGACATGACATAGACTATACTATTAAATATTAACAGATATGTGACAATTCCTTCTATCAATCGGTAAATCAGACAATATACAAGCAAAAGACCCCACTGTCAGTTAAGCTTGTGGTAAATGGTGACTAATTAAGGGTTTGCAGAAATGTGATGTGTTGGTCCAAAGGAACAGATATTTCAGCCTTCCTGTAAACCACAACACAACATACCAACTGCCTTTCTAAGGGTGAAGGAAGAAGAAGTAATCTTACCTCTGATTTCTCTACTGCTCACACTGTCTTTTATAATTCACAAACAGTTTAAATATTAATTCTGGTGATTTTCCCAAGTGAAAAAATGTCAGACTATGATCCAGACCACACAGTATTAATACCTCTTAAAGAGGGCTGAGTTTTTGTTTTCTTCTTTGACCCTGGGTTTTTCCCACTGACGTTTTCTATGCGATGAGGTAGCCTGTCCCTCTCCAAACCTCTTTATCACTTCTTAAAACTTGTTCAGTATGTAAATATTCTTTGCTAATGTTAATTTAATTTTGCTCCTAAGAATACACAGTATGAACATTCTACATAAGTGATAACCTTACAAAACTAACAGCTCATATTACTATGTGTGTGTGTGTGTATTTATGTGTATATATGTGTGTGTTCACATACACACATAAACATACACATGAACACATCTAAACATGTGGAAAGTAATTTACACTTAGTCTTGTAAGGGCAAGAGTGGGGAATGTTAGTATTCTTTATTTTAGTTTTGATGTCATTTACAATACAGTAAATATAATACAACCACCTGCCAGTGATGATCCACATTCATATGAAACCTACTGCAAACAACAAAGGAAATAGTGATTAAGTCAGTGTAATTACTTCAGTTCTTGGACTATTTTAGCTTGTTCATTCATCTCTCTTTCTATCTTCCGTGCTCTTTCTTTAGGATCAAAATGATCAGAGAAAATCTCTTCAGGAAGGATGTCGGATGCAAGACTTGTCCGCCGCTTCAGCTGTAGTTCCTAAGTAGGACAGAAGATTATTTTTTCAGAAAGTTGGCAGAATTTATGAAATAGACATCTGATGTATACAAACTATTATAAAAACAGCGACAACACAAGTGATAACTATACTTGCCCTAATACAGCATACACAGGAAGAGCCTGCTGCTTAAAGCTGGTTGTTCTGTTGCTTCACTTAAATCATCACTGCCTTGGAGACTGGATTGGGCAGTCAGTGTGTGTATATATATATGTATGCGTATCTTACTACACACATGTGTAGGTATATATAAGTGTGTGTTTACACACACACACACACATACACACAAAAATACTGGCAATCTTCAACAGCATCTATCAGTTTCCGCGTTGACAATTTTCTATGCCATGAGAAAAGGCTGCGGAGAATCTTTTTAGAGAATCTTTTTGCACCATCTTCCCCTATCTCTGTTTTCTATGTATTCACTTTTATAGCATTCTGACTCATAACTTCATATCTAACACCTGCCATGGTGACATCTCTGTGCCTTCCCAGGTCTCGTCTGGATAAACACTGTCTACATATTTCTCTGTTTCCTATATGTTACTAATACTTAGCAAAATAAAAACTTTATAGTTAGTAGCTGCATATTAAAATCTACTTTATTATAAACTCTTAATGTTACATACTGATATCCAAGGCTGTCTTAACAGCACTATAGGCCCCTAGACAAACCAGTGTACTGGGCCCCTTTGACAGTCACTTACAGGAAGGAAATTTAAACGGTCAATAATATTAAAGATATTTTAACTTTACTGGCACTTAAACAACACTGGGGGGTGAGAGGGGGTTTGGGTGGGCAGGCGTGTGTGTGTGTGTGTGTGCATGTGTGTGAGTGTGTGGGGCGAGGGGCATAACTTTTTGGTTTTACTTAGAATTAATTTAAAAGATACATATATTTTTATCTGTGACAGGTCACTTGACATACACAGATTAATCTGATAATCTGGTAATCCTAGTTTCAGCTTCATAGCAAACGGGTCACCCCACAGTTGCTCCGCTCCTGTGCCAACGAAAAACAAACGCAGCTCACAGTGTCACGCCATGCACTCAACTCAGAAGCTGGGCGATGAAACTACATCCTTCCAGTCTACAAATGGAGCAAAAATGCAATGGCCACCGTCTGGCGGAAGATTTAAAAAAAAAAAATTTGCCACGGCTTAAAAAAAAAGGTGGCCGTGCCTAGCGTCCATTTTGACCGGAAGTATTATATGAGGGTTAATAAACGGTCACCCCAGCAGTACCCTCATTATTAGCTTAGGACATTACATCCCCCAGCAGGCGTCACCCCTACAACGACCTGCCTGCCATCGTTACCGACTGTTCACCTAACAGCCATGCAGTTCTTTATCACGAAGGAGACACCTTGAACTTGGGTTTCGGACTGCCGACTCCCTACAAGATGTTATTTTATGTTTTGTTATCACAATTGATGTCACTGCACATTGGGCATACCCATGCGTGCTCAGTTCTCCGAAGCAGCAGCCACTCCAAAGTACTTCTACTAATTGTCCCCATAAGAAGCTGGTTATATTGTCTCCTTTCTCGGCCTCGAAGACGGCAAAGATGTGCATCACCATGCTTAACTCCCATGTCACGCAATCGTTTTAGTGTCAGGGATTCCTCATTCTCCACTAGCCCAGTTCGTACAGCGTTGACTATATCTGCTCTGTCCATACTTTTTCCCGCGACCATTAGTGCAGTGCTTGCCAGTAGGTCTGCTCGCTCATTTCCCTTCACGCCCGCATGACCCGGTGTGTAGATCCAGGTTACGGATGTTAAGTGTGATTTCCGAATGCTTTCTATCCATTCAGAGCGCACACTGCCTGTTGCTATCTTCTGAAGCATATTCGCTGAGTCTGAGACAATTAGTGCCTGTGTGGCGGTTTGCTCGGATACCCATGCTAAAGCTTGACGTGGTTGTCTAGTAAGCGCCGCTGTCCTCATGTATTGTTTTGCCCTTTCTTTGCGCTGTGTATGCCCATGCTGACCTTGATCCGCGCTTCACAGATCCATCTGTGTAGATGATGATATCTTCTGGGTCTGAATGCTGATCTATCAGTTCCCCTACTTCTGTGTCTACGGCCGCAGGAATTTTGTGTCGTGTATAGCTTTGTGTAATGGGTGGTTAATGTCTGCCGATACCCTTATGTAAGCCTTGACCTGTGCCACTTTGTATCTGCTAGTCATAGTCGACAGATCCAGGACATAACACATGGCGTTGCAGGAGGTGTCTTTTGTGCAGCCTAGTATGAGTCTCATGGCCTCATTCTGTACTCGGTCCAGTCTTTCTAGCTGGGTTTTGCTGACAGTGAGGAGGCCAAGACAATAGTCAATGACGCTAAGCACAAGCCCTTGATAGTGAAGGAAAAGTAGACGTTGTTCAATATCAGCTGCTGCTAGCACCTTGAGTGCTGTCAAACCTTTCCTGGCTCTAAGTATGACGTTGTCTATGTGGCATTTGTATGACAAGCATCTGTCAAATGTTATGCCCAGGTATTTCATGGTGTCCGTTCTCTCGATGTCCACACCACAGATGCTTACGACTCGCGTTGGTGTACTAACGATGTGGGTATTCAGAGAGAACCATGTTGAGGTTCGGTTGCCCATTCACCACATCAAAGCGACACTGTTCTTTCAAATAGTGCTGCTGCGATCCAGTTGACCAAATTTGTTTCTATCTGCATATCCAACAGCAGTCTGATGAGCATGTTGTATGGGATGCTGTTGTACGCATCTTCTAAGTCAACAGCGGCTGCAGCTGTTTCTATTCCCTCCTGGAAACCCTCATATGTGTCGTAGGCAAATACTGCAGCATTGCACCATGTATCTCTTCCTGGTCGGTACCCACCTAGTGTAGAGGGGAATAGGCCACCCGACTCCAATATTTGGGTAAACATTCTGGCAACGATTTTTTCCATGAGTTTTTCTATAGCGTTCTGGAGTGTGATGATTCTGTAGCCATTTATTCTCGTGTGGTTTTTTCCTGGCTTAGGAACCAGTCTGAGGTAGCTGTGGAGCCAGTCATCAGTTTTCATGGTGTTGTTAAAAATCATGGATAGTTCATCAATATTTGTTGCCTCGAGGCTTTTGAAGTCGCTGTATCTAATGCCATCAGGCCCTGGAGCTGTGTCGGGACAGGTCTTCAGTGTTGCTCTGATGCAGTCCGTTGAGATGTATACTGTATCATCGACTTCCTCCATTTCAGCCATCTGAATATCATGTAAACTCTGTCTCATCTGCTCCCTCTCTTCCCTATCTTTCTTTTCCGTCTGCAGGAGAAATCTGTGCAGGATAGCCTCGCCTTTGTCTTTATCCGATTGTTACACCACCCCGTTGTCCATCTTTAGCTCGGGCATAACAGAGGTTTGTTTGCCTCCGTTTATCTTTTGGTGGAGCCGCCAGAATTTTTTGAGTGATTTTTTATAACCTGTTTCTTTGCAAAAATTTTCTCACATTGAGTTCTTAGACTCCATTGCGAGTTGTTTAAAATGTTCAGTAAGTCTGTCTTTTTGTGTGTTTAATGTCTTGTTTCTGCGCCTCAGTAAAATTCTCCCAGTCTTTGGTGGCACCTCGTTTCTCTGTCCAGGCTTCTGTGACTTCAGGTGTCCACCACAGGAGCTGTTGAAAGATAGCTTTCTTCTTTCCCGGTGTTCTGCGTGACCTGTCTCACAGATGCCCAATTACATTAGGCTGATGTGCAGTGTACTGGAAAGTAGTGGCTGGTCTCTGATACCTTGTGCAGATTGTTTGTTTGACCAGAATCCAACATGGAAGGTGGTCGCTTCCATGATGTCCCAGTACGCCCCACTGGCAGAGTGCACTCATACTTGGAGAGACCAGCGTGAGATCAAGGGTACTGTCAGTATCACCTTCTCTGTCGGGGATTCTAGTGGGTCTGCCATCATTCAAGCAGATTAAATTCGTGTCTGTTAGTGCTTCCTCCAATGCCTCGCCTTGTTTATTGACCGTCGGATTGCCCCATAGACGACCTTTGGCGTTGAAGTCCCCACACATAATGATGTCGGTGGTTATCTGCTCGCACATGTCACTTAATATTGTCCACTTTTCTTTGTCAACTTGATCATTACAGGCATAGATGTTGATTAGAATGAAAGGCTTACTCCCGTCTACCATTACGGCCTGGACCTGAATGTCGCTGTTGTTCCATGCACTCGTGTCTACAACTGAGGATGTTATTCCGCGCCTGACCAGAATCGCTTGGCCTAGGTGTTTGCTGTTGTAGTAGGTTTGGAAGCCTGAGACATTCAGAGATTCTTCTGTATTCAGCCGGGTCTCCTGAAGTGGGATTACATGAGCATCATATATCAGTTTCTCCAAGATTAGGCCTCTCTGTCGAACACTCCTGCAGTTCCAGCAAAGAATGCGGAGATTTCCCTTGCTAAGGCGTTCTGATTACAATTGGTTTTTGCATGCACCAGCCCATCTATTGCGCCGTTTTCTATCATGTTGTCTTTTTCTCCTTCTGTACCTTGTAAATGCTGCTGCATCGGATCTCAGCACAGACGCACGAAATCCGTAGCTCTGGCGAGGATCGAGTTCATCAAAATTGTCTACCATATTTACTTTAAAAAAAAAAATAGTGAGGGTTTATTAACTGTCACCCCAGTGGTGCCCTCGTGCTGGGGAAGGGGCCAGGGACGTAATGCCCATCAGCACGGTGTCACCCTTGTACGACATAACTACCTTCGTGTGTGTAGCCTGATGAGGTAAAGGGGAACTATTTGTAAAAAGAGAACTCCAAATGTCTGTAATTATTTCTTCTTCCATTCACGAACCCGCCTGTATCAGAACAAATGTTGCTCCATTAAATAGTGTCTAGGTGTCCAAGGGAACGGGGCGTATACTGGTTGATGGCTAATGTAGAGTAAATCAGTATCATGTTCCACATTACACCGGTGTAAAATCTATTGTCCTCTCTCTCTCACACAGATAGCAGCAGGCAAGTAGCCTTTACGCCGCTGGAAATACTGCGCGTATAATGTTTTACGCAGTATCCCCAGAGAATGGGATGGCCCGGATGCCTATAGTTCAGTGTGCTAGTCCAGCTTCTAGCATTTTGTCTTTCTCTTCTTTTCCCTAGCATTACCATCTTTTGAAACCGTTCAATTCTATTGTTGACCCACATGTTCCATTTTTTAGTGTGACACTTGCGGGACGTCTCTCGGTTGGCCAGTGTTCTCGGTGGTGATAAATCTCAGTGAAAAACGACCACTGACCTTCGCATCCGTGGTTCATGTGTCTCTTTCATCGGCACATTTCCGCTCAATATACACAGATTAATATGTTGCTCCTATGCTCTCTGGACCCAGGGCAAGTGCCCAGCAGGCTCATGCGTTAAGATGGCCATAATGATATCTAGTAAACAATAAACTGTTTATGTTGCAAACTGCATTCTAGTAAATTATAAGCTGTATGTAAACACCAAAATGTAGTGAATTATAAACAGTTCATATTAAATACTAAAATCTAGTAAATTATAAAAATTGTATAGCTTCTTGTTTATCATCCTTATGACAACAAGAATTTCAGACCAAAAAGATGATAATTGGCTAATCACTGATGCTTTGAAAAGTTTATTGTTTCCAGCTACTTTCTGTTGACGCAAACTCCCCCTTACTGGATCAAGAGTCTAAAGGTTTCGTTCCGCTTATGAGCGC
Source organism: Candidula unifasciata (assembly GCA_905116865.2). Lineage (NCBI taxonomy): Eukaryota > Metazoa > Mollusca > Gastropoda > Stylommatophora > Geomitridae > Candidula > Candidula unifasciata. The sequence continues at coordinate 161,812 of CAJHNH020000044.1, forward strand.
ATGATGTGACATGTGAGCTGTAGATTTTATGTGCAATGTTTTTTTGTTGTGCTCATGGCGTGTTGTTGACCGCACTAAAATTAGGCGTAGCTAATAATGTTTAGAATGGCATGTACTTTTGTAGATTCAAAACTGGCTTCCGTGACTGACTGTCTGGCCCAATAGTGAGCTGCAATTCCGGTGTGGGATGATTAGTATTGGCACATCTAACAGCTGCCTTATACATTTTTACTTTGCATGTGCAAGCTACATGATTTTGCTGAGACTGACAAGATTTTCACTAGTTTTCCAATAAGACAGTGAAGGACATTTTGTGTGATTGCTACTGGCACAGTTATGGAGGGACCCATCAGCTATGATGGTGGAGCCTTGACTAACAACATCATCGTGTGCTGTACTGATAATGTAGGTAGATATGGTTCACCATCTGGTATGATCACCAGAGTCTTGGATCAGCCAGCTGTTACTGTGATTTTATAAAAGGCTACTTTTTACATACTGTCATTATGGTAATTATAAATTGTTCACAGTGAATTATAAACATTTTATATTTATTGCATTTATTCATTGATACAAGAATTTAATAATTGCAGATAAAAATTAAAAGGCATAAAGCTTTTTAACATTAAATGTTAAATTCGTAAATGATTATATTTAGTGTTGTTGTTATATTTATCTTTACATGTATTTGTTATTTCACTTGTTCACAAAACTTTTATTGTAATATAGGACATTCATCATCAGCATGTACCCAGCGTGAAGTAACAATATTCACCAGAAATACTGGGCTCCAGTAGAGTTAGGCTGACATTGTTCTATAACATGATAACCAGGTTGCTACAGCATCTAGCACTGTAAGTGTGTTCATGACTTCTGTCTTATTGGCAAGTAAGAGAAAGTGGATTATATCAACATTAGTTTATGACAACATTCTAGAATGTCATGAAGTGAGCTATTTCTGTAAGCACTTGTGTCACTGGTATATACACAGATGCAATGCTCATGTGAAAGCAACTTAGTGCTGGTTTAAATAACTGACCTACCTCTTGACTGTTGTCCAGGGTACCTGGACTGCTCAGGTCAACTGCATCTTCGTCGTCTTCATAAAAGTCTCCATTCTCATCATCTGCATGCTTTGTGGGATGTGTGACGTCCGCCAGAGATTCTGCAGCATCGCCCGCCAGCAAGGTGAGAGTGTGGCCCAGTAAAGTAAACCTCTTGCCTATATCAGTATCGAGGTGCACATCTATGCCCTTCATATCCCACTGGACATTGAGTATCCATTTGGCATTTCCGCTGTTGGTATCTGTGGACACATTTCAGAGAACATTATTTCAGTTTTACTGCAAGTCTGTGACAGCATATTATTTCAGTTTCACTATAAGTCTGTGACAGCATATTATTTCAGTTTCACTATAAGTCTGTGACAGCACATTATTTCAGTTTTACTGCAAGTCTGTAACAGCATATTATTTCAGTTTCACTATAAGTCTGTGACAGCACATTATTCCAGTTTCACTGCAAGTCTGTGACAGCATATTATTTCAGTTTTACTGCAAGTCTGTAACAGCATATTATTTCAGTTTCACTATAAGTCTGTGACAGCATATTATTTCAGTTTCACTGCAAGTCTGTGACAGCATATTATTTCAGTTTCACTGCAAGTCTGTAACAGCATATTACTTCAGTTTCACTGCAAGTCTGTGACAGCATATTATTTCAGTTTCACTGCAAGTCTGTGACAGCACATTATTTCAGTTTCACTATAAGTCTGTGACAGCATATTATTTCAGTTTCACTGCAAGTCTGTGACAGCATATTATTTCAGTTTCACTGCAAGTCTGTGACAGCATATTATTTCAGTTTCACTGCAAGTCTGTGACAGCACATTATTTCAGTTTCACTATAAGTCTGTGACAGCACATTATTTCAGTTTCACTATAAGTCTGTGACAGCATATTATTTCAGTTTCACTGCAAGTCTGTGACAGCATATTATTTCAGTTTCACTGCAAGTCTGTGACAGCATATTATTTCAGTTTCACTGCAAGTCTGTAACAGCATATTATTTCAGTTTCACTATAAGTCTGTGACAGCACATTATTCCAGTTTCACTGCAAGTCTGTGACAGCATATTATTTCAGTTTCACTGCAAGTCTGTGACAGCATATTATTTCAGTTTCACTGCAAGTCTGTGACAGCACATTATTTCAGTTTCACTATAAGTCTGTGACAGCATATTATTTCAGTTTCACTGCAAGTCTGTGACAGCATATTATTTCAGTTTCACTGCAAGTCTGTAACAGCATATTATTTCAGTTTCACTATAAGTCTGTGATAGCACATTATTCCAGTTTCACTGCAAGTCTGAGACAGCATATTATTTCAGTTTCACTGCAAGTCTGTGACAGCATATTATTTCAGTTTCACTGCAAGTCTGTAACAGTCCAATGTGGATTCAAACTAAAACTTTCTGGCTGGCAGACAAGCATCTAGCCTCCAGAGTACAGTGATCTCATTCAATAGCTATGAGAAATAAGTGATTTGTCTATAATCCATCCAGTGTCTATGGTCTGTTACTGATCTATACTAAACACACTTTGCTTATTTCAAAATGAAAACATGTTACCAATGATGTGACAGAAAAAGCCTTATGTTATGTGATTCTGGGGTTTAATGAAAGAAGGAAGCATCAACACTCAAGAGTTTTCCAATGTTCCTATGCTCAGTGATGTGAATAACGATAGAGTGATAGGGCTACTTCTTCTTCTAAAGAACTTCACTTCACAATTCTCGCTTTGACTTTCCCTTCTCTGCTCCATTGTTTTTATTTTTCAAGAAAGTCATAATAAGTGACAATGTTTTCTAACAGAACTGGTTTTTTTTGGTGGCCTCTGTACATATTTATTTTTACTTATATATTATATCTGCTTTGTATTTTTTTATGTCAGATGCACATAATTCTTCACTCAACAGCATGGATGTGACTGAAAACAAAAAAACAAAATTTTTTTTTACAAAACTCTTATCCTTCAAACTTTCAGCCTACAATGACAAAAAAGGTCTGGCATAGTGCACATGATCTGTGCTTACCTTGCTTGTTGATAGTTCTAGAGCAGACCTCGTATGTGCCTGACGGCACATTACACTGATTCATTACAGCACCACAGTCTGTAGCTCTGGGCTTCCAGTCATCCCAGGAGGTGCCAAAATCATCAGCAAACCTCAGGCAGAAATCTAGGCACAAAACAGCAGCCAGTGGCAGGATACATCAGCAGTAAGCAACAACAACAAAACAAGAAGAGTTTCAATAGCTCTTGGAAATTTACGGAAGTCAACAAAAATTGAAACTAGTATTAAACTTGAAACAGTTTGCTAAAATGTCAGATCAGTACTGCTGTGTGAAGCTGAAACATGGAGAACAACTAATCAATTATTAATAAACTACAAATATTTATTAACTGGTGTCCGTGCAGAATAGAGAGTATTTAATGGTATGACGAGGTCCCAAATGTGGAACTTGGGAGAGAACTAAGCAAATTTCAGTGAATGAAGAGATGAAGAAAAGATGCTGGCATTAGATAGAAAGCATGTTTTATAACAGACCTCAGTTCCTAAATTGAGTAAATAAAATGTTATGAGAAGTAAAAGTGACTGGGATAATAGACTACATCCCCCATCGAGTACTGATCAGTATAACAAAATATGGAATTAATGCCTTTTTCTCAATGTGTCTCGAAGTGTGGAGACAGGGCTTTTACTTCAGTTTCAAATACTTCCCTTTGTATCTATGGGCAAGAATTTCAACAGTTATTAATAAAGAAACATGTCTTCAGGGTCCAGCAGAAAAAAGGTGTGGATCTGCCAAAGGGGAAGCTGCTTCTGATGATCAAAAGCCTCCTGCTGGGTTCACTCTTCCAATGAGTTCTTACTACTAGTGACATATCTTATGAACTTGTTCTTATGAGTCATACAAGACCAACCATTCATCGCCTAAAACAAAATACTGCATTCGTTAACAAATTACAGGACACATCAGTCAGCTTCTTACTTTTGAACTTGCCCTTGCTAACAAGGGAGCCAGATGAACAAGCTGAAATCTGAGTACTTTCCACAGTCAGCACAAGAGCCGAGCCTTGTTCAGCTTCTGTCACTCTGGGTGACTGCAGGCCTGGTCCAGGATTTGGTACAGGCTGGAGAGAAAGTTCATGCTGGTTACAAATGCTTACATTTGGCAGTATGTCTAACAACAAACAACAGCTGACACTTGTGTTAAACTTGCCAGATGAGCTGCCTTAAGAGTGGTTTGAGTCTTCAAGGAGGTTATGCTGATAAAAATTCAGTTTCATTTTTATCTCAGAGATGACATGTGCACTCCGGGGCCCAATGTTTGGTTTAAAAAAAAAAAAGACCACCACCCCATGAGAAGTCTGTTGTAAAAGGTGATTAATTATTGGTTTGCAGAAATCAAATGTACTGGACTAAAAAGCTTAGATACTGCAGCCTTGCTGTAAACCACAATATGTCAATCACCCTTTTAAGGGTTGACATAGAAAATAATTATGTCACAGGATGCAGCAGTAAGAGGAAACAAACTGGTGAATCCGTTTGCTGGTGGAGATATTGTGAAACACAGATGAGTTGTGGACTGGAATAATTTAATGAGCTCTGTAAGACAAAGTGAAATCAATAAAAGAAGCAAGTGATGGCTGTGAACTAAGACTTGACCTTGACCAGACTGCAAGCATAGGTGGTTAGTCTCATGTCAGCCATTCTTAGTGACCTCCTACAACATGCAAGAGGAGCGGCAGCGTTACATTTCTTTGCTTTACATGGGATCTCTGGCAACACATTGGCGCATGTCTAATTTGTGTGAGCAAAATATCTTATACAGCATTATTCAGGCAATACGCTGTATGTCAACATCAAATATTTATCAAAATACAACAACACTTAATATCTTTATCACATTAAATTTTAAAAAAAAAAACCATACAAGAATGAGTAAAGTGAATGCTAATAATCTGCAAATGTTCACTGCTACTGTAGGCAAGAATCAGAAACTGACCTGGTAAGGTGAAGACAACAAGGGGACACAAATGCCCATATCATCCACAGTCAGCTGCAGGAACAGTGTGGTGATGGATGGGGATGAAGTGGGGGCTATCTGTGGAAGTTTGTCCATCACCTGACGGGTGGCAGTCAGCACCTGAAGAGCAACAATATGTGTACACATACATACAAGTTCAGGTTCTATCTGGTACACATACATACATGCCAAGTTCATACATACAAGTTCAGGTTCTATCTGGTACACATACATACATGACAAGTTCATACATACAAGTTCAGGTTCAATCTTGTACACATACATACATGCCAAGTTGATACATACAAGTTCAGGTTCTATCTCGTACACATACATACATGCCAAGTTCATACATACAAGTTCAGGTTCTATCTTGTACACATACATACATGCCAAGTTCATACATACAAGTTCAGGTTCCATCTTGTACACATACATACATGACAAGTTCATACATACAAGTTCAGGTTCTATCTCGTACACACATACATACATGCCAAGTTCATACATACAAGTTCAGGTTCCATCTTGTACACATACATACATGACAAGTTTATACATACAAGTTCAGGTTCTATCTCGTACACATACATACATGCCAAGTTCATACATACAAGTTCAGGTTCTATCTTGTACACATACATACATGCCAAGTTCATACATACAAGTTCAGGTTCCATCTTGTACACATACATACATGACAAGTTCATACATACAAGTTCAGGTTTTATCTCGTACACACATACATACATGCCAAGTTCATACATACAAGTTCAGGTTCCATCTTGTACACATACATACGTGACAAGTTTATACATACAAGTTCAGGTTCTATCTCGTACACATACATACATGCCAAGTTCATACATACAAGTTCAGGTTCCATCTCGTACACAAACATACATGCCAAGTTGATACATACAAGTTCAGGTTCTATCTCGTACACATACATACATGCCAAGTTCATACATACAAGTTCAGGTTCTATCTTGTACACATACATACATGCCAAGTTCATACATACAAGTTCAGGTTCCATCTTGTACACATACATACATGACAAGTTCATACATACAAGTTCAGGTTCTATCTCGTACACACATACATACATGCCAAGTTCATACATACAAGTTCAGGTTCCATCTTGTACACATACATACATGACAAGTTTATACATACAAGTTCAGGTTCTATCTCGTACACATACATACATGCCAAGTTCATACATACAAGTTCAGGTTCCATCTTGTACACATACATACATGACAAGTTCATACATACAAGTTCAGGTTCTATCTCGTACACACATACATACATGCCAAGTTCATACTTACAAGTTCAGGTTCTATCTCGTACACACATACATACATGCCAAGTTCATACATACAAGTTCAGGTTCTATCTCGTACACATACACACATACATGCCAAGTTCATACATACAAGTTCAGGTTCAATCTCGTACACACACATACATGCCAAGTTCATACATACAAGTTCAGGTTCTATCTCGTACACATACATACATGCCAAGTTCATACATACAAGTTCAGGTTCTATCTCGTACACACATACATACATGCCAAGTTCATACATTCAAGTTCAGGTTCCATCTCGTACACATACATACATGCCAAGTTCATACATACAAGTTCAGGTTCTATCTTGTACACACACACATACATGCCAAGTTCATACATACAAGTTCAGGTTCTATCTCGTACACATACATACATGCCAAGTTCATACATACAAGTTCAGGTTCTATCTCGTACACACATACATACATGCCAAGTTCATACATTCAAGTTAAGGTTCCATCTCGTACACATACATACATGCCAAGTTCATACATTCAAGTTCAGGTTCCATCTCGTACACATACATACATGTCAAGTTCATACATACAAGTTCAGGTTCAATCTCGTACACATACATACATGCCAAGTTCATACATTCAAGTTCAGGTTCCATCTCGTACACACACACATACATGTCAAGTTCATACATACAAGTTCAGGTTCCATCTCGTACACATACATACATGCCAAGTTCATACATACAAGTTCAGGTTCTATCTCGTACACACACACATACATGACAAGTTCATACATACAAGTTCAGGTTCCATCTCGTACACATACATACATGACAAGTTCATACATACAAGTTCAGGTTCCATCTCGTACACATACATACATGCCAAGTTCATACATACAAGTTCAGGTTCAATCTCGTACACATACATACATGCCAAGTTCATACATACAAGTTCAGGTTCCATCTCGTACACATACATACATGACAAGTTCATACATACAAGTTCAGGTTCTATCTCGTACACATACATACATGCCAAGTTCATACATACAAGTTCAGGTTCTATCTCGTACACATACATACATGCCAAGTTCATACATGTAAGTTCAGGTTCAATCTCGTACACATACATACATGCCAAGTTCATACATACAAGTTCAGGTTCTATCTCGTACACATACATTCATGACAAGTTCATACATACAAGTTCAGGTTCTATCTCGTACACACACACATACATGCCAAGTTCATACATACAAGTTCAGGTTCTATCTCGTACACATACATACATGCCAAGTTCATACATACAAGTTCAGGTTCAATCTCGTACACATACATACATGCCAAGTTCATACATGTAAGTTCAGGTTCAATCTCGTACACATACATACATGTCAAGTTCATACATACAAGTTCAGGTTCTATCTCGTACACATACATACATGCCAAGTTCATACATGTAAGTTCAGGTTCAATCTCGTACACATACATACATGACAAGTTCACACAAACAAGTTTAGGTTCAATCTTGTACACATACGTACATGACAAGTTCATACAAGTTCAGGTTCAATCTCATACACATACATACATGACAAGTTTATATATTCAAGTTCAGGTTCAATCTTGTACACATACAGATATGACAAGTTCATACAAACAAGTTCAGGTTCAATCTTGTACACACATACATACATGAAAAGTTCATACATACATGTTCAGGTTTAATCTTGTACACATACATACATACATGACAAGTTCATATATACAAGTTCAGGTTCAATCTTGTACATATACATACATGCCAAGTTCATACATACAAGTTCAGGTTCAATCTCGTACACATACATACATGTCAAGTTCATACATACAAGTTCAGGTTCAATCTCATACACATACATACATTTCAAGTTCATACATACAAGTTCAGGTTCAATCTCGTACACATACATACATGTCAAGTTCATACATACAAGTTCAGGTTCAATCTCTAGAAGAGGCAGAGTTATGTTTTTTCTTAGCAATCTGGGGTTGAACCAGCCTCATAAAACTGAGTGCAAGATAATTTCAATTTTAAACGTTCACATTCCAAAATAACAGTTACACAGGTGCACAAAATAACATTACACTACTCTTTATCATTAACAGGACTAAACCATTTAAAGATAACACAACAGGAGACACAGACAATCAAAACAATAACAATAACTCAGGAACATAGAGCTACCTCCCAAACATAAATAAGTCAAACTCAGATCATAAAAAGCACAGCCAGGAAGATGGACATGCATAACAGAACCCACACAAGAGCAACATAAAAGACCCACACATGCTCAGACGGGAAAAACGTCAAATACAGTTAGGGATGTGTAGCTATAACAACTAGCAAAACACACCACTTGAGCTATTAAACATGGCACACATAGAACCAGACCATACAAATATAACTATTCAACCTACAGCATGGTTGAATGTGGTCAACTTTGTTTTCTTAAAGAAGTAATTTCAGGGTATGGATTCTAGTATTTATTTAAAACTTTGACAAGACAGAAATCTGTACCAAATATTTATTACTTACTTCTTTGTTCAATGCCATCCTTTGTTCAGTCCAATACTCATAAGCATTTTTGTAGTTGAGCCAAACAAGCACAGCTGCAACAAACAATGACATGATACATACAAGGAAAATGACATTAATTTGGGACAAGTACCAAAGTTCAAGTGTCTAGGGCCATGGATCACATCAGATGGAAGATGCATCAGGAATATGAAGAACAGAAAAGGACAGAAAACAACTGCATTTTAAAACATGAAGAATAACTTATGCAATAAATCCTCATCATTACAGGTTAGGAAAAAACAACATTTTTGCATATTACTTATAATCAGATTTACCATATGGTTACAAATGATCAACAATTCAAACTTTTCAAGAGGCCTTAGAAAAGTGATTTGTATAGAAGAATTATGAAATAACCCTGGATAGCCAAGGTAAGTAAATGTAAGGAAAAAGGCTAACACACAAAGACAAACATCAAAAAGAGAAAATTGGCCCTAGAAAACTGATAGAACAAGGTGAGACATTACATTAGATTTATGGATTGACAGATAGAAGGAGATATGAGGAAGGAGATATGAGGTAGAATCCTTGACAGTCATTTATCATTCTATGGAAAGGTTTCATTCCATGAACTGTTAGCAGATTTTATTTTATGAATACTCTGAACTTTGAGGATCATCCAGGCTATAATGGGCACCAGTAAATCTCATGGGAAGTAAAGATGAGTGCCAGACTGTCTATATAAATAGGGGTCTAGCTCTCATATGCCTGATGTGCCCATGTTGGGAAAAGGCTCCATCACTAACTCACATTCACTAAAACCTATTCTTGTAGACTGCAGCATTTGGAGAATCATCATCGCTTATACCAATCAATGTAGCACCTGATGATGATGAAACAAGGGTAATATGCCAAAATAAACTATCACGCAACTGCAGACGTCAAAATAACCAGTCCTAAATTCACTTTGCTTGTATGATTTATTATTGCAATTGTTAGCTCTCTCAGTCCCAGAGGGTTTAGCAAACAGAGACCCAAGGGGTGGTAAAGAGATGTAAAATCAGCACATCTTGCGTTCATTGGGCTTCTAGGTGGAACCTAAGACCGTATGATGCATTCCTTGTGACTGAAAGTGTCAAACAAGATTTTCTTGTGCTAAAATGTGTCAATCTTTTTTTTTGTTTTGTTAGCAGACTGTACTTCTAAATTTTCTAGTTCCCCTATGGAACTGCTTCTATTTTCTTTACAACCATGTCCCTTTTTAAAATAATAACAATGAGTACATGTAAAACCTCAATCAAAATACTGATAAACAGCAAGTCAAACAAGGTATTCTATATAATAGCAATGTGTAAGTGTTAAACCTCAATCAAAATACTGATAAACAGCAAGTCAAACATGGTATTCTATTTAAATTCTATGGTCAATGAACTTCACCCACCTTTGTCAAAGGCTAATGGCTGAGCCAATATGATTGGTCGTGACAAATGTATAAGCAATGCTTCCTGGTCATGTGACAGATTTGGTATCATCTCATGCTAAAAAATTGATTAAAAACTGATTTATTACAACATAGTACAATCTCAGATCTATTGTTTATGAAAAGAGAGAAAGAGAAAGAGAGAGAGAGAATGAGAGAGAGATATATAGAGACAGAGAGAGAGGTGGGGAGAAAAAGAAACAGACAGAGAGACATACAGACATACACATGAGATAAATACCAGGTGGATAGCTTGGCCGCACGACACAACTAGTACAAGAACACAGATCTTATCCAAGAATGATGATATGAGATGGTAAACCTGTAGCTTGTTGACTAGTAGGAATGATAATATTTCTTCATATCTCATGATCTCCATAGCATATGTCAACCCCCAACAGCATGTATCAATCTGTGTGACATTTTCCCCCCATACTGATAAAAAGATCAAGAATTAGCTGTCATTATCTCCCTCTATCTGACTGACTGACTGAATTTCTACCCCACCAGGACATCACACAAGCGATAAACACCCGTTGACACAAAGTGCCACCATGTGGATGAGGATCGCCGTGGAGAGGTACCAGAAACCGCGTTCAGACAATTGGCCATATTTATGACCTGCCTATATTGCGGCCCCTGGCAAAAGCCAGGGTAGGGCTTCAAATAACGAAAAATTTCGTCCTTATAAGGACGAAAAAGATATTTCCCTCTATCTTTGTTTCCTTAATGTTTCCAGTTGGAACAATATGTTCCAAATTTTCCCTTCTCATAAAGTGGTTAAAAAACAAACTTCCTCTTTCAGATGTCTGTGATGTTATATTTGTGCCTAGCTACTTTCAAAGGGAAGAAGGGGCATATTGCAACACCCCCCCCCCCCCCCCCCCAACCAACCCACCTCCAACAAGCAGCATATCATAAATGGTGACTAATCAGGATTTTGTTGAAGTTGGATGTGTTGAGCTAAAAGGTGCACATACTGCACTAGCTGTAAACTACAATATAATGTGTCAACTGGCTTTTTAAGAGCAAATGCAGAAGACCTCTTCTTAATTTATGGCATTCTAAAAAGTTTCTGCAAATGTTTAGTGGTTGTGAAATTTTAACAGACAAAACACTATGAACTGTGTTTCGTGATTTCTTAAAATCCTGTCAACTCAACTGGTATCCTCCTAGCTGTACTTCTTCTTTCTGCATTAAAAAAAAAAGTTCCCTTTTTACGCATTTCGGCGCAACGGGCATATGGGCAGAGCGTCCCATATTTTTACAGACCGTCAGCACTCTGTGGGTAATGTGGTCAGCATTACGCCGGCTGTCTTTACTTTCCCAGGACAGCCCATCCTGCGACGTCCCATACCACGACAAAAATCCACGCAGCCTGCAGTGGGTTTCGATCGCGGTATGCTGGCTTACGAGTCGGACTCGCAACGCCTTAGCCACTGACGCCGCATTCTTTCTGCATTAACACATATTAATTTGTTTATCATGCTGTTGGAGTTGAATTGAGTTGAGCCAAGATCTGATATCACAGCACTTCGGGCATTCACATTCGTGCTCCGTCCTCATCTTCAGCAGTCAGCGCAGAGTTCCAATACTGATGGTACCAGTCACAATCTGGTTATATGTCCATCTTGCTTTTTCTCTGAGTGTAGTGAGCCGGTCAGACCCTCTAGATACACCAAGATGCCTCATTCTTTCCAGGCCAAAATAATTTTGTTTCTCTACTGATTCTGTTGATTGTTTCCAAAGGGCCTTGACCACATATGCCTTGTATCACGCTGTTTCAATGGTTTGGAGTTTTCCTCAGTAATTTACACGTGTATGTGGTACAAATTAATTCTCAGAATACTAGTTAAAAAGAAGAAAAACACTGACATCCTGTATGATCTAAGCACTGAGGAGAACTGAGTCATAAACAGAATCCAGTCCTGAAAGCCAAGGCAATTTCGCCTTGCCTAAACATTATTGTTGCACAGAGAGAATGGTTATCAAGGTTACAGTTTCTGGAAAACAAGCAGAGGCAGACCTCTACCAAAGTGGATACAAGATATTGAAGACGCACAGGCTATGAAAGCACACAGCGATGGAGAATCGGCTAGAGAAAAAGAGATATTCAGATGCAGTACCCTACATGTGAAAACCATTACATCAAAGCCACCCTTCTGAATGTTCTCAAGCAGGGAGTGAGACACAATAATCAACCTGAATACCTGATGTATACAAGCAATATTCAATTCTACCAGGTCTAGTTGCCTACTGCTGTTCCTGCATCATATGGTAATCATCATTCGCAACTGTCAAAACTATGAATACCTGAAGAGCATTTCTGATCTTGATTGTTGTCTTGAAGAATGCCATGGTGTGGAACTCAGGCTCCGCTTCTTCAAACACAGGATTCTGTGGAACAAATTACCTAATATATGTACACAACATACAGCAGCAAAAGATACTAACAAATACATTACAGCTGGGTTCTGATGTGTTAGTTAAATAAACATACAATGACATATAACATTATTTTATTTTTAAGTATGTTACCAATATATGGACAATAAACAGACAAGCTGAAAACATTTAATCGCAGTGGAAATGTAGTTTCATTAGAAAATTAGACTATCTTCCGAATAACAGTCCCAAATTATCGAGGCTGAAAATATACCCTAACAGGGCCTCAGTCCATGAGCATGCTTAAGAAGACAAAGACAAGTCGGATTTGAAGGAAGAAATTGGTTGGAGTCACTGATGAAATCTCGTCCTAAAGGAATTAGTTTCATTTTTGTGCCAGGACACTCTGGGGTAAGACAGAGTGAATTAGCGGATTGCCTTGATGGCTAGGCCATGGTAGGTGCAAGAAAATCAATGGACCGAGTCAAAATTCTCAATACTCTCAAGGAGGCAGGACAGGAAGATGATTCAGGAGATGACTTTGAATCGGCAACACTCAAAATACTACAAGAACTTCAGGTCAAAAGAGGTGTCACCAAACATGAACACAATAGAGGTAGCCAAAAAAGAATAGTAAACCAAGACAGAACTGGTGTTATCAGTCGCCACAGGCTGGGGGATATACTGAAGATGGGATCAGAGTGCTTATGGACTTGTCTGATGTGCAATGAGGATAACATTTCGATTAACTAACTAACTAACTTATTGGCACAGTACAGGATGAAGATGCTTCTTCTACTCAAAACCAAACAAACAGTTGATGCTAGAAAGCAATCAAGGAATGACAATAATTAAATTTTGACATCAAGAACTGCTGTTACCTTAATAAGCTGACCCAGGGCCAGATTGAGATCAACTACGGCTTGCACAAACATCTTCTGACTGCTGACATATTTGTCTGTTGACAGGAGAAAGGATTGTATACACAGTTAATAATGACTACCTGCATGTGTTGCACAAGTGTGATTCTGTGTGCTCACGTAAGCAGTTTTAATGTCAACAATTGTTCTGTAGAATTTATAGTTAAAAAATACAAGATGGTACATCGCTTTGTTGTTCGACCCTAGAGTCTCCAAAAGAATTACTTTACATTACGTGTGAACTACTGAAAATCATGTTTTTATTACATTATTACCCTGTTTCCCTGAAAATAGGATATACACAAATATAAGCCCTAGCACAATTTTTCAGGATGATTTTAAGTTTAATAAATTGAGAACTCTCTACACGAATAATGTGTTTTTTTTTTATTTAAAAAATAAAATAATAAGATATCTCCAAAACTAAGCTTAATGCAGTTTTTAAAGCAAAACAATTAATTAAGCTTAATGCAGTTTTTAAAGCAAAACAATTAATCTAAAACCTGGTCTTATATTCAGGGAAACATTGCACTAGAGTTATTTCTTTGTCTCCTCCTTCAATTCCTTTCTACTCTTCTTCTTTCTCCCCCTTTTTCTTCACCTCTTTCTCTGTTTTCTTTAGGTGTCCTACCTGGAACAGACATGGTTTTACTGACTCTCCAATCCTCTCATTTTGGAATGTGACATTTTAATGAAATCAGCATCACTTATTTTAATATTTCTTTCCAAACTACTTAAGCTTTCCATATTCATCTTCCTCTACCTGTCTTTGTCTTTCTTGCCTTTCAACCTCATCTGCTGATTTACCTTATGAATTTAATTTTCCTATTCCTGATGGTTTTGATGAATGTTCTACAAAAACTTAGTTTTCATTATTAAAATGTTTCTTCTCTGCCCACGAGAGTCTCAGATGTTTGTTTTTTTCTCTCCACAAACCATTTCTCAAAAACCTCTAATTTACCCTATTTCATTACTCATTGTTCACATTTTGTACCCAAACAGAAGAACAACTCTAAAGTTAGTGAACTGTTGTATCTGTGATTATAACACATGATTTCCTGAATAACTCTTCTTGAAGTAACAGCTGTCAACATAACTTACCATGCTCCTCAGCTGACTTATCTCTCTTTGGATCCTCCTTCTTTGGTAGGTGAAATCTGTTTGAAAGGTCCAGGGTTATGGCTCCTGTTTCAAATCTGACAGCATTAGATGTTGGAGTTGTAGCGGTCACTTGAATGCCCTACGTAAATGACAAGAATGTTAGCAGATGGGAGGAAAGTTTTGTGATCACCATATATATATGTGTATAATAAGATTGATCTTATTTTGTTCACGTTCACTGACTGTAAACTCAGGCAGAAAGTTCTGGTAGCTTGTGCATTTCTGGACTTTAGTCTTGTTCCAGAAGGTCCATGTTACAGATCTGCTTATTTGTAGGTAGACTGTTGCTTTCTCACCTCTCAAGCAGATGCACTGCAACTTAAAGGAATTAGTTAACTTATACTAGTTTGTTAGGGAGACAGGGGTTTTCATTTTCCCCCACAGTGATAACTCTAAGGGACAATTTACTAAAAATATTTTAAAATGAAAGAGAAACAAATAACATATCTGTATCAGATCAAGAAGGAAAGAACATGATTAGTTAAAGTACTAGAAGACAAAGGATTCTGCAGAGAAATGAATGTCAACTAAAGTCAGTGAGGATACTGATAACAGTGATGTCCAAAAAATCTAAGAAAGAGACAGAATTAGATATAAGATAATGAGACACAGACACACCTGATTTATAATGGGTGACATAGTCGGTGTGTACCTTGGGGGACTGAGAAAGTGAGAGTCTCTGTCAGCCTGGAAGAGAAAGATAGTGTGAGAGAGAGAGAGAGAGAGAAAGAGAGAGAGAGAGAGAGAGAGAGAGAGAGAGAGAGAGAGAGAGAGAGAGAGAGAGAGAGAGAGAGAAACAGAGAGACAGAGAGAGAGAGAGAGAATGAACAAAAGAACGAACGAACTTTATTTTCAAAGGGTCACAAATTGGGCACGCAGGCCCGTCTTACATTCGGCCCTTCCAGTCAACCATCTTTCGCACAGCAGTTGTATTTTACTAATAAAGCATGTTATGATCATATGATGTTATGCATATTATGAATATTATAGATTTTTTTGAAGATGGAGGAAATAAGAGTCTGTGTAAACCTTGGAAGATTAAGGAAATGAGAGAGAGAGAGTCTGTCTGGACATGTTCACATGCAATTAATCTTCATTAAAACATACCTTCAGCCTCACGGACACAGAATATAACAGAGGGTTTCTGTGTGAGATGTTCTGATCTATTTTGAATCTGATTTCATGCCCACCGCCACTTCCAGAGACCTTCTGCACAACTTCGTTGATTTCCTAGTTTACATAATATACAACTTTTTTAATATTCAGTTATTGTATCTTTCACATTATAAACTGTGAACTTAGAAAGACATTTAAAAACATTACTGATGTCACTGCCAAGCTTATTCAAGCTAATTAGCAAGACACTTTTAAAAGTTGGATGAGCAACAGCAGCAGGAGGAGCAGAAGTAAAAGAAGAAGAAAAGGGAGAATGAGACATACTATCAGGTAAATACAACACCAGTTTAAGAATGACAAATCTGATGATGATGAAGATACAGGTGATGAAGCCAGATCTAATAGTTTCTATTTAATGTAAAATTATTTCAGAACCACTATCTTCGTCAAAGCTGAGTGCATTTAGAAACAAACGTATCATGACCGGAAAACTGTAGCTGAGACCGTGTACAATAAATTGTGTGCAATCACCGTAATGAAGGCTGGCCACAGCCCACTGCTTCCTTTGGGAGTATTGTGTGATAAGACCGAAATTTCTTCCAAAATGCAACTATCGTACAGTTGTCTGAAAGCTGAGAGAATGGTCTATTTTTAACAAAATAAACTGTCCATCACAGAAATAAAATGCTGGTACACTGTCATTACCACAAATTAAAACATTTATCAAGGAACAATACACAGAATTGTGGAGAGAACAAACCAACAGTAAACGTCTACAACACCCCACCAACAGACCCAACAGAAAACAGTATACAACATTTTTGCATCTAAGAACAGAAAAATGCAAGCTCAACTACAACATTCATTTGGAAAAAAAAAAAACGTACAGTTCCCACAATGTCATGTTAGATGGGGCCACAAAGAAACAAGCATATTCTGCAGGTCTGCCCAATATACTTACAGCTACAAAGAGAAACCTGACCTCAAAAACAAAGTGTGCATAAAAAGCTATGGGGAACCCACAAAAGACATGCAAATGACCTGTGAATTCATAGAGGCAGCCCTCCTGAGGATCTGACCTGAGCATACAAAAACTGAACACAAAGAAGAAAAATAGAAGAAACAGTACTTCGAGGGTTGTGAAATGCATTTACTAAAACTTTAAACCACAGAACCCCTGCTGTTGGCTAGTGCAGCATCCACCAACACATCATCGCAGTAAATAGGAAAATGTAATTCCACAGCAGTACTATCATAGAAGTGTTGAGCCTTCACAAATACTAAGTCACGATTGATGACGTGAGATGACTAGCTTACTAGCACAACAGTCATAGAAATGATCAAAGCTGAAACAGTCTGAAAACATTACTGATCAGACAAAATGCTGCCTTCACTAGGACAAACCCAGACCACTCTGCCAATAGGAAGCAGATTTTAACTCATTCAGTATCAATGTTCACTTATTATTACCACTCCTCCTGGTGGTTAGCTACTAAATACGAAAAAGAAGATGTGGTGAAGGCTCTATCTATGAGATTAAACGGACAGTGTAAAAGAACAGAAAGGGAATCCATACACTGAAAGATTAACTCAATAAGGGTGGGGGGGGGGGGGGGGGGGGGGGGTAAGTAGACGTTTTTGGAAGATATTTAACACTGACAGCTAAAATGAAGGACTTTTAATCAGGTTGCAAGTGGTACTATTAGCATGTCAACTCTTCGTTGGTTGCTGAAGAAGGGGACAGAGCACGTGTGGGAATGTCAAAGGTGCAATGATGTCAATTCTTGATTCATTCATTCATTATCACTAGCATGACTCTTTTTTTGTCAGTCTATGTGTTACATTAACCCCCTCTATGTCTGAGCATCAATGACAATTGGCTTGTAAACAGCATCCTGCCCTCAGAGCTGAAGTACTTTGGCCGTGTTAAATGACACAGTGGCCTGGAGAGAACGGTGATGAAGAGTCCAGTTTCTGGAAAATAAGGCAGTCGTCTGCGAATAAGTATCAAAGACACTGAAGATGCATTGGTTTTTTTCTGTAAAGCAGAGGGCTGGAAAATTGGAAAGAGAGAGTTCCACACGTGCCATGAAAAGAGCAACATTCTGTAAAGGATCTGCTGACTGATGATGATGAGGACAGTTGTAATTTTAACCAACCACTTCTGTCCATAAGGTTATTATTTATATATTTTTAGACTCAAATTGCATATGTTTACAGTAATGACTGAATAGTTCAGATTGTGCTTCAGTAGCACTGTATGGGATTAAAAGAATAAAAATATTTATATAATATGTTAGATTTATTCATCAGAATGTATGTGTTCTATTAAAGACAACAAGCTGTAACTATCACCTTCATGAAAACTTTCTGCACAAACACCAGATGGTTCAGCAGGTCTGTGGTCAAGCTGTGCTCAAGCATGCCAACCTCAGCCACAGCATAGAGGTAGTTTCCTTCAAGCAGCTGCAGGTCATCCCCCAGCTCCATCTCATGGTGGTCAACTGGCAGAGTGCCTGGTTTCTGCACTCTGTAGTCTGCAATCACTTGAATTGGAGGAAGTTCAATGCTTGCTGCTGATGGAATGAGTGAGTCCGCAAGAACAGCTGCTGCGGTTATCTAAGAAATGGAAGCAGAAAAGGAACATATTTATTATCAGTTTCTTCTTTGCTGCTGTTTAGTAATATCTGTTCAAGAAGTCTGGTACAATGTTTAATAAAATAAAACCTCCATGGAGAACCCGAAGTTTCAGATCTTTACAATCTTAATGTTTATATGTACACAGTTGATGAACTACAAACTGTCATTAAATGTCACATTTCCATGACACATAATTAAATATGACCACCAAGAAACAGATTATAAACAGCCAATTTATACTACAACAGTGCCAAACTCGGACACTATCAAAGGCTCACCTAAGTAAAATTAAAACCTGTGAGATGAGATGCCTGAGAAATACTGCCAACTTAACCATTCAAGGTTGAGTGAGATACGGTACTATCGTACACACTGCAGGAACACCACCTTGTACCAAATTCACTGAGAAGCAGAAGATCAAACTGTTCAGTCACCTCATTAGAATACTGACACAACACCTACCAACCCAGGCGCTACCCCTACAATCATTTTATGTGAAAGAAAGAGGGCGCCCAAGGAGATGATGGACTGATGATATTTTACATCCACTCAGAATGACAATAGCTGGTGCTACCCATCAAGCATTACACAGCAAAATTTTTAAGGGCAATAGTGGAAGCTGATTATGACGACAAAGGTGAAAAAAAAAGGAATATTACGCCTTGTTCACAAAGTGAAGTGTACCTTAGACATTAAACTATCATTATGTTATGTCCCAAAAATAAATAAATTTTATACACTGTTTACATGTACAAAGGGAAGCGTACCTTAGACATAAAACTATCATTATGTTAATTCTCCACAATACAACATTAATTTTATACACTGTTCCCATGTACAAAGTGAAGCGTACCTTAGACATAAAACTATCACTATGTTATGTCCCCACAATACAACATTAATTTTATACACTGTTCACACGTACAAAGTGAAGCGTACCTTAGACTTGAAACTCAGTAAATGAGTTGGTAGAGTCACTGTGAAATGTGCTTTCCTGCCCAGCACACCTGATAAAGTGATAGCCTCAGTTTTGTACTGGGCCTTCAGCGATGGTAAGATAGAAGCACCAATAACAAGGCCTTGCATAACAGATTTAATGTGAAGGTGCTTGCGAACTACTTTCTCCATGGGTTTCTCTGATGGCACTTTGCTGGGGATGCCTGCAGTGGCAGCAGCAGACTGATTAAGATTGGCTTCAGTGGGCACATGTGGGCGGCTGAGAATGTAAACAAAAAAAAGGTCACCTTTCATTTTACATAAAAATATACCTTAATTCACAATAAATCGAGGAATTTTTTTTTAACTTAACAAATTTCAATATAAGTCCTAAGTTAACCTACATGTTTCCATTTACAAAGTAAAAGTTAAAGATTATGTGAAAACTATTAAATTATTCAAAGTTCCAAGTTGAAAGGATCAATTTCTATGCAATGAATTTTATCCATATGGCTCAATCTTTCTATAAAGAATGGTTAGCCACCTGCCGAGAACATCACACAAAGCATTAATTAACTCTGCAGCTCCAGCAATGGGATCTTCTTAATAACTGCACCCATGACTCAACAACACTGTCCGTAAAACAAATCAATGACTTCCGCAGAGAGAGGCAAACAGGTTAATACTTTTCCACAGAGACCTTCACTATTATATTATCAGTAGAAATTTTCATTCCATCCTAGACAAGTCTATAAGCGAATGAGGATCCAGAACAGCTAAGGAAAACCACATGACTCATTAGAATTGTTGTTTTTCTTCTTCTTCATGTTCACTAGCTGTAAACTCCAATGGAAACCACTGATTGTGTGTTCACTTCTGGACTTTACTATAGTCTTGTTCCAGAAAATCAGGTTTGTGTGCGTATATACAGATCTACCTTATTTGTAGCCAGACTACTGGTTTCTGGATTCTTAGGCAGATGCACTCTGAGTTTGAAGGAAACAGCCCCAATTAGTCAGCTTTTTCAACATGCTTGCTACAGGGGCAGTGGATCTATTCTTTGTTCACAAAACAGAGTTCTGGAACTCTCATTGAGAAGTAAATTGTAAGACAGTCATACTTTATGTTCTGAGCTGGCCATCGAAGTTCCTGTAGGGTGGCTGTGATTTTCTTCGAGCTTCTGGACATCATGTCATGTAAAATCACAGGGTGCTGAGGGATGTCCACATCAATGACTCCAATAGAGACCAGGATTGAATTGTGCTCCTTGTTGCGGCGCATGACTGAAGTCAGCAGGCTCTGCGACTTGTTGATATTTATAGTCACCACAGTTCTGAGGTTCCAGAAAAATGTTTCATGAATTAAATAAGTTTTTATTTAAACTAACATACAAATGATATCAGAAGCAGAAATAAACAAAACTTTCTTTCTGTGACAGCTTTAATAAATCATACACAATCTCATGACTCTCCATTTCTCTCTCATGTAACACAAATAAAAACACTAAACATTTGTTAGTTGTGTATCCTTTACAGGATGCTGCAGAATGAACCCCAGCATTTTTGGGCAGTTGAGGTTTTTCTAGACAAACTTTACATTCAGTAAATTTGCCACTGCTTCTGAACTGTCAGCTTTCAGTACCACTGTTCAAACCAACGCAAGACAAATGGCCTGCAGCTGGGATCAAACCCGGCACTCCGACATTACGAAGCACTAAAATTTCAGAAAAATGCTGGGGGTAAAAAAGCAATAAAATTGTTTAAAACATAAACACAAAATCTAAACATGCGAGATGGGATGTATCTGAAAGATTGCAGGGGGAAACAAGAAGAGACAGAGTCATCAACAATGTACTAAGAACAATGGTAAGCATGCTACCTGTAAATGATCGCAAAGAACATCAAAGAATCAAATGGAACAAAATCAGTCAGCAGCCAGAGCATACTAAATAAGAACAGCAGGCTACAAGGCAACAGGCCGACCAAGAAAGAGATGAATAAATGGAGTGAAGGAGATACAGTGAATGGATGGAGTGAAGGAGATACTAAAGAAATGCAAGTATTAATACAAGCTAGTAGAAGACAGCAAACTATATGTAACTCCTTTCTACATGAGGCAGTAGGACAAAAGAAGAAAGAAATACATTTTTTAAAGCTGACCTACACTTCCTCTTGTCCACCTGTTTACACTTCCACAGCATAACTACAACTGACTCTGTTTTCTTTATACATGATCATAGAGATTGCTACATGTGGAAAAGACATTGCTGTTCATCAAAGTTGTCATTTGATAATGATGATGACCATGATGATGATGATGATGTGTACTAAAGAACAGTGAGGACAAATTCATACTGCAGTTCAGGAGGTATGCCCTCTCTCAGATGTATCATGGAGTGACCCACATGTGCTGTGTATGAGGAATCTGAGGAAACCCTGTGCTGGAAACCTGTTGAAGGACAATACAATCATAAATACGAGTGTTAAAGTAAAAACAAAAAAAAAAGAAATGTACCTTACTTAATAATGCAGAATTCTAACTTGATTGTGCTGATCTCTTTATGTTGATAACAACTACCAATACTGAAAGAATGTTTGCTCTGTGTGGGTTCCATCTGGGAAGGGAGTGTGGGGGGGGGGGGGGAATCACACACACACACACACACACAAACACACAGAGCCCAGAAATCCTGTGGTTCTCATGAGCCAACCGTCAATGTAAGGATGATAATGTCTATTAAAACTGATTTGATACATTAGTAAAGCCCAGTAGCCTAAGATATCACTTAACCTTTGTTTCAAACTTCTGATTAGGCTCAAATGTCTGCCAGTTGGGTGTCAGAGTGGCATAATCAACTGAGCGACCACCTCATTAAGGCTGAGACTCAAACCTAGACCAAGAAGTTTGCTCACAACTTAGACAAGCAACATCTCCTGTGGGCAGTATCTCATAGTTCTGTTTTAAGGCACAACAACAGTTTTAAATGTCAGATCGTGTGATAGGCAAAGCTCAAATGTCAATAACCAGTGGCCTCACTTGTTAGAATGCGGGATCAAAAGCGGAAGCCATGAATGATGCAAGCTTTTCCTATACTGTTGTGCTAGTTGTCCCAATGCAACAAAGTTCAATGTGCCTAAGGTGCTGAAATAGATTATGCCTATGTGTTCAGGTCATTAAAGTCCCAGACCTGTGGGCTGCTCCCTGCTGATCTCTAAACGGGGGAAACCAGAGATGAGTGGGTAGCTCAATACACAAATCTCACATTAAGCAGTCATGTGCAGGACATGACGATACCTTGGGTAAGTAAAGGACTGGAGTGACATGTATTGGCTTTGCATTTATGGAAGCTGCTTTGGATGGTGGAGAATGCCCATGGTCTGCCCCTGTCTTCCCATGAGGGCTGACCGGTCTACATGTGGTTGTCTTGTACAGGTTCTTCAAGAGCAACGCCTGTCGAGAGGAGGATAAAGAGGATACCACACAAATAAGGCTATGTTAGTCCCACAAAACTAACTAGAAAGTTAGTCTGGTCAAAATGCTCAATAAAGTTGGATGTGTCAGCCAAAAGGTCCAAATATTGCAGCTATGCTGTAAACAGGCACAACATAATAAGTTACTCAGATAAACAAAAAAGAAGATGAGGAAGAAATCCTCAGTAAGGTGATAAATGTTTTTCCCTCTCAGGGACAAAAAATACTAGCCACCTGGTCTTAAATCCTTAGACACAAGACCTCTCCTTCACTGTCTATCATCATTATCATCATAAACCACTTCTGCCGTTAAGCGTCGTAGGGAGGAATAATTTGCGATCCAGTGCACGTTGGCTGCCACTGGCTTTTGTCATGCCGTGAAGGCGTAGTGTCTTTAATGTTGTCGATCCATGTTTTCCACGGCCATCCTCTTGCTTTTGTAGCTGATCTTCTGAGATGTAGTGCTTGTGATGATATTTGATCTTGCTGCATTCTAGCAAGTTGGCCAAACCACTTGATCTGCTGTTTCTCGATGAATCTAGTACAAGATGCCGTTCCCACAATTTGCCTGATTGTTTCATTATTCACTCAATCTCGTAAGGTTAGGTTGGCTGCTTTTCTCAGGCACCTCATCTCGTAGGTGGTGATTTTGCAAATATGGGCTTTAGATAGTGTCCAAGTTTGGCACTGGTAGCTTAATGTTGGAATGAATATGCTATTAATAATCTGTCTCTGTGCACTCATAGTTATGCTTGGATGTCTTAATAATGATGACAATTGGTATATATGTGCACTTGCTTTCTGGCATCTGGTTTCTATTTCTCTGTCAATTCTACCATCTTCTGTGATTATACTTCCTAGATATTCAAACTCCCTAACTTGATTCAGGGCAGAACTATTCAGCTGTATGTGTAGTGGAGCAGGGGTTCTACTAACTTGCATTGTTTCGGTTTTGTTTACACTGATCTTCATGTTGTATTTACTGCATGCTGAGTTTAACCTGTTAATGTGGTCTTGCAGTCTATGTTCTTCAGGGTAGAACAAGCACTGGTCATCAGCAAATAATAGTTCGTTTAATGTTGGTGAATCGATTACTTCTCCTGATGTGTGTACTTCCTCATGATTATAAAGGTCTATAAAAGTGGTAAATACAGGCAGTAAGGAAAGTCTGTTTTCTTTTACCCTGCACTGGTATACAGACCATCGAGTCCAGATACAGACTTACAGTAGGGATCGACAGAGGTTATCCGGTGTCAGGGAGGACTTTTCCTAATGTTTAAGTTGTGTGTCCAAAATAAAGACTTGAGTGCTTCAACTGGTCACTGCAGGTCAATGTTTCATATTCATTAACACTATCATGACTGATATGTGACAAGCCTCAAAACTGCATTATGGCAACAAGCTAAAGATAAAAACTGCTTCTGTTATACTGTATCCTCCTTTGTGGGTTCCGAGGTCCCATTGAGGGGAAAACAAGAATAGACCCGCTGCCTCCCAAACTGTCGTAAAAGTTAACTAACTGGGGGTTTCATTGGAAGTCAGAGAGCATCTGTGTGAGAGGCAAGGAACCATCAGTTCTGCATACAAATAAGTCACATTTGTAAAACGGATGAGCATGCAACAATCAGGTTCTGGAAAAAGTCTAAAGTCCAGAGGTGGATGAACAACCAGAACTGTCCGCTGGAGTTCACAGCTGGTGAATGCAAAGAAGAAGAAAATATCTGTACCTTTAACTTTCTTTTTGTAAGTGCCACTGGCATGCACCTTGGTTGTGATGGCTTCAAGTCTCAGCCCGCTCAGTTCTGCACTGATCATGAACTTCTCCACCTTCACAATGCCATAGACAATCAGAGGAATGCTTTCTCCAACATAAATACCTGTAGAAAGTGCAGATACTATAAGCACCAATTATTCCAATGAGCTCTACATAACCAAGTACTATCTACAGCACCCCATGCTCTCCTCCCTCATCCCCCCCCCCCCCCCCCCCCTCACAGAAGTGTCTTAAATTCATTATAATTCTTTTCAATATTATATATCACAGTACTATGCCTTAACCCACTGACTACCAAGCCCCTTAACCCTTGCACTTTCCTAATCTTGTTTGACATCATCATCATGCGGCTGTACATTGGTGCAAAATGGCAAACGAAAAGTCTTTTTTTGCTGACAGCAATAAATATTAACAAACA
The DNA here is from genome assembly GCA_905116865.2 of Candidula unifasciata. NCBI lineage: Eukaryota > Metazoa > Mollusca > Gastropoda > Stylommatophora > Geomitridae > Candidula > Candidula unifasciata. Next base: position 187,079 of record CAJHNH020000044.1, read on the forward strand.
TGCCTTTTATGACTTTTCAATAAAAACTCATATTTGGCAGTTTTGCACCACTTTGAACGGGGAAAAAATTCCAAAAAAAGTTTTTACAAAAATAGTGTAATCTTGTTGTACCTCATCACAATATAGCTGTAAATTGGTGCCCAAAAAAAAACTTGGTAACTACATAACCTTTTTTTTTCTGATAGCAATATAGACTTTAAAAATGACATAGCTTCATGACCATTTAACATAAACTCGTAATACTTTGGATTTTTGCAAAAATCTTCAGGAACATAAATTTTTTTTGCATAATTTGGTTTTACATCATCATCATGGGGCTGTAACTTTGTGCAAAAAATAGCAACCACAAAATCTTCTGACACCAATAAAAGTACATTTTGGAGGTTTTGTATTAAAATAATCCAGGATGAGAGCTCTGCCAAAGAGTAAATTAATTCTGCAAGTTCAGTGGCTGTTTGCCATTTTGCACCAGGCACTTCCATTACAATATGACTGAATTGTCAAACTCAAAAAGCCACAAAAACTATCTTTTCCTAAAACATCCACTGCAGGAATGGCACCTTGGTAAATGTCAAGGACTGCATTGTAAAACGATTTTCGCTAAACTCTAAGCCAGAGAACTGTAATATACACAATCTATATTAACAAATTAATGTAACACTACACACCTGAAGCACATAAATGAAACAATATACAGAAACTAATGTAACACAACTCACCTACCCCTGACTGCCATACCACTTCTGTAATCTAAATGTTGTCTTCCAGTTTCAACTAAGTATTTTATGGTAGTTCATTATCATTAGAATTATCTAAGTCACAGTCATCAAACTATTCAGAAACATCTTCATTTTCATTTTCCAATTAAAAACAATCAAGACGATATGCCATCATAAATATTCTTTATACTGTTCCAACATGCCGGCCCTAACGAGCAGAACCATTTTAAAACATGCGCCTAATACGTAATCGACATGGAAGCTCACAAAAAATTTTCAAGGGAATTTTCCTTTAAGCACATCCAAACTGGGTCCTTTACAAAATCATAAAGAAATTAAAGGACTAACAGCTTCAACTACATTTATCGCAAAAGTTGCAATTTTAACTTGGCGGCGAGTGTCCAAATTTACTATTGCAGGGGTTGTGATCATAGTAGCCCAGTGTAAATGTCGGCAGATCGCATAATGTGCGATCTAGGTAGTCAGGGGGTTAGTGCAGTTAATTCAGTTTGTGTGTGTCATTGGTGATATTGTTTGTTATGATCCTAAAGCTGATTCTCTAATTTTACTTTCATTCATTACATTTCCAAAGCTTTATCAAATCTATGCCCATAACATTTGTTCATCCTCGTAAACAAAACTAAGTCAATTGTAATTACTTTTGTCATACACAGAACTAGATGATCAACATTTCTTTTCCCTTGCAAGTGTTCTGTCTCTCCCACCTAGTGCTGTAGTGTCAGGAAGATACTGTTCTCACAATTCACTAAAGAAACATGACATCCTATCATACTACTATCACTGATAATGAATGTATCTCTGTCAGCTGGTCCTATTATTATGTCTGGTGCTGCAAGAAATAATGTCAAATGACAAGTCTTGGTCTAGTTGATTCATGAACTCCTGATGAACTATCAAATGTCATAAGCTCGCTGCCTATTGTCAGTGTCCTAATGACTGGTGCCATGAAGCCAACAAAACCAGCTCATCTTGCTCATTACCACACACTCTGCATGGCCTGGGCAGATGATCTATCTGGTGTCTCTTTGTCACAATTACCCATAAACAAGTCTGAAGAACATTGACATTTGCAACTGCAAATTTAAAGCTAGGAGGATAGGCCTATTTACACCAGGTTTTATCCCATATGGCTAGGCTTATCCTCACCAAGCAAATAGGTTGCCACAGAGAATGCAGCACAAAGCATGAAACTCCAAAGCCCCGAGGACATTATAAGAGAACATAAAGAGTTCATGGGCATTTACAGCTTGCTCTTCAGGCAGAACAGAAGCCAGCGGTGCCTTCTCCATAACCCCCAGCAGCATGATGATGGAGTTGATGGCGGTTAAACAGGCTTTCATGTGGCTGGGATCACAGGACTATTCCAGCATGTGAGTGCTGAGTGATTCTTTCAGCATGATCCGGCGGGTCATGGTTACGCAGACAGTGGCTCAAGTCATTGCAAAATTCTCCTGTGTGTGCAGTTACTTTCATATGCATCCCAGGGAATGCAGGCGTTGTTGGTAATGAGAGAGCTGACAAACTGGCAGGTGCTGCATTAATTGAAGATGGCTGGCCCACAGATCACGCAGACATTGTCACTGCCCTGAGAGAGATAGGACGTTCTGAGGATTTTGAAAGCAACGTGTCCACATCACTTCTAAGAATACGCGAATTGGGAGAAAGATGGGTACAGCCAAGCATGAGAAGCACACTGGACGCAAAAGAAGTTCTGTTACTCTACACAGGACTGGTACAGTTAACTGCACGACGCTGATGAATATGTTGAAAGGGGAATCTGAGCGCCTATGGATGTGTCCGGAGTGAAGATAATCTAACTAATAACTCAACTCCAAAGCTCCAGTCACAATAGCAGATCGGTTGCCACTGAGAGCACTGCATAAAGCATGAAACTCCAAAGCTCCAGTGACAATCTCAACACCTGCAATCACAAACTGAATGATGGAGTCCAAAAGTTAACCCATAACCTTTAAAGCACAAGGTAAATAGTTTAAGGGAGTCTCACAATTTGAAGTTAAAGTATACTTACTCTGCTTGAACCTGGTTCTAATAAATGACTGATGTGCCAAGGATGAGTCATTCCCTAAAGTCTCCTCTTCTTTGGCAGCAGCATCAAGCTTGTTCTTTTCCTCTTTCTTAGGCTCTTCAGTTGTTTTTGCTGGCTCTCTGTTTTTAGTAGAAGCTCCTCGTTTCAATGTAGCATGACCTTCTGAGACGTGTTAAACAAAAGAAGTTCATAAAATTCCAATAACAAAACATGAATACTATTTAAGACTGTCTAGTAACAAATTACTGCAGTATGTGCAGTTTGGGGGTTAATGATATTAGTAAAAACAGCTGAACTTTCACTCACTCACTCACTCACATAAAAACATAACATAACCTTCGACCCATTAGGGTCGTGGAGGTGTACTGATGGAAGCACTAGCACGTAAAACCTGTCGCTGCCATCGTAGCATATGTGGGAGCCAAGATATTTGAAGGTTTCATCTTTTTCTATCCCCCCCCCCCCCCTTTTATATGTATGCTGGTAGGTACTTGATTATTGTGGCTATCTACCAGAATCTTGCTTTTCTCTGCATTCATTTCCATGCCATATTTGCAACATAGTGTCTCTAATTGTGTAGTAAGTTCTTGGAGTCCTGTTTTGAAACCAGCCATGAGATCAATGTCATCTGCAAAATGTAAATTACATAGTTATCTTTTGCTAATGGATATAAATGTTTCATGATTTTCTAGTGCTCTCATGATGTGTTCCAAATACAAATTGAAAAGGACAGAGGATAGTATGCAACCTTGTCTCACTCCCACACTGGTTTGGAAAAATTTGCCTACGTCATTTTGAATGAGTACTGCACTGATTGCATCTATATAAAGAGCTTCAATGGTGTCTATGGTTCTCTTATCGAAGTTGAAATTTATAATTATGTGCTACAGCCCAGCACGCCACACAACGTCAAATGCCTTCCTGAAGTTGATGAAGTTATGGAATAGGTCACGTTGATGTTATAAGTGTTTTTCTATCGTTGTTCTGATGTTGAAGATTTGTTTTCTTCTATTTTTCTCGAAACCCACCTGTTCTTCGGCTAATATATCTTCAGATTTTGCTATCATTCTGTTCAGCAGTATCTTTAGCATTATTTTGCTAGCATGGGTGATAAGACAAATAGTTCCATTATTGTTGAACTCAGTGTTTTAGACCTCCTTTCTTTGACAGTCGTATCACCAATGATTGTGTCCATTCAGTAGGCCACTAGTTTGTGACCCAAATTCTCTGGCACACTGCTGTCACCACCTTAGTTACGCGTTCTCCCTCCTATTTCAAAAGTTCAGCTGGGACTTTGACTAAACAAACAAACATTCTCTGAACAGAAACTGGCAAATAAAAAAGCTGACAAATTTGAGTAGCAAAATAAGAATGATTAAACTTAAGAATAATAATTCCGCCTGTAATAATTCCCATGGGGGGGGGGGGGGGGGGGGTGTGTGTAAAGACTTACTGCCGCCCCCTTTCCTACAAGCATGTCATGAAAGGTGACTAAAGAAGGATTTGCTGAAGCTGGATGTGCTAGGGTGAAAGACACAAATATCACAGCCTAGCTATAAACTATAAAACAGAGTCTTACAATGAATCTTTGGACCCAACAAAGATGCAAATAGCGGGTAATGGAAAGTGAGAAGTAACAATTAAATTCATAATCTGTTTAAATCAACACTGATAACTGGCATCATGAGATCTTATAGACTGAAATGGCTGGGGCATGTTGAAAGAATGTCAGATGACAGAGAAGTAAAAACTGAATACACAAGGGAGATGAATGGTCGTAGACCATGAGGCAGACCAAGAAGACGATGGAGAGATAATGTCCAGACAGACCTGCAAACACTTGGTGTCACCAACTGGAAAGAGAAGGCCAACCAGAGAGATGAATGGAGGCTTGTGACAGCTGTACCAATGAACTTCAGTGGCTCAGAACGCTGAAGAAGAAGCTATAAACTATAACACCACAACTTTCCAACCACCTTTAAGGGCACATAGAAACAAGAAAAAAAAAGAAATCATTTTCAATTTAAAAAAATAAAATTTATGCAGAGAAACTTTTTTTTTAACATATGCAAGATTTAAAAAAATATAAGAGTAACTTCTAGAAGGAATTTTAACAAATGAAAAACCGAATGGAGGAAAAACATATGTGAAACAACCTGGTATTTTATACTCATAAACAGAGTTTTGAACATTTTGCCGATTGCAATGAGGATGATCAAACACAAACTAACTGTAAAATTATATTAAATGTTCAAATCACAAACCAAAATGTAATCAATGGAAAACAAGAAATCATGACAGTGTTTACTGGGGCTCTTGAGAGAAATAAAGAATAATAACTTAACCTATCATGCATGTCCTAAAAGCAGAAAAGTGGAACAAATTTGTGGGGAAATTCAAGCAACCATAAACAAATTGAATGAAATGAAAACTAACTTAGCCAACCAGTACAGAAAGAGACCCAGATAGGAGAAGTAAGATGTGATTTAAAGAAAGCAGTTAAGAGTCTGGATAATCAACTTAATTCTTTTCACCTAAAAAACTCCAGAACTGGCACCTAGAATGTTAATACTGTGTACAGAAGAGAAAAGAGGAGAGAAGATGACGTATTATTAGATTAGCACTTTGGAACTACACAAATCAGGATGAAATGCAGCAGACAAAAAAAAAATAAAAAAAACTTCCAAATACAGTTGAAAGAATGGTGACAGTGCGCTAATAAAGAGGAAAATTACCCTTGCAGTGAAAGAGTAGTCCTAATGATATCTAAAACAACAAAGATGGCAATAATAAATTAAAAATAAAAAAATAAAAAATAGAGCCAGTCTAAAATATTACCTGTAAAATTTAAAACCACCCCACACACCTCAAAAGAGGAGAAAGAGAGAGAGAGAGAGAGAGAGAGAGAGAGAGAGAGAGAGAGAGAGAGAGAGAGAGAGAGAGAGAGAGGAGAGAGAGAAATATACAGAGAGAGTGGGAGTTGGGAGGGGGAGAGAAAGTAAACATATAATATATAATCCAGTGTTATAAAAAATAACAAATGATAAGTATGAATCAGTGAATAATAAATATTATATTAATCTTCAAAGTACTATAGGCAACTACAGGTTTGACAGTTTACATGTAAAGATTTGGGGTTTGAGGTGTGAACAAAGGGTAGTACCCCATAAGTGCTCCGTTTTACTTCTAAGTAAAGTCTGAGTCCCAAGGAGCTCAGCGCAGTGCAGAGGGTCTGTAGCACCGGCGAGGATCCTGAAATATTTTGAGTAGATTTTTAACTTCAAATTTTGCCCGAGTAGTGCTGAGAGGCTACTCTTTTCATTTTCCAACTGCGATACACATGGGCGTTCAATCTTACTACCCAGAGACCAGGGGAAATTACTAGACGTCCATGTGAAGAAACTTCAAGCCTCCACCGGGGCCTGAACCCGGGACCTCTTGCACATGAGGCGGACACCATGCCTTGAGACCACTCAGCCACTTACATGTAAAGATGTTGTAATGTAATGTAAAAGTCAAGATATGAACAGATAACGGGTCATGGGGAAATCATAAAGAATATAGACATGGGGTAATGAATGAAAAGGTAAAAAGAGCAGATTAAAAAGCAATGACAGCAAACTAAAAAGCAATGTTTACCAGAAACAGAACAACTTAAAACACAAATATGACAGCATGCAAAGTTTATCTAGGTCCCTATATAACATATTTCAACAACCTGACGAAGACTCCCGTCTCAGATTGTGAAGCATGGAAGTCTTCCTGTCCTTGATCATGCTGCTCAGTTTTGAGCTGTAGTCATGGACTCGTGACTCCCGTTTGGTGCCACTTTCTTGATCTGCTTCCTCTTCTTCAATGACTGGAAGTTTGGAGACAGCTGGAAAAATCATGGTACACAGTTTTCACAAACTGTACATCTACAAGTAATGCTATCTTCTGCTTGTGCATTTCACCACCATTTGTCCTTCAGAACATGCATTAATAAGGAGTTCATATGGTGAAAGTAATTTAACTGTCTAGGGGAGAAAAAAATTATATGCAGAATCAGTGAAATAAACATATCATGACGAAAGGACCTCAGTGTTTTCAGAAGTATTAGGTTTAATAATTTCTTCAGTTCAATAGAGAGACAAAGAATTATATTAACAATGCACTAAGCCCAAATATTACTTAAACCATGTGGGATTTATAATTGTTTCCAGTCCTTAGCCCAGACAAAGCAACCAGGTTTTGTTTAATTTTACCTAACATTACCTAATCTAGCTAGTCTTTCTACCTGGGGAAACCAGACCAGAGTGTCATAAAGGTTACATAACAGGCCAGACTGAGCCTTTTGAACAAGCCAGATCAGGGGAATTAACCTGGTGGATTAGAAAACTCCAGACATGGATCCCCTTTTGGTTGGTTTTTTCACACCTTGTCAGTGACACTGGCTGAAAATAGATTGCCCCACTTAATTAGAGATGGGCAGTCAGAAATGATTGACAAGGACAATGAAAGATAATTGGAAATGGAAGTACCTCATGGTGGGGTTGGCTTAGATCCTCTCCAACAGGACAGGTTAGATACTGGTAGAGAGAAGACTAACCACCTGTGAAATGAGATGTTTGAGAATGGCTGCGAATAAAACCAGAAGAGATCGAGTGAGAAACGATGTGATTACAAGAACTATTGGAACCATACCCATCGTTATATTTATTGAGAAGCAAAGAATGAAATGGTTTGGTCACCTAGTGAGAATGGAACCAACGATGCCAGCATCAAGAGCATACAACATGAAAATCGAAACACCAAGAGGCAGGGGAAGACCAAGAAGAAGATGGATTGAAGGAATCACGGACAACTTGAGACTTCATAACATCACGGCATATGAAGCGACTGAGCGCGCCCTGGCTCGGTTGCCGATCATCTGATAGACTGCGACGCCTAGCGGCACAAGCAAATTTTGACAAAAGAAAAGAAGATACTGGTAAAGGGGAGAAGTTAACTTTGCAGATGGATTAGGGAACAGATTATACTGCCAGGCATCTGAAATGTACTTCACAGTGCTGCCAGCAGGCCAGTAAGTTAGATCTTCAGCAGTAAAAAATCATTATAGCTGTGTGAGTCTTGTTTGGCAATTTGCTGGAATGTTCCAAGGTATTATTTTATATTACTTTTAATCTTTTATTCAGCAGTTAAGAGGTTAGCTAAGTCTACTCTACTTTTCCTGATTTATCTAACTAGACATTCTGCTTGAAATAGATCTTTGTGAGTATTAAGTTATCTCATTTAGGAAGCTGGTTTTCTACTCCTAGTTCTTGTATGTTTGTATCACATGTGTTATATAAAATAAGACTTGAAAAATAATGCAATGAAATTATGTTTCAGACATCAACCTAAAATGATGGCCACATGTGCAGCCATGTGGTGGCGTTTTAGATAGCCCCCCTTGTGCTCACTAAATGTGTTCACCTACACAGGGGATTGATAGCCCCGGGGAGAAATCATGGATGTATAGAATTCACTGTTACTGGAAAGAAAATATTCAAGACAGCATGCACAAATAAAATGTTTTAGGTTTTCGGCACATAACCCTTGTCATGTGTTCATGACAAAATGTCAGCCAGTTTGAAGTCGGTGTGGAGACGGACAAAAGACTTAGGACGTCAACTATCATGACAGTACATGAGAGGGAAGGCAGGATTTGTAGAATGTCAGTGTGAGACATAAGACCTTCAGACTAGACTGGAGAGAATGTTTAATATGAGGAGGAGAGATAAGATATATTTTATTAGTATATGCATGCTTAGTATAAGTCTAGATACTACACATATGTCTTTGTTTCAAATATTACAGTTCCCATCAGGGCAAAGACCAGTCAGATCTTATAGCAAAAACAGAGGGTCCAAGTCCACGAACCTACATTGTGTGGGAAATCGACAAGCTGGGAAGAGGTGGAAAAGCTGGAACAGCTAGGAAAAGCTAGGAAGGGCCTCAACTCAAGGGATCTCTGGGGTCCTACTTTTTAAAAATTCACAAAGGTATGTTTCAGTTCTTTAGCTGAAGCATCTCTTTACCCCCATACCATCAATGTTAAATCAAATATATTATAAATGACAAATGTCATCTAAATAATTGCTAGTGTAATAAATCAAATATATGGATTTATACTGCATCGTTTGTCAAATTCCAAATGTGTTTGTTCTTACATGTTAAACTAAACTGTTAGATAGAATTGCATTTGGTGGGGGCTTATTAATAATTCTTTACCAGGAGGAGGTTGTCGAGAGGGGTCACCTTCCCTGTCTAACAATATAATAATTATAATAATCTAGACATCTAAAACCCTTTTCCTTCTCCCTTCTGTGAATTTACAGGACCAGTCAATTTGGCTGTTTTCTTGGATATCCAAGACTTTGTCTGAGATCCACCTAGCTTGGATACTAGTCCAGTTTCTCTGGTGAAGATGAAGTGTTGAGTGTAAAACTCCTACTCATCACAAAAGCATCTGTCCACTTAGGGACTCTCGACAATGAGCTAATCAAAACAATTACTTAAAAACATGACCTGATGACTTCACCTGGAAACAATGCTGAATGGAATATGTAAACAGGGGTGACTGTAGTCAAGCTGATAAGTCTAGAAATAATTAAACACAACATAAAAATAATGATTAGAAAGGTCAACAGAGGGAGAAGAAAAGACTCGTTCAAATACAATCACTTGTTTAAACAAGTGTTTCTAAATGGACAAAACAACAGACTAACAATGTGACATGTTTCAAGTGGATCCGTGTTGGCTGTTTATTTAGTCTGTTGTTCTGCCTGTTGATAACAGTTAAAATATCTCTGTGTATTTATCTGCATCTCTCCTTTCCCTCCACTGAATCGTCTAGTAATATTTGTGTTGTGTTAAGTTATTTATACATACATTTTATGTGTCAACTAATGAAGAATAAATGGCAGTGTGGAGCATACCCTGTGTCTGACGAACAGCTACAGTCTTTGGTTCTGGCATGGTAGCATACAGCTCCAGCAGCTGGTACAGGTGTCTCCAGCACTGGGGGGTAGTGGCCTTTATCTCATCAATGATTGTTTTCTCATTCAGCACTGGAGAGGATGTGTCCACCAGGTCCAGAACAACTGAGTCACTCAGGTTCAGGGAGTGGGGCGGGGTCATCACATCTGGTCCACTTCCTGACAAATGAAATATGAAACCATTATTATGTTTTTCTGCTCTGGGTGCACACACACACAACACACACACAAAGGGGGATGGGGGAATAGAGAGAGAAAGAGTTAAAGGCAGTTAAAATGAAATGGATGTTAGATGTTTCTACGAGAGAAAGAGAGGGGGGAGGGAGGGGGAGGAGGGAGAGAGAGAGAGAGACAGAGAGAGAGAGAGTTAATGGTAATCACAATGAAATGAATGTTAGATGTATCTAAGACTAGGCCATATCGTCATTGTTCTTCAGACTTATGCTTATTAGCTCTTTCAGTCCCAGGGTGTTTAGCATCAGAGGTCTAAGGGGTGGTAAAGAGAGACATAAAATTGGTGCATCTTGCATTTTATTGGGCTTTTAGGTAGGAACCTATAAATGTATATGTTCCTTGAGACTGAAAGAGTTTAAAAAAATCTCATTAACTCAATGCTAACGCTCGCCCATTTAAAAGTATGTCTTATCAGTTCCCACTTAAACACTTCCTACCAACCAATGATGTCATATTAAGACCTTCTATGTTCAGTTTTGTCCTGAAAAGCCATGGTCCAGATCTATTGTTTCAAAATGTTTGAAATTCACATCCTTTTTTTCTTCTCTTCCCCCAGTTACTTCGAGGAAGTGTTGGGGAAGTTGTAAAGATAACCCCTATGCACTTTCTAATGTGCTGTATAAAATGGTAATTAACAAATGGTGTAATTTGATTCTGAACATCAATATTTTGATTTCTCTATCCATTCTTCCTTAGGAAGTGAAAATTTACTCTAGATATTTTAATTCACCTTATTTTATTTTAAACAGTGTAGTTTCTACAAATAACACAGTCTCTGACTTTCAGTGCTAATTTTCATATTATTTTCTCACATTCTCAACACAAATAATGGTACAATTAAAGTTTTTGCAGTCAATGACACATTACAACTTTGTGTCTGTTGTTTCAAAAATATACTATACAGTGGTGGTGACTCTTGATCTAGAGGATGCCTACCTTAGTCAGATATGATATTTTGATGTCTGCGCTCATGGAGAATGGGGTGTGCCCATGGTTGGTGAACTGGGTAGCAGCTGTCCTGCGTTCATGTAAAGTCACCCTCTGCCTGGGTATATGGACCTCAGAAGCATACAATTTCGCCCTGGGATTACATCAGGGTTCTGAAATTTCACTAGTGCTCTTCAATGTGTATACAAGCAGGATTGCAGAACTTGAAGCATTCAGGCAGGGGAGTGACAGACAACAGACAGCCCAAGAATTACAGGCAAATGTAGGCAAAGTGACTGACTGGTGTGTAGAAATGGGTGCTGCTATCAACCAAGAAAAGACAACTTTTTATGGTGCTCTCTGGACAATAGAATTGTAAGAGTTGATGTTCCAAGACTCACAATTAATGACAAAAATATCAGTAGAGAAAGCACACAGAGGTATCTGGGTATCACTTTCGAAAGAAGCCTGTCTTTTAGGGATCATGTGGAGGCAGTTGTGGTGAAATACCAAAAATAGGACCCAATGCACTTAAGGTTATGGCAGCAATGGACATAGAACAAAGAATACTGTTCACACTGTTCCAGTGATAGATTATGGACTGCTTACCATACCAAAGTGTCAGCTGATGAAACTTGAACGCATACAGAATGAAGCCATGAGGGTAATTCTGCGATGTACAAGAGATACCCTGGTAGTATATATATATACTTGCACTGCCAACTATCACAGTTAGGCTAAAATTGCTTTAAGCTAAGTCACATCTCAGAGTAGCCACAGATTTAAAAAAAAAAAAAAACTCTTGCAGGAAGCCCTAGACAGAGCTAAGGGTTACAGACTGAAAAGAAAAATGTCTATGATGGTGCAAGCTGAAGACACAATTAGACATGTGTGTATAGGCTTGATAACATTGCATGAGGAGAGGAGTGGGTCAAGAATTAGACTGTAGGGTTGTAATCACTTTAGGCAGTGAGTGCAGGGACTGGCTAGAGGGCTCTGCAGGATCAGAGTTCAACATTCATGGCAATTCTCATCCAGGTGATGTGATAATCTATATAGATGGTTCTGTGTTGAGAGGCAGACGAAGCTCATGGGGAAGATTGAACAGAGTGCTTAAAGGTTAAATTAAATTACACATCTTTACACTGGATTTATTTATTTGATATTATGAATTATCTTCTAGATCAGAATATTGTCATCACCATCACCCTATTGCAGCCTACAACACAGAGCTTGCAGATGATTAATCTATTCTCTTCTTTTCTGTGTAATCTGTTTTGCTATTTGTAAAAGACGCAGGTAAAGTCACAAAACAAAAACGCTTCACCATTTCTTGCAACTATTATAAACATATGTGTACAGAAATATCTCACTTGAAGTGGATGCTTCCTTTGAATCTTGTGAAAACCTTAGATGGCCAGCTTTTCGGCCATGCAGGATCCCGATGGGTAAAATTTCTGGTCTTTTCTTGTCTTGATTTGAGTTCTTTGAAGTGTCCAGCTGATGGGTGTTGCTTCTGTTGTCAGGACTAGCAAGTATCCCAGGTACCATCAGCTTACTGAGTTCTTCAGCTTTACTGCCAGGTGAAGAAGCTAAAGGTGAAGAGACACTGGAGGTACCTAGAATCTTTGGATCTGCAGATGAAGAAGGTTGTTGTTTCTGACTTGCTGGCTGCTTGGATTCTGTTTTTGGACCTAAACTGTTCTGTAGCAGCGTTGCTGCTGTTTCTTTGGAGGGTTTTGCAGACGATGTAGCAGATTTGTGATCTGTTGTCATTTCTAAAACAGATTGTTATTGTACAATTGTAAATTTATAACATGCAGATAATACTTTTAAATAATACCATTTTTTTTTCTTTACAAGCTGTAAATATATACAGACAACAAATACATTGCAAATAGGCAACTTTTTAGTGTGGTAGTATTTGTTTGCTAAGTCACCTTTTCACCCACTTTCCTTGTTATACCCTTCATCGTCTGAAAATAAAAGTTTTCTCAACATAGTTGATGTGTGGTTTTATGTAAAGTGGTATCGCTGCTTCTTCTAATGCAGGGTAAATCATCATGTTTTTCCCTATGTTTTCAGCAACATCCTGTTCTCTGCTCTGCTGCCATTGTCACACTCATCATCAATTAGCAGATTTGTTACAGGACATCATTCTCACCACAGCACACCTGAAAAACTCTCTCTAGCCAATTCTATTCTCCAGCCCAAGGTGCCTACATTGCCAATGCATCTTCAATGTTTCGCATCCACCATCACAATGGTTGGCCTCCCGGCTTATTTTCTCGAACCTGTAGCCACCATCACCGGTTTTTCCCCAGGTAACCCTGACATTTAAAATGGCCAAAATATTTGTCATACTATTTTTAAACAAAAAAAATTTTTTTTAGTGTATATTCTGGACCCGATGTTTGCATATTTGAGACCTGCCAAGTCTGTCACATTTGTATTCAGGCTTTTCTTGGCCTTCCTATTCTCCTCTTCTTATGTACTAAGCCCTGTAGTATCATTCTGTAAAGGCTGACAGATCTTATAACATGTGTGTATCATTGCATTTGCTTTTGTTTTTTACTGTTCTTAACAGAGATTAATAGTAGCCAGTGTGCTGAGAGATGATACTACACACTTCATCAATTTGTGACATGGTCTCTGCATGATATACCAAAGGTCTTTTGACAAAAACTGCATTTTATAAAATGAATAACATCTTAGGCAATATATCGCTGTCATTGAAGGTCAGAAAAAGAATTCTTAATTGCTACATACATCCAGTTTTAACATACGGCTGTGAGTACTGGACAATCGGTAGACAGGCCAAACAATTTCTTGAGGCCCCAGAGATGTGGTTTTACAGAAGAATGCTTAAAATACCTTGAATAGCCAAAAAGAGCAACCAAGAGGTTTTGAAAGAGGCGGGGAGCCAGAAGAAAACATCACAGACATCAGAAGAAGACAGTCATCATTTTTCAGCCATGTTATGAGAAGAGGGAAAATAGAATATGTTGTGACAATTGCAAAGATCTGTGGAAGGAGGGATAGAGGAAGACAAAGAGAGAAGATTCTTGACTGTCTAGTTGCATGGCATGGAGGTGTGTTAGCACATGAACTGATACATGCTGCAGGAGATCACAAATTGTGGAGAGGCATGATTGCCCACGCCAGTCGGCAAGGCAACTGATGATAATTTTGACAAAATATAATTGAAAACATTATTATCTTGTGGACGGATCTATAGAGGTTAGTATCAGTATTGTTTCTACTACAGTGAGACATTTCCAAACATGGGTCACTGGCTTACAGTGTCTATCAACCAGAAAATACAGAGCATATAATGTAAATAAAAGTAATTGTCAATCCTAGTGGTTGCCCTCTCTTAAATAAATCATGCAATAAAACTAATAATTATTCACCTTTCTTTCTCTGCTTCTCTAGAGCCACAATGTTGGCAAATGAACCAATGAGACGGTCAGTATGGGACGTATCAGACTGATTGGTCTCTACACTAGATGTTGAGTCTTTAGACTCCTGTTTTCTATGAGTTTGTATCCAAGTGGATGACTCTGCACGCTTCTGCTTCAGCTCAACCCTGGTGTTTTTCACATTGCCAACCATGGTTAAAACCTGCAAGAAGGACACAACCAACATGATATAGCTAGCAAATTGCATAGTGAAGATAACAATGACCCAGTTTTGTGGCAAACCATTAACATGTATAATTCTGGTCACTTCTCAAATAATGATCATGGTCTCTGTTGTTTCATTAATTTTGTGTTTGTCTTCCTTATTTACACTGTTTAGTGATCCCTATAGAATTTGTAGTTTAAACTACCCCACTAGACTGTGCCTACACCAAGTTCTAAACAATGTCAAATACTTCTTCTTCTCATGCTCTGTTTGCCTCGTAACATAGGGATACACAGTTCTGGATTGAGCTGTGGTATGTGCCTCAAACATGCTATTTGTCTCAGTTATCACCTGGCCTTGAGTACTTCAGTAGTCACTTAAGCACTGTCTGGTGATAGTCATGTCATCAAACTAACTTAGTTTATAATGAAATGGTATCAACCCAACCTGTTCCTCAATATCTCTCTGTGCCACATGAAACATTTTAAAAACATATTTCATCTGCAACAACTACAAACACCTGTATGCTTATGGGAAGCAAAGAAAAAAAAACTCTGCATCCTATTAGACATATCATAAGAGACATCTAAGGGTAGGGTTGGGCTTGGCATTGATTACCACATCCTGTAAAATAAATAGCCACCAAAACCAATCAACCATGAAACATAAGAACTACTATAAATACTAAAATAAAGTGAAATAAGCTTTAAAGGTACCTTACAATTACAAAAACAGAAGAAAGCAGAAGGTACCTGATGAGCCAGCCTGAGCAGAGCCATGTCCACATGTTGTTTGATAGCGTGACAGTTCACCAGTAAGTTGATCTGCAGGGTGGTGGGCTTAGCCTCCAGCTTGTGCATGGCAAACTTGTAAGGAAATCTGATGGCCGCCCCGCTCTCACAAAAATCTATGACATCTTTCAACGAGACATTCACAGCAAAGCTGAAATTAAACACTTACAGTTCAAAACACTTTCCATCAGCTTTAATAAAAAAAAAGCTTTCATTATTTGTCTAGTCTGTGTGTGTTAACAGGTCAATACAACTCTATGGCAAATACTGCTATCTCACTATGAACTATTAGGTCTGACACTACCATGATTTGAACCTAGGCCCGTGTCTTAATGGTTGGTAGGTCATGAATCATCCAAAAGATAGATTTAACTCATTATGTTTCACTGCAATGATTTTCAGGTTGTCAAAGCTTGAATTTATCAGAGAGAGATACAGACTTCAGGCTTTTCACCAGCAAGGTTTGCAAGGTTTGCAAGATTTGGAGCAGTACTTCAAATCTATGAGGCATATTAGGATATAACCAGGTCACGATTCAGAACAGCAGATATGAGCTGGCTAGGGATTAGAACTCAGCTGATAATATGTCTTCCACAGGTTTTTGCTATTGCCTCACCAAATTTCTCCAAACCACGATCCACTGATAAGAAAGCATACTAACAGCTATGTCTCTGCCCTGTTTATAAAAGTGTGTGTTTTATATATAATATAGTCATATCAAAGTGACGCATCCTGCTGTTCTGCTGAAATTTCAAAAGTTAAAAGCATTAATTTGGGACAACTACAGGAATCCCAAGTATGTACACACATGAACATCACAGAAATAAACAGCAGAATAAGACAAGTAAATACTGCATTTTATAAAACTGGAGACCTGCTTATACAATAAGTTCCTGTCCCCACAAGCTAAGGAAAAAATTAAAATTAAAAAAAGAGATATTTGCTGCCTGCTGCTATAGTGCACACAGCCAATTTCAACAAACTGCTGTCAGTCAAGGATTATTATTAGTATTCAGTTAAGTCAAGGACCCTTTTCTATGCCTTCAGGCATGCTGGGCATACAGGACTAGACTGATATTTTAAGACCAATCAGCACTGGGTGGGTGATGTGGTCAGCATCATGCCGGCCACCTTTACTTCCCAGGAGTTTACCTGGTATCCATTTAAGGCTGGGCTGACCTGGGAGCCAGGGTCATTTCTATACTTAAGAAAAACAAAATCTGCTTTATCAGGAAATGAACTCTTATCCTTCCGATTGTCATATGACAGAATCCACACACCTACCTCAATGAGCGGGCCCACAGTCTGAACACCCCCAAATTCGTCATTGTAGCTATGATATCGAATGGTCCGACCGTAGTTATATAGTTGGTTTGTTGTGGGGGAGTCCAGATAGGAGAAATCCATATAAATCACTCATAGATTGATTCTTTTAGGCTTTTAGTGTCAATTTACACGTTAGGACACCTTTTTCTACGCCTATTTAAAATAAATTGTCTGACCGCTTCAAAATATACTTGAGCCATATTCTTACACCAACTGCCGTAGATAGGGACTGTATTTTTATACATCATTTCTCCATGGTCCGTTCAAGTGAGCGAACGTATTACACTTTGTAGCCACTTGACCGTTAAAAAGACAAGCTTCTTTATTCTCTTTATCCATTTATCATGGGATTTGTGAAGATCCAACAAGCGTCCCTGGCGTAGTCGTACTCTTCCACCAGCCAACACCAGGGAAGCAACTGACGTGCGTTGTTCAGCCATTACTGAATATGTGGACTGTGTGCAAAGTCTACATCTACCTGTCTCTGGGGAGTTGATTGTCCTATAATCAATTCCAGAGATGTTATCAATTGTGCGGAGATCTTCTGAGAAGTGAGACGTTGCAGAATTCCATCTTTTGGCACCCTGAGGAGTTTCAGGATCCAACCAGATAAGTCGAAGTAGCATCCTATAGCGGCTTGATTCCAGATGTGCCTTCATAATCTGTCTCATACCTCCGAGCAATGATGATTCCGGAAAGAAATGTAGCTTTGTAGAATGACTTTTTCTCTATTCTTTATTCTTTGGAGATTTGAAAAATCATTCTAGTCTTCGTGCTACTTTTGATCTTTCTTGTTATGAAGCAATGAATACATTGAAGTTTTAGTTCACAAGACTTTCTGTTCTCCGAAAGGTTAGCTGTTGTTAAATTTATTGTCGTAGTCAGAAAGGTATTCACGTCTTGTCATATTCACTGTTGTCTATATATTTGACTGTGTTACATTGTTTACCAGTTTTGGGGCAAATTTAGTAATGGGGATGTCTGGCCGAGAGGTACCCAAGAGTTCATAGTAACCCTGTGGAGTCAGAGCTCGAGTCACCTCATTCCTGAAACAGGTTGAATGGAAAGTTTGAACCGAGGGTTAGGTCTCTAGACGAACGAGAGCCACCATTCAAAACACCCCTGTCTCAGAGCACCTGAGGGATTTGTGAAAATATTCCGTAAGTAAAGGTGCGCGACTAAACTGCCATACGACACCGATCCACAGGCGAACGTATAGCTGCCACACCAGGGCGGCTCCCTTGTTAACAGTACTGCAAACAATAAATCTCTTTTAGTCTCAAAAATGAAGTTTTACAGTAAAAGTCTGAAAATATCTAGATAACTAAAAAATTATTATTCTAATGCTTGAAAGAGGTTAGCACAGAAAGGCTGGAAAATAAGTAAAACAGCATTAAATTCAACTATCTGAAACAGATATGTACAATTGTTTTTCTATTATAACAATATGTGATGCTCACCTTTCACACTGGAAAGCAGAATTTTCTGGCAATGATTTATACAAGCTTCTCTTCCCTCGACCTTTGCCCTTTGCACTATATGTTGACTGTGGAGATGGAGTAGCTTCGGACTGTGCAATGAGAATTTTGAACATACTAACATGTCCCTGCAGCAGCAAGTGTCCACCAAATTTTTTCATCATTGCAGAAGGTCGAACACTCTCAACATGTAGCCCCAAGCTTTGTAGGAATGGTTTGAACAGGACCTTTTAGAGAACAAACAAGCTCTACGTTTAACATCCAACTGTATTCAACTCACAGCTAATTATAAATATATTTCCATGGACACAAATATCAGAAATGGCTAAAAGTCTGTAAAGGCAAATGTCTTATTCCAGTATTTCCTAATTTCTGGTCCTTTTATGAGGCTGAGTGGTCTCAAGGCATGGTGTCTGCATCGAGTGCTTAAGGTCCTGGGATTTTTTCACGTTTACTTCTAGTAATTTACCCTGGTCTCTGGGTAGTAAGATCGGATGCTCGTATGTATTGTTGTGCACGTAAAACATTCCTTTGCAGTTGGAAATCGAAAAAAGTAGCCTAACAGTGCTGCCTGGTAAAAATGTGAAGTTAAAAATCTACCCAAAGTACTTCAGGATAAT
Organism: Candidula unifasciata; assembly: GCA_905116865.2. Taxonomy (NCBI): domain Eukaryota; kingdom Metazoa; phylum Mollusca; class Gastropoda; order Stylommatophora; family Geomitridae; genus Candidula; species Candidula unifasciata. The sequence continues at coordinate 205,888 of CAJHNH020000044.1, forward strand.
CGTTGATGCTAGGGAGTTCATCCACTGAGCTGAGATTCTTTGGACTCAGGCTAGAGTCAGAAATAGAACGGAGCCCTTATGGGTTACTGTCGTATAACAGTATACACACATCTACCGCATTGGACAGGTCCACAGTCTGAACACCCCCAAAATCGTCATTGTAACTATGAGATACGATAGGCCGACCGTAGTTATATAGTTCGTTTGCTGTGGGGGAGTCCAGATAAGAAAAATCCCTATAATTCACTCTGATATTGATTCTTTTAGGCTTTTAGTGTCAATTTACACGTTAGGACACATTTTCTACGCCTATTTAAAATAAATTGTCTGACCACTTCACCGCATACGTGAGCAGTATTCCTACACCAACTGCTGTAGTTGGGGACTGTATTTTTATGCGTCACTTCTCTATGGTCCGGTCTATGAGGCAGACGTATTCCCTTGTTGTTGCCACCTGACCGTTAAAAAGACAAGATTCTTTATTCTCTTTTCATTTATCATGGGTGAGTTTTCCTAAGGGTTTTTAATTGAATATTTGTGCTCAGAGTCTGTGGTGTGGGTAAGTAAGGTCAGCAGATGGATAATGCGAATCTGTTTGTCTACGATCCTTGCATGGAGGACGGCGAATAGAGCTCCGGATTGGAATGCACTTTCGGCTGAAATTTCTCGGAGAATTCTTCGAACCGGCCTTCTAAACCTCTTCGGATCAATCAATCCACATATCTAGAGTGTTACTACCCTTGTGTCATGATGTTGATCTGTCGTCTAAACCTAAACCTTATGGTCCACAGACCACTGAGAGGTCTGTGGAAAAAGATTTTTAGATTGATTCCATATATATATATATATATATATATATATATATATATATATATATATATATATATATATACATATATATTTTACACAACTTTAGAATGCAATCCTTGTTGTGATTATAATATTTATAAATTACTAGTTGTACCCGGCCACACGTTGCTGTGACTCAGTCTGGCTAAATGTTAAAAAAAAATAGAAAGTGCACATATCTAATATGATTAATTTCACAATCCTTGTCTGTGCAGATATAAAGATAGAACATGCAACATATAATTGTGTCTTTATATTAGTGGTCATTTAAATTGTATTATTTAGACACACACACAAAGAAAAAAAAAAGGTTTTTGTTTATCACATGCTAAAGCTTTTTTTTTTTAACAGCTGAAAGTAAAGCTTACTTCTGTACTTCTTGATAGCTAACAAATTTGAAAAAAAAAACAATTAGCTGGGGTAGTATTATTAAAAAATAAATAATTTAAAAAAATGAAAACTTTAAAATCATGTTTAGAGCTCTCTCAGTTAACAGTTTCTGTCATCATCCCACCACCACCCCCCCCCCACCCCCCATCCCCCACCCAATTCACCGACTACTTTCTCCCTCTCCAAAGGATTTGAAATTCATTACCTGATGATTTTTTTTTTAATTGACCTTGGGCTACGTGTCCACCCAGATTAAAATGGGTAGCAGGAATTGTAATGAGAAATAAATGCAGCCAGTGTAATATTCACCATATCATCAATCGAGTATCAGTACTACTATTACCACCACCAGCACCACAACACCTAAAAAACTCACTACTGTCTGTATTACCACCTTTTTAGGTCAGTGTAGACTGAGGGTCATAAACCTGAGGATTTTGAGCTGCATGGCTAGTAATGTCGCCATGAACAGTTCAGGTTAGGATGTTTAATTTTGCCCCTGACAGAAACAATCCATCACCTTATTGGAGATTTAACTCGGGTCTCCCCCATGACAGCCTGACGTTGTAACCACTCGGCCGACCACAACAATTATTACTTTTCTCTTACTACTTTCACTACAGCTACTATGAGCAGATTAATTATGAGGGCACAGCGGTTACTGTGACTTCCCTGACATGGGCAGTAGTGATGTCACTGATGTCAAGTGAGATGCATATCGCAAAGAAGATCATGTCGAGGGTGGTGGATATGGCAGTGCAGCCTGGGGCAGCCGGACAACAATATTTCACCAAGGGCAAGAGTCATCTGATTAATCACCACAGAGCGAGCGTCATTAGTGGTTTTGTGCTTGTGGAGCTATCGAGGTAAAGATCTGAGAACCTATGAATATGTCCGGAATGCTGCGATGATAGTCCTCACAAATCACTAATCTTTCATTCCCATATCTTTTAATTCCCATACAAACTTTCAAGAACTCTCGTTATTCCCACAACTTTTAAATAATTTCAACTTGTTTTTATGCCCAGATCTTTATATTTCCATACATTCTTTCAACAACTCCTCGTCTCCATAATGAAATAATTATCTCATACAGCTTCATGCAGTTTTCTCAGGTCAACAGAAGAAGTTCGCCTAAAAAGTAGAAATAAAAACGCAGCAACGGAAAATGTGGATCGTTGGAAAACAAAACCAAGATGCTGATGTGATCGTCACTGGATCTATGTAGCTCATACTTTGTGCGATATTCTTACATAAAAACACACTCATATTCAAAAGCAATGTTGTGTAAAAATGTTAACAGAAATCGTTGAAAAACTTTCTGAGATTAACGAATAGTCACAAACAAATATTTAAATTTTATTTATACAGATTATAAGTTGCTCAGTAGGACCATTCAATAGTATGGGGCCGTAGCAAAGTTTCAAAAATAAGAGAATCTACAGGTCTATGTCGTCTCTGTGCTTTAGCCTCTTTCACAACATTTTAGATTATTCATTTTGGCTGTCCAAGATATTGTAATCTTTCTTCATAAAACACCTCTGATGCCTCGACACTGTTAATGGCTTGTTTCCTAATTGTCCAGATCTCACAGTGAATTAAAAATGTTGCAAATATCAGAAAAAACTAAAAGTTTGTAAAACCACAATTCTTGTACAGTAGAACCTTACTTAATGAGCACCTCTCATAACGAGTAATTCGCATAACGAGCAAAACAAATTGTAAAAGAATGACTTGCTTAACGAGCGACGTTTCGCATAACGAGTGGCAAGAAGAGGGGAAGTCCCGGATTGTGCGCATGTTACATCTGTCTGTGTTTAGCACTCGTTCCAGTAGCATAGTAGTGTCGCTTGTGATCACACATTTTCTCAAACTTGTGTTATATTGTGATATACGTACATGAATTCTCCAGGCCTACAAGATGACCTCCCTGAAGAATTTTAGTTTATCAAGATCCAGTTTCTGCCTTCCAACACCACTCCGTTACTCCAGCCCATGGACCAGCAAGTTATTTCTAACTTTAAGAAGCTCTACACTAAAGCACTCTTCGAGCATTGTTTTCTGGTGACTGAAGGGACCAACCTCAGCTCTCAAAGAGTTTTGGAAAAATCCCTTCCACATCGTTGCCTGCCTCAAGATGATTGACAAGGCGTGGAAGGGGTTACTAAGAGAACACTAAATTCTGTTCGGAAGACGCTTTAGTCGGAGAGCGTTTTCGAATGTGACTTTGAAGGGTTCAAGACAGTACCTGTGGAACCTGTATTTAATGAGAGTGTGTCTTTGGCCACTATCATGGGATTGGAGGTGGAAAACAGTGATATCTAAGAGCTTGTGAAAGAGCACAGCCAGGAGCTGACCACCGAAGAGCTTATGGAGTTAATTGTGTTTCACAGCAAGAAGTTTTGGAGGAAAGTTTGTCAGAGGAGAAGGAGGAGGTAACAGAAAGCAACAATCTTCTGGTGAAATAAGAGAAATGCCGAAAGCATGGGAAACTGTTGCATCTCACATGAAGAAGTATCACCATAATAAGAAAGTGGCTATCGTGCTGCAAATTTTTTCAATGATAATGCTGTGTCGCATTTTCGCCTAATTTTAAAGCATCGGCAAAACCAAATGTCTCTGGACATCTTTCTAGTAAAAAATAATTAGCTATATATCATAATTGTTTTTGTTTTCTGCAAATCGAATTTGCATCCCAGGTGGGTTCGTTCCATGGTGGAAGAAAAGATGAAGATGATTCACTCTCCTTAACAATATGTATACAATTTTCTTTGAGTAAACGTTATACATAACATTTTGTGAGAATTTTTTCGAAAAGAAAGGCATTATCGTATTTTTCATTATTTGATAAAAGAACAATTGTTTTCGCATAATGAGTGTTTCGCTTTATGAGTATGATTCTGGAATGAATTATGCTCGTTAAGTGAGGTTCCACTGTATAATATACTCAAAACTGTATCAAAACATTTAACAATCTTAGCAACATCACATGTACATGTGTAGATACACTAATGGTGTTGCCACAAATATGTTGTTACCTGGGCATCAGCAAGCTGCATGATGGATGTAGCCATAGTATAATCCTCTTCACTAACATCAAGTCTGCTGTCATCTTGTGACCAGGCGCTGCCCAAACCTGCCGTGCAGGACTCTGCTGTGTTCTGATGAATGTACCGGGTGGATTCATCATCAAGGTCCATAGGGAACTGAGTTTGTTGCTTGGCCATCCACTGATAGAGGTCTTCATTCTGTTTATACCTACAACAATAATGCAATTTTAAGAGAAGATGTGTAAAAGATAAATATTTTCATGTACTGTTAGGCATATATTCTTTCTCATAACTGTATTGCATTAGAGAAGCACATTTGTAGTTTTATTTTGCAAAACTGCATGCAAATCCATTTGCCTGATCTTACTTACTTGCATGCACACTATTAGTTCCTTGCATTATAGGCAGATGCACTCTGACTTTGAATAAACAAACACCCCTAATTAGGCATCTCCTACAACATGCCTGTTAGGACAGTAGTAAGTCTATTCTATTCCCCTCACCCCAAAACTTGGCTCTAGAACACAGGAAACTTATATTATTAAAAATCATTCTCACTGAAACATTGAAGATGGACATAGAGCATTTACTGAAGGCAATGGCCTGATACATGATGGCATCGTCATTGTTCGGTTGTGCCATTATAAGTCATACAGTTCTATCCTGTGAAATCCTTTAGATATCATGGATGGAATCAATACCAGCTACCTTTGGCCTTTCTCATAAATGTCTGTTGTATGGTTCCTTTTGGACATCCTCTCCTCCTCAATCCCTTTATTTCCAATGTTAGTGTCTGTCTGGTGATTCTCTGCTCATTCCTACTCAGAATGTTTCCAATATAGCACCATCTGCTTTGTCTTATAACTTTGTTACCAATGATTGCCCAGACATTTCTCCTATTTCTACACCTCTCTTGAATTCATCCCATTGTATGTAATGGTGACATGATTGCTGATAATTATCTTCAATAAAAACTTCTGGGGTGAAGAACTCAGGCGGATGATAATCAAAATGAACACCTAACCACAATGCAACAGGGACAATCAGCAGCCTGATACTTCAATTTCAAGTCGGCAGGACTGAGCATTACTGGCTTGTTCTCAGGGCAGTGATGTTGATTCTTCCATTATCATAAACCCACCCTCTTACTAATGCAGCTACTATTACTCCTGCTGATAGTTTTTCTCCTTCTAATAAATTATTTAAAAGCATTCACTGGTAATGAAATCAGAGTGATGTGCTTCTTTCAGTCCTGCTAACACATAGGATTTAACTACATAAGACACTCATAAAGCAATCAAGTGATATCTGTACGATGAACGCTGACCACAAAGAATCTCCAACACTTTCCGTCTCCCAGTCTAGTGGTAACATCTCATATAACATCAGCATACAAAATTAGCATCGATTTTGGAATCTACTGAGTAGGGAATATCTGAGTACTGTCTGTGAAGAAAAGGCAATGAAGAAAAGCACAGGCCATCCTACCTCGTCTTATTTTGTACTGTAATGTAATGGCCTAAAAGATATATCTGGCATAACAATTCACCCCCAAATAGTGTGGGACTGTCTCCACTGAGGTGTGATGCCGACTACATCACCCAGTCAGTGTCAACTGGTCTACAACAATATGAGTCTAGCATCATATGCCTTATCCACCACAAGCCTAAAAAAAGGTCCTTTACTTACATCATAAGACAATCATAATCAGCACCCAAAAAATATCTCATACAAAGCATATCCTTTCCCAACCTATCCTACTGGCGCTAGCCATGGTCACTCACAACAAACCAGTGAAGACAATTAGACACCATGGAAGTGAGATGCCTTAAAAGGGCTGCAGGAGTGATCAGAAAAGATAAAATCAGGAATGAGATTTTAAGAGAAAAGTCTGCATAGAACTGATTCTAAATCATACACAAAGACAGCAGATCAAGTGGTATCTACTTAGAGAGAATGCCTTGTGCCTTGTGATGATATACAACACAATGAATACATTACAACAAGTACACAGAGCACAAGGTGGACCAAGAACAAGATGGAAAAATATCATAGAAACTCTACAACAGCATATGGCGTACATGGTTAAGATGGCTAGAAGAGCCAGAAGGAGAACTTTTTATCTCCCTCGACACCTGAAGAGGTAAAAGAAAAAAAAAGAAAACCGTATTTATCTTTACTAAAAAAAAAAAAACTTCAGCTTGCAGGAAAAGATTCTGCACTTAATTGACGTTCTTAGTTTCTTACCGATTCTTCAGAATGGAATGTTTGGGTCCTGCTATTCTCAGTGGGGTATGTGGTGGGGTCGGTGCTACAAGCTGCTCATTACTGGACACACTGTCTACAAGGGAAGTAAAACTCATGTTGCTGTCATTGCGATTGAGGATAACAGCAAGTGATGGGGGCGCCAGATTAGTGGAGCTGTAGTCCAGAGCTGAGTCCCCCGCTCCACCAGTTTTCTTGCCTCTGTAACATTATTGTAGTCAAAAGGTTAATGGTTTTTTTTTTAAAGTGTTAAGATTGGAATACAAAACAATAAATATGTTTCTCTACTGCAATAAAATTATGAGAAAAATATTTCCTAGCAGTGCATGAAAACGTACCCTATATAAAAATAATACATCATCTCATCTAGATTCTTTTGTACCAAGTGGTGTTGGTGGACGAAACACAGTAGCCCCATTCTCTTTGTGCTTTATTTTCTTTCTTTAATCTTAACTTCTAATTCAGCTCAGAAAATGGGACTAGTTTTTTAATCAAATTAGACAAATACATGGTAATCACTAGACTGGGAAAGGATATACACATCCGGCCACATACAAGTTGATAATATGAAAATCAAATGAACGGAAACATATAAGTACTTGGGTGGAAACTTCAACTGCTCTAACATACTTAGAGAAGAAATACAATCTAGAAAAAAAATATACTATGTCTTTCAACATCTGCTAAAGTCAAAGTGTCTGTCTTGCAACACTATGATCAAAATATATAAAATGTTGATTAGACCAGTTGTGTTATATGGCTCTGAAACCTGGAGCACAACTAAAAGAGATAAAGCCTTTTTACAGGTTTTTGAAAACAAAGTCTTACGATGAATCTTTGGACCCATCAAAGATGCAAACAGAGGTGAATGGAGAGTGAAAGCAACAATGAAATTCATAATCTGTTTAAATCACCACTGATCACTAGCAACATGAGAGCTAATAGACTTAAATGGTTGGGGCATATTGAAAGAATGTCAAATGACAGAGAAGTAAAAACTGTATACACCTGAAAGAGGAATAGGCGTAGACCACGAGGCAGACCAAAAAGACGATGGAGAGATAATATCCAGACAGACCTGCAAATACTTGGTGTCATCAACTGGAAAGAGAAGGCCAACCAGAGAGATAAATGGAGGCAGATGATATCTGCGCAATGAACCTCAAGGGCACGGAATGCTGAAGAAGAAGAAGACAACAGAACTTCTGCTACCACTTCAAAGGACTTTGCTTTATTATAAAAACCACACTGGAGGTAACAGCTGATGGCAAGCATGCAAGAGGCAGACAGTGATTTAAGTGAGATGATACCATCAAGATATGGGAAAACAGCAGGATAAGAGAGTACAATTACAGCAAGAAACAAAGACAGCAGGAGATACATTGCAGTCAATCTTCCTTGTAAAGACATGTGAATGACTGATCAATGTGATATGGTTGTGCCAGCTGATAATGCTGTGATCAAGTCTCATTAGCTGACATACTACTATAAGAAATATCTGCAACAGGATGACCTTTGCTGTGAACATAGTGATGAGATTAAGCAGGAATATCTATAAATAGAATAATGGCAATACACATCAAATATCACCTACTTAAATATATTGGACAGCTTGCCAGTTTTCCCACAAGGAAAAGATTCAGCACTGACATAATCTAGACCATCTGTCTTGTCAGTTTTGCCTTGTGTACTAACTGAATGGCGGCCTTTGCTGTTTAGACTAGGCATAGAGCCTGATCTCTGAGTCATTCCTCCCTCTGCCTGAAAATATCATTAACAGATTGAAGAAGTAACTTTATAAGATACAACAAAATGATTAGTAGTGTCCTATCATTACAAAGAGCAATAAAAAATGACACACTAAAATCTAAAAACTTAAAACACACATCATCAAGCAAAGAATTTTGTGTCACTCTGACAACAGAGGTCAGTGCAGTCCAGCTGATATCGGGAAATGAACTGTGTAAACCAGTGTTCTTTAGCTTTTTTATTTTTTTTAACATCTGCGTTCCGGCAGATAGTGGAAATTGTTTCTGGAACAACCTGACAACTTACCCCTCAAAAAATATATAATTTCAGTGCCAATCTGGTGCATCAACAACTCACTGGTTATTCAGCAATGTAGTGCAGAATCATATAGCCACTCCCACCAGGACATACACGTGAACGACAAGTTGAAGAACACTGATCCAAACATAAACTATGACTAGAAAGCGCAAGGAGGAGGGAAGGTAAAAGACACACAGAGACACAGCCAAACATTTTGACTGATTTCTATATCCAAAAAAAAAAAAAAAAACAACATTCTAAACCCCAGGCCCAAATGAGAAAGATGTGTTAAAATAGTCTGCATACACTTGGAATTTTTTAGGTAGATTTTCTAATTTTGAAATTTGCAAGGGATATAGCTTGTTGTGTCTAGTATTAACAAATTCTAACAGCCAATGAAATTTAACATAGTAAAAATGTACACAGGATCTTCAATTATGTTTTTCTGTTATAAATAATGAATTGTCTTCCGATCTACTACTCTTAGAACAATTTAGCAGAGCAACATCACGAAAAGCATTATAAAACATTTTTCATAAAAATATATGTGCCTCAAAAATCATGTTAATTACCTGTAACAGAGACATCTTTTCATCAACAACATCAAACTGATCAATGATGATATCATCGTTATCTTCAACAACTTCATCAACAGGATCCTCTTTGGGCAGAGCAAATGAAACATTGTAAGGACGAATGCTTCGCTGAGTCTGAAATTTGTAAGAACAATTATTGTCTGCAATATGTTCTCATACTCTTCTTTACAAGGCCTATATTTGTAATACTCTTAAACGTTCATCACCAGATTACTGAGTCTACAAACTTGTGTGAGGTCATTGATTTTGTTCTAGATTCCACTGCCTGGAGTTCATTTCAGCTTAAAATATTGACCCCTTGTTCTAGCATGCCTGTATGATGAGGCCGAGAAAGGAGGTAATATAACCAGCTTCTCATGTTGAAAATTAGTAGAAGTACTTTGGAATGGCTGCTGCACCTTCTATGTATACTTTCAAGAGTTTTCTTTTTGTCCTAAACATGCCCTTTTTAAAAACAGGGTTACATTTGACTATGAGTAAACTGGATGAATCAACAGAGATTTAAAAAAAACAAAAAAACTTGTGAAGCAAAATCACTGAATGTGTGGAACACATGAGGCATGATCAGATATGGCAGGGATTATAATCAGCTACCTCCACTCCTATAGGATAGAAAAGCTGCTGATTCCAAGCACACGTTGTTTAAGCTAACACAGACAACCAAAGTGAATTACTGCACACATTATTTAGAAAAAGTCTGAAGTAACACCCACTTGCTGTATAGAACAATTTCTGGTCAAGCTGCAAAAACAGTTAGAGGATTAATGTTATTGTCAGGACAAACTTCCTCTTCTTGTTTGAGCTCCCAATGAAGCACAGGCTCTAACCAGCTGGTGTCAAGCTTACTGTACATTTTCATGGTTGCTAGATATTCCAGGTAAACTTTTCCTTACTGTCAACCCTTCTTGGTTACCTCATATGGCAGGCATGGTAGGCAACAGTGTTACTATCACTTGCTTCATCTTATGGACCCATGTAACACATTGATGACTTACCTTGAAGTTAATTTCATTTAAGTTGGGCATGTATAAGACATTCTTCCACTGTCTCATGAGAGCCAAGATTCCCTTCTGTACTGTGATGAGCTGTGGCACTGTCTCAGATGACACTGCCTTCTCCACTGGATCGGCACCATATTTGTGCAGATACTTTCTCAAGACAGTCAGAAGCTGATTGGAGGGGTCTTCTTGCAGGGTTTTGGCAAGGGGTGTCAATTTGTTGAATTTGCTCTACAAGAACAAGATCATACCAGGGATCCACATTATTATTCATACAGCATCATGGCTGGCATTATTGACCAATAATTTAGTTTACTTGTAAATTAGTTTACATTGGAGAAATTTAAAATGCAAATTCATACTGGACAAATGTTCATATGTACATTAACATTGGACAAATGTTCTCATCCAAATTTTCATTAAACAAACATTCATATGTTAATTTAAAAGCCTGACCTATAAAGGAATTCAAGTTTCCTTCATCTCCCCATGGAATATGCTGGTGACATTCACCCATTTGGCTAATGAAGGAACGATCAGCTGTCAATTAGACAATGAAGACGTCTGAAGACCAGAAAATGTTGCTTGCTTTCAGACTTCATGAGTTACTGTGACGATCCATGATAATGACAGACAACCAGTACCCATTACTGCGTGCAGAGCAGTCAGCATATTTGGCTTAGGCATTGTGAACATGCATAGTAATGTCGAGGTGCCTGGCATAGTAATGTCGAGGTGCCTGGTTTGATCCTAGCTTCAGGCGATTTGACAGCAGACTGCCTTGTGTTGGTTTTTACAGTGGTATCGAGAGCCAACTTTTCAGGGCAACAGTAAACTACTGAATGTAATACTGCCTAGTTAAATCAGCCAAACATTGTTAAGATTAATTCTGCAAAGGTTTGGAAAGAACAAACAACTGCACAGCATGAGTGTTCTGATCGTGTGAACCTTATTATTCCTCAATACCATGTGTGTACTCAGTGCACCCATGAACTAAACAACACAATTCATGAAATGAACCCATGACCTCTAGAACATAACGCAAATGACTCAACTACTTTGGCATGAAGAACCACAGAAAACATGCACACATCCAAAATGGTGCACAAACTAAAAGTGAGCCTGGCACTGTGAGACACCAAAGAGAAAATACCAGGCCAGTTCCAGTTTCTTCCGTGGGGAAGAGCTATGGAGCTCATACTTTATATGACACTCCTGATAGGCAGCTAACTTTTTTTTTTTCTACAGAAAGACCCAACCATATGGGATAAAATGCATGGCAATGAAGATGATCCTGTCCACTCCAAACTAGAGTAAACATCATGTGATAGGAGTTCAAGTGACCAGCCATCAGAAATATCAAGCACATTAGACTCAGTCAAATGTCAAATCTCCAACAAACCTTATAAGCTACATGGATGCCTTGACATTCCAGACCTTCAATCATCATACAGGCAATGACACAGCACAGTCGCTTGGAGTAGGCCCTGACCAGAGTTCTCACAGAGATCATCAGTCTGTCACTTGGGTTGAGCCAAGCATCAATGGCTGGTGTGGCAGTGCTCAGAAGGTTCCAGTCTAGCCTGTGGAACAATTTACAAATCATCATTTTCTGCTTTGTTTCTCAACATCACATCTCTGAATAAACTTTTCAAAAGACATTTTACAAATCTCAGCAGAAACAAGGAATAAGGATACACTGATCTGCCAAGGATGAAGATCATGCTGACCGAGACCCCCACCCCACACTCACACCCCCACTCTGGTCCTGGGTTCACCCAAGGAACTGTCACATCCTGCACACAACTGCTTAACCACACATCCGTATGTGGAGCTTCCCACTCATCATGGGATGTGTTAGAGATGATTGGGCACTTACAAATTTGTTGTTATGCTGTAGGACATGTGACAGTCTTGAGCCTAATCTGAAGATCGACAGTGCTAGGTTGTCATTGTATGCCTCAACGTGATGACGTCGACACTGAGAGTTGACAAAGGATGTATGGAGACAGAACTGTACCACGAGATACTGCCAGCAGGAGATGTTGCTTGTCTAAGCTGTGAGCAAAACTCTTGGTCTGGGACTGAGTCTAGGCAGTTCAGCAGTTCTTTCACTCAACAGATGTTTGAACTATGGTTTGTCATATAGCAGGAATTTTGGCCAGTGGGCTTCATGAGTGTTTTAAATGAAATTTCAAAAGATGTTATTTTCTATGCAACTGGATGGCCTAATGAAAGCCAGAGGATTTCTGGGCACTGCATCAGTTCCCCAGCCAGCCCGGCTCAGGCTCATATGAGCCTTTATCGATGGCATACAAAGACATGTGGCAGGAGTCTTGCATGAGGATCTGTAAGACCAGCCCAATGCCCGAGATGAAGTACACAGTATCTCCTTAAAAACATCACTATGGCCTTAACTCTTTCTCGTATCTGTAACCGAGATCAGGGCACTACTGTAATGGATTTATGCATTTATGATACATAAATGATTAAAAAAAATGATGTGAGCTTCACTCTACTCTGATAATTAAACTGTATTATTCTTAGTCATGACTACAAAACAGACCAGTGGTACACATTCAGTGACTTTCACAAATTTCAATTAAAAAACCTTTTTCTTTATAATGGAAATAAAATGCCTTCTAAACCTACTGAAATCTATTTTCTTAAGCTGGCAAAAGTGAAAGACAACACAATTTGTTTCTTTTATATTCCAAATCAGAAGCATAAATAGATTATTTGAAGATATCTGAAGGCCATGGCATTATAATAAGTTACAAGAGGGCTACAACAAGTAATGTTGCTGTCAGTGCCAATGCATAGACAAATATACAATCTATAATGACACATCATAGAAACAGTGAGCAACAGAAACAGTCAGAATTAGAAACTATACATATCACCATGATGACATCACCAACCTTGTAAAATCCACTTTCTTGTGAATGGATATTGGCGGAGGTGAAGCAAAGTTGAACCAGATGGTCTTGACATCCAGCCTCCCATTAGAAGCATCTCCATCTAATGGTTCTGAGATTTGAACAGATGAAGAAGGTGCATATGTGTCGCTGGAAGCAACTGACTTGTTAGACCCCCAGGTTGAAGAGCTAAGAGAAGCAGAGTCTAGTAGACCTGATGGTGAGCTCAATGGAACCGGATCATCTACGCTGGTTTCTTGACTTTCCTCACCTCTATCTTTTCTTTCTTCAGCATTTCCAGTTTTGTCTTCATGATCTTCCATAGCCTGTTTGCCTGTAGATGCTTCCACTGTAGCTCTAGCAGATTCTTCCATCTGAGCTACAGTTTTGTCAAGACCGCTGAGCTTCTCCTCCATGCTCTGAGCCTCACAAAGCTCCTGGTATCCCAGCCGTCTGACAGCCGTTACAGAGACCCCCTCCAGCCCAGCCTCACACATAATAAAGCCAATGCTTGAAGCTTGTTGACTGCCTCCTCCATCATTCCCCCTAACATTGCCTTCTATGTCTCTGTCCCTGCTGGATGTTCGAGATAACCGTCGCTTGGGAGACGGACTGATGCCAGAGCCATTTCCTGTGTTTAAAAACAAAACATTGGGTCATCTAATAATTTCATTAATGTAAACAAAGTAACAGAAGCTGTGGTATAGCAGACACATGCCTGCCAGCCCTAAGGTTTTGGGCTCAAATCTTCACTCAGTATCCCAAATTCACCCAGCCTCAAATTAGAATGCAAAAATACAATGAGAGGCAAAGGCAACCAGCCTGATACTGAAAATATCATCCACTGTGTTGATAATCATGTAAATATATGGAGCCAGCACTATATGTTGATGCGCTAATGGCATGACATGGGTTTTTCACTTTACTAAATAAAGTGGTGTTGTAAAAACTTATTTATAAGTAAGCTGACCTACAGATACGTGGCCACTGGAAACTACAGAAACTAGTGGAACCCACTTTTTGGTTCTTCTTGCTGTTAAATGCTAAATTAGGAGTGAGAAGAACAAATGAACGAATAAACAAATGAACAAACTTTATTTTTAAAGGGTCACAAATTGGGAATGTAGGTCCATCTGACATTCGGCCCTTCCAAACACCTTTCTTTCAAACAGCAGTTGTATTTTATCAATTAGGTATATTACATTTGTATAACTACATGAATATTATGATTACGAAGAAGAAGAAAAAACAGGGGAGGAAGATGGTAAAACAAAAGTGAACACTGCAGGTGATCACCTGGATTTCCATCAGCACTGGAATCATTGGGGTGTGATGACATAGGTGTTGAGGTGTCTTGTTCTAATGCAAACATCACACGTGAACAATGCTCCGGTATAGCTGTCAGCAGCACATTTTCAGAGTAATTGCTGAACTTGAGCAGACGGCGCAGCTGGATGTGAATGTGAGAGATCTGCAAAGTTCCCACATTCTCCTCTCTTGTAATTTCCTGAGGTCTATAAAAACAGCAAGCAGTTAGAATATATGACACAGCAATCAAAGAGAGTTAGAATATATGACACAGCAATTGTTATAAACATGTTGGAACATCATAATAATTCTAACTAACAACATTATGTTTTCTCTGTTATAAAGTCTTCAGCCATCAAATGTTTCAAGTCACTTTTTCTTTGCCACAATCTTGACCCAATGGAACACTGTGATAAGTTAAACATAACAGCTTTATATGTTTATTGACACAGATGAGTTGCATTTAAACTGACATCACATCACTCAGGATATTTCCACAAGTATTCCATTCCCAATTTCAGCAGACGGCACAGAGTTCCATTTCTGAGAGTACCAGGGGCAGTTTCACTCTGTCTGTTTTGTCTGTCCCCTGTTTTCTGCCAGTCTTTAGCCAATGGAACAATATGATACATTCCACATAACAACTTCACATACTCTCTGCCACAGTCTTTACCCAACAGTATATATACCCAACAATATATATATGCTAAGTTTAAAATAACGGAACAATGTGATAAGTTCAACATAACCATTTGAAATCCACTCTGCCATAGTCTTTAGCCAATGCAACAATGCAATAAATTCAACATAACACCTTGAAATCGTCTCTGCCACAGTGTTTAGTTAATGCAACAATGCAATAAATTCAACATAACACCTTGAAATCGTCTCTGCCACAGTGTTTAGTTAATGGAACTATGCGATAAGTGCAACATAACAGCTTGAAACCCTCTCTGCCATATTGTTTAGCTAATGGAACAATGTGATAAGTTCCACACAACAACTTGCAATCCTCTCTGCCATATTGTTTAGCTAATGGAAGAGTGTGATAAGTTCAACACAACAACTTGAAATCCTCTCTGCCATATTGTTTAGCTAATGGAACAATGTGATAAGTTCAACACAACAACTTGAAATCCTCTCTGCCATATTGTTTAGCTAATGGAACAATGTGATAAGTTCAACATAACAACTTGAAATCCTCTCTGCCATATTGTTTAGCTAATGGAACAATGTGATAAGTTCAACACAACAACTTAAAATCCTCTCTGCCATATTGTTTAGATAATGGAACAATGTGATAAGTTCAACACAACAACTTGAAATCCTCTCTGCCATATTGTTTAGCTAATGGAACAATGCGATAAGTTCAACATAACAACTTGAAATCCTCTCTGCCATATTGTTTAGATAATGGAACAATGTGATAAGTTCAACACAACAACTTAAAATCCTCTCTGCCATATTGTTTAGCTAATGGAACAATGCGATAAGTTCAACATAACAACTTGAAATCCTCTCTGCCATATTGTTTAGCTAATGGAACAATGCGATAAGTTCAACACAACAACTTAAAATCCTCTCTGCCATATTGTTTAGATAATGGAACAATGCGATAAGTTCAACACAACAACTTAAAATCCGCTCTGCCATATTGTTTAGATAATGGAACAATGTGATAAGTTCAACACAACAACTTGAAATCCTCTCTGCCATATTGTTTAGCTAATGGAACAATGCGATAAGTTCAACATAACAACTTGAAATCCTCTCTGCCATATTGTTAAGCTAATGGAACAATGTGATAAGTTCAACACAACAGCTTGAAATCCTCTCTGCCATATTGTTTAGCTAATGGAACAGTGTGATAAGTTCAACACAACAACTTGAAATCCTCTCTGCCATATTGTTTAGCTAATGGAACATTGCGATAAGTACAACACAACAATAATAATTCTGTATTTTTTCTGTCATAATATTTTAAGAATGAAACAATGTGATTAAGTTTAACATAAGAGATTTATATTCTCTCTGCCACAAAAGCTTCAGACAATTTAACTGTGTGATAGGTTTAACACATTAACTTGTGTCTGAATTGGACTGATGAAACAGGGTATTCCTACTGCAAATTTTACATTAACAGTGTTGCCAGAATCAGCCACAAAACTGACACTTCTATTTGGGTCCAACTCCCTGTAAATGTCACTTTTCGTCCTTGTTTAGAGTGACATGTTTATGAGACATACTGTAAATGCTTTTGGTCAAGTTTGCACAAGTGCAGCATTTACAAAGTCAGGATATGAATATACTTATTCGAAATAGCACTGAGGAGGTTTCCTTGCAAAGCAAATGGCTTTTTTAAAGCCAAGTTGACTTCTCATGAACATGGCCTGAGACGCCTGATATATATTTGAGTGGACCCCCAGATAATATTCCATTTAACATATCACTTTGTTTATGTTTATTTATTATTCATTTTATATATCTTAATATATCTTTGTTTAAATTACAAAGTGTGAATAAATTTAAAAATGTACTAGTGATCTGTGTCAAATGTTTTTTTAAAGGATTTTTCAGGAATTCCTACAAGGTCATGACCCATTTTTTTTTAAGATTCCTGGGCGACAAAGTTAAGAGTGTGATCTGAAAGATCTTGACACCTCATAGGTCATGAGACAGATGCTAGACTGCAGAATTTTAAGTTTATAAAGTATTTCTAAACAAAAATTGGTTCATAAATGAACCCAGTATAAAAGAGGTACCAGGTCATTTAATTCAAGGTGACCACATTAGCCACAGAGTGCAGACTGCTCTAAGAAAAAGCATCATATGCCCAAGGCACCACTAGTGTAGTAACGGTTTGGCACTTTTACTTGACAGTATCTCTACCAAATAAACATACAATCTAAACAGATTTAGGGGGGGAAAATGGTGAGGCATCACCATAATCATGAATTTTGAAAATAAATTTGCACAAACATTTTTAGAAAAACCCCGAAAGTTATATCAACAAGAAAACTGAACCCATACTTTTCTACATCAGGCTCCAGCGGGTTGACTTCACCTTTGCCTTTAGCCTGGCTGCTGGAAAACTTCACAGATGACAGTGGGGTTGCACTGGTTTTACGGGTGAGTGATTCTTTTGTGGACTCTATGGCAACCTGGGAAAAGTCAGGAAAGAACCATCTCAGCATCCGGTGAATAAAAGTGTTGATGAAATAAACACCTAAAGTAACTACGGTTTTAATTGTTGGGCAGGCAAGTGTTATAGTCAATGTGCTACCACATATGCTTCTATCCAACACACAATGCTCCTTCTCTCTATCATCTTTCTGTCTCTTTCAACTCTCTCTCACACATAGATGCAGAGAGAGTGAGAGAGGCACAGAGAGAGACACACACAGGGAGACATAGAGAGAGTACAAAGCTTCTGAAAAATTGTTCACACACTTGTTCACCGGCTTTTGAAAAATCCCTACCAGGCAGATAGAAAAATGGAAGAATATCTAACAGTTATGTGAACAAATATGTTTCGCAACACACTCCTTATGTTACATTTCCACACACATGGTAAAGTTCTGAACTGGCAAAGCTTTTGATATAAATGATGTTAATGAACATGAAAAACATCTTTCCAATCATTAGGTACTCTCCATTTGGGAGAAAAAAAACATGTGAACTCTTAATCAGGCCGAAAATGGGATAATCAATATAGAAACTCTGTTACTGAGGAAGGGAACACGAAATATGGAAATGTTCTTGGAGCAGTGAAGTCAGTTCTGTTATGGTAAGTCATTCATTCATAGACACTTCAAAGATATATAATGGCACTGTTGACCATAAATCTCTTAGCAACACTTGAGGCTATTGAAACAGCTTGATAAACTGACAAGCATTGATTGGCACTCACAGATGCAGAGGAAGGATAGAAATATGAAGACATGCTGGATCACATAAAGAATCTAAAGCTGTAGTTATAAAGGAAGGTAACCTGCAACTACATGAACAAGTGCACTTGGATGCATCACTAAAAAGACATTCCCAATAAAAGGTGTCATCACTACCCAGATGTAACTCACAGCTGAACCAGTAGCTCTAGAATATGGACAGAATTTGTAATGTACCACTGAAAAAGCACTACAATTAACAGAAAATGATATTAACCAAACATTAGTGGAACAACAGGGGGTCTGGCCAGCTCATTACACACAGGAGAAAGGCAAGACAGACATATAACCAGATTATGACCGGTACCATTAGTACTGGAACTCTGAGCTGGCTGTTAAGATGAGGACGGATGTCAACTCAACTGAAATAACAAATACAGAAACCTAAAATGATGTGTCTAGTTTACAAGAAACACTTAAAGAAGAGACATGATCAGGCGGTTCCATCGTGTTGCATGTAGGGCACAGAAGTAAACAGCTAGAAAACCCTACAGTCAATCAATGCTATTTGACTTGAAATCGTTATTGCTGCACACAAATCCACATTAGAGAACTGACCTTGCAGGAGTGGTTGTTTGAGAGCAGCTGACACTTGACACCATCGATACATACAGCCAGGAGGGAGACTGCTGTCAGATCACTGGCTGTCCCCAGATTGGAGAAGGCAATCACCTCTTCCACAATGGAAGCTTGTAACACACAAATATTGATCTGCACAGACAAAAACAACAGAGATTGTACAA
>CAJHNH020000044.1:230000-336086 GCA_905116865.2 Candidula unifasciata
TTCTTCTAGTCATCTCTTTTGTGTTTCTTCTGTCTCTCTTGTATCTGCCATTCCCTTTGTATGTCCCAACTGCAGACTAGTCTCTTACCCCAGTGATGTCATTAGATAAAAACTTAAACAATTACAGACTTTTGTTGTTGCTTAACATGAAATTAGGTGATAAATATAAATATATATATATATATAAAATCCTGGTTTGACAACATGCATCCTTCATTCTTTTGTGTAAGTGAACCTTTCAGTGTGTTTAGGCTTTATAGCGTACTTCTATAAGTTATATAGAACACTTATTTCCTGTGTAGCATCTTTTCAAGAATCGTGTGTAGACATGATTGACAGGACATGTGACAAAAGGCTGTGGTCAGTCATGGCTACCAACAAAGCAGCATGACACAGACTAAAAGAAATTACCATTTTTAGAACCTGTTGACTTTAACAGTGTCCTGTAAGTTGATGTTCATTTTTAAATTAGTCTAAGGTTTTTCTAACGGTGGCTCTTGTCCACTTATCTTTCAAATGACACAGGGCAACCGTGTTTATATTTCTAAATGTCTTCAGTACCGAAAATAAGAACCAATATTTGTCTGACAATTCCACGTAAGAGAACACAAGAAGATAACCTCTGAAACGCTTCCAGCAGGAGTGGTGTCACCAGCACATCCAGGGAGCCAGCCAATGAGACAACAGCTGTGGTTTTGGAGACAGTGTCTGGAGGACTATCACTGTTTGGTTCTGTAAGATGAATATGCAAATACAGAAACACAAAATATAAATATTTAGATGTCATTATCATCAACAGATGGCGAGTATATTACACCATATAATTGTCCTCACAATCTGCTAAATATCGAGAAAATGAAAATTGTGTGCTGTCTCCACTATAGAGGTTGGTTGCAGTGGAAAAGTTCCATCCACTACTGTCTTTGGAAACACTGTATGGTCTTGCCCCATGCTGTTACTCTTGTACCACTCAGATGAAGACACTCTCAACCCACTGCCAGTCACATTATATGTCATGCATTCTCAACTTGACAGAGATATTAAAGCATGAATACAAAAGGCAAGAGGAACTTTCATAGCACTAGGCAATTTGTGGAGGTCAAAAGAAATTAAAACTATTACTAAATATTTTTTATTCTAATGTCAAATCAGTACTGTTGTTTTTCGCGGAAACATGGAGAGCAACTAAAGTAATTAAATAACTACAAACATTCATTAAATGGTGCATGCGCAGAATACAGGGAATTAAATGGTATGATAGAATCACTAACGTGGAGCTTTGGGAGAGAACTAAACAAGTTCTAATGGAAAAAAGAGGTGAAGAAAAGAAGGTGGCATTGGATAGGACAAAAGTTGAGAAAACCTGAAAACAATATGACTAGAATATCTTTGCACTGGAACCCACAGGGGCAGAGAAATAAGGGAAAGCCAAAAAATATAGAGAAGAGAGCTAGAGAGTGAAGTTAAAAAGATGGAGAGGACATAGGGAGAGCCGCATGTGATAGCGAAGGATAGAACGACTAGGCGTGAGTTAGTTGAGGGCCTATGCTCCATTGGAGGCTAGAAAGGCAGAAGAAGAAGAATATTCTCAAGCTCACAGTGTCTTTGATGTCCTGTGTTCATGTTGATATTGGTCAGCCCTTGAATCACACTCCAGAAAAAATGCATTCCACTGCCATTCTTTCTTAATAATTGTACATTTTGAAACATACAAAGTATTTTAGTTTCTGTGCCATAACACTGTTATTAACAGATTTTCGAAGGAGAATACAAGAGGATGGCAAGCATTCACAAACAAGGAAGGGAAAAGTAAGGGAAATTAAATCGTGTAACAAAATTAGAATATTTAACTCTAACGTCCAGTTAGCTCTGCTATATGAAGCACAAACACTAAAAATTAATTTTTAAAAACTACTAATAAAAAAAAATATTATTAAATGGTGACTTTTTAGAACAGAAGGAAAAAAATTAATAATATAAAGCTTAGGCAGAGAATTAACTACTGAACGTAAAATTTAAAACCAAACAGCCACAATTAGTTGGGGTTGTTCTGCAATGTCCTGCAAAGGATATTACCATCATCAGGTGCCTTGCCGACTGGAGTGGGCGATCATGCCTCTCCATAATCTGCGATCTCCTGCAGCATGTATCAGTTCATGTGCCAACACACCTCCATGCCATGCAACAAGACTGTCAAGCATCTTCTCTCGTTGTCTTCCTCTATTCCCTCCTTCCACAGATCTTTCCAGTGGTCACAACATGTTCTATTTTCCCTCTTCTCATAACATGGCTGAAAAATGATGACTGTCTCCTTCTGATGTCTGTGATAAGTTGTCTTCGGGCTCCCGCCTCTTTCAAAACCTCTTGTTTACTCTGTTTGGCTGTCCAAGGTATTCTAAGCATTCTTCTGTAAAACCACATCTCTGAGGCCTCTAAAAATTGTTTGGCCTGCCTACCGATTGTCCAGGATTCACATCCACATGTTAAAACTGGATGTATGTAGCAAGCAAGAATTCTTTTTCTAACTCTCAATGACAAGAATACATTGCACAAGATGTTTTTCATTTTATAAAATGCAGTTTTTGCCTGTCCAATTCTGTTTCTTATTTCAGTTATGCATCTTCCATCTGATGCTATCCATGTGCCCAGATACTTAAATTTCTGTACTTGTCCTAAAATAACACCATTGACTTTTATTACACATTTAGGAATAATTTGTTTCTTTGATACCACCATTACTTTTGTCTTCCCATTATTCAAACTGAGGCCCATTCTTCCACTTTCTAACACCACAATGTCTATCATTTCCTGTAATTCTTTCTGACATGTTGCTATCAAGACTGTGTTATCAGCATAACGTAAATTGTTTATATTGTGCCCACCATTCACAATTGCGGGCATATCAATTAGAGATCTCATTATATATTCACTGTATATTGAAAACAAATCAGGTGAAAGTACACATCCTTGTCATACGCCCCTCTTTTTGCTTTGAAATGTACCTAAACAGTTGTTTATTCTTATAGCTGCTATTTGCTGCCAATACATATTCTTTATTATTCGTAGATCTTTCCCATCAATGTTTAATTTTTCTAACAGTTTGATTACTTCTTCATGCTTCACACAGTCAAATGCTTTTGTATAGTGCAAAGGATATGCAACTATATAAAAAGAATTAAACAAATCCTAGTAAATCAAGAGATGAGGAAAAGATGCTGCCACTGGAAATGAAAGGTAATAATTATGAAAACAGAAATTTTTTTTTTTTTTCTGGAACCCACAGAACAAAATAAATAGAGGAGGAACTTCTAGAACATACAGAAAGTAACTCATAGAGAGACGAATTATATTGGAAGGAAATGTACAGTTGCAGAAAAGGGCTAAAAATAAGAGGCCTTGATGTGAGCTGTTTGAGGGTCTCAGTGAGCTGTTTGGGGGTCTCAGTGAGCTGTTTGAGGGTCTCAGTGAGCTGTTTGAGGGTCTCAGTGAGCTGAGGGTCTCAGTGAGCTGTTTGGGGGTCTCAGTGAGCTGTTACCATACAAAGCATACATGGAAAGAGAAGAAGGACGTAGAGCACGGGGTAGACCAAGAACAAGATGGAAGGATAACATCAGAGAACCTCTACAACAGCACTATGTGCCTATGGTCGAGGCAGCCAGAAGAGCTAGAAACAGAACCTTATATCTCCCTCGACACCCACAGCGGTAAAAGAGGAAGTGAAAAAGAAGAAGAAGAAGAAGTGAGCTGTTTGAGGGTCTGAATGAGCTGTTTGAGGATCTGAGTGAGCTGTTTGAGGGTCTTAGTGAGCTGTTTGAATGTCTTAGTGAGCTGTTTGAGGGTCTTAGTGAGCTGTTTGAGGGTCTTAGTGAGCTGTTTGAGGGTCTCAGTGAGCTGTTTGAGGGTCTGAGTGAGCTGTTTGAGGGTCTTAGTGAGCTGTTTGAATGTCTTAGTGAGCTGTTTGAGGGTCTTAGTGAGCTGTTTGAGGGTCTTAGTGAGCTGTTTGAGGGTCTTAGTGAGCTGTTTGAGGGTCTGAGTGAGCTGTTTGAGGGTCTCAGTGAGCTGTTTGAGGGTCTGAGTGAGCTGTTTGAGGGTCGTCTTAGTGAGCTGTTTGAGAGTCTTAGTGAGCTGTTTGAGAGTCTTAGTGAGCTGTTTGAGGGTCAGTGAGCTGTTTGAGGGTCTCAGTGAGCTGTTTGAGAGTCTTAGTAAGCTGTTTGAGAGTCTGAGTGAGCTGTTTGAGGGTCTGAGTGAGCTGTTTGAGGGTCTGAGTGAGCTGTTTGAGGGTCTCAGTGAGCTGTTTGAGAGTCTTAGTAAGTTGTTTGAGAGTCTGAGTGAGCTGTTTGAGGGTCTGAGTGAGCTGTTTGAGGGTCTGAGTGAGCTGTTTGAATGTCTTAGTGAGCTGTTTGAGGGTCTGAGTGAGCTGTTTGAGGGTCTGAGTGAGCTGTTTGAGGGTCTGAGCGAGCTGTTTGAGGGTCTGAGTGAGCTGTTTGAAGGTCTGAGTGAGCTGTTTGAAGGTCTGAGTGAGCTGTTTGAGATGAATGGATGTAACCCTATTCACACATACATATACTCCATGCAGATATATACTATGGAGAAAATTATCGAAACTATAGAATATAGCTGCTCACAAAGGGAATACCTGTAAAAAGTTCATGTAAGTTTTTGTTTTTTTTCTGTAGAGCTTTATTACTGTAGTATTCCCCCTGATTAGTAATCATCCTGTAAAGTTTACGATTTCTGTTTCCTTGCATTAATCAATATGTGTTTAGCTTAGTCTAAAATTAGTTTATCTTTTTTGTAAAATCAAATGACGTGATAGGTTTGTTCCTACTATGCTCTTTCTTTTCTACTTTCTGGAATACCTTTATATCTAATATTTTTACAAAATACATAAAAAATGTTCTAAATTAAAAAAAACAAATTTTCCGGTAAATTGCGTATATTTTACAGGACATTGCAAAACCAACCTCAGTATTTGGGGAGGAGTGTATTTTGGTTTTAAAGGGTAATTTTACGTTCAGTAATTTGCCATTACTTTCATTACCGCTGTCAAAATCAACACAAAGTAGCCTGCTGCCAAATGGTCTGCAGCTAGAATCGAACCAGGTATTTCAGAATTACAAAGCGTGTTTGCCACACCTAAGCCAAGACAATGAAAAAAAAAACAAAAAACAGAGACCCATTTTCATGTCACTGGCACACTGAGCATATAGTGGTAGACGCATGTTTTATATACCAGTCAATGCCTAATGGGTGATATGGTCAACATTACACTAGCCACCTTTATTTCCAAGGATATTTTCTGGAACCCATTTAAGGCTAGCTCAACCTGGCAGCCCAAGTCAACTATAAATACTGTCTCGACACAATGTCAACCCAAAGGTCTTTAGACAGCAGGCAAGCTACATTTATTTATTTCTTATATATTCATGCAACAGACAGTGTCTATTAACCCATCCATTGATGAACATAAAACACTCAAATACCATGAAAGGTGTTTGAAATTGAGCTCACCGTCATCAGGATGTGTCTGTTTTCTGTGTTCTCGATCCAATGTTGCCTTTACAGAATACAGATCAGCTGTGATGTTTGTTGGAGATGCTTTCTGCATGAATAATTGAATAAAGGGTTTCTGAATTAAATTGTTAACGCTTTATTCATTCACTCAATTTAAAAAAAAAACGTAAACAATACTTTAGACGAAGTAAATAAACATTTAAAAAAATCAAACTGCAGGATTTTGATAAGGGTTTCAGTGTGGCATCTGATGGTTGCTGTATTTCTGAGATATGACTTCTAAGGTAAATAACAGTCATGACACAGAGGTTGACTACTTAGGTCAGTATCAGCAAACCTGATTTCCCCATAAATGGTGACCATGCATTGTCAAGAGTCTGTTACACTGAGAAGGAATTCAGGAAGAGTAAAGGAAGCTAAACTCAATCACACAAGGTGTCTTGCTGAAACTAGGTATGACTGCTAAAATTGTGAAACATTTGGTGCAAGCCAACACAGTTCAACAACACTCTTTAGGAAGAAAAATTTACTTTAGGAAGAAAAATATACTTGTGTGTCATTAAGTCATTATTTTAACAAATGCTTAGTCTAAAAATGTTGTTTTCTTTGAATGTATTCTTAGTTTCACGTGTTAGCCTTACAGTCAATATGTAATATACTTTTTTTTTCAAAAATGACCTTGGCTCCCAGGTCAAGCCAGCCTTGAGTGGGTACCGGTTGCAGTCCTGGGAAGTAAAGGCAGCCAGCGTGATGCTGACCACATCACCCATCTTGTGCCGATTGGTCTATAAAATATAGGTCTAACCCTATATGCCCTATAGGCCTAAAGGAGTGGCCTTTACTTTACTTACTTACAATATGGATAACCAAATTAAGACACTGACATATACTTGACACTTCAACACAGCAAGCTTGAACACAAACACTTCTTCTTCTTCTTCACTTCCTCTTTTACTGCTGTGGGTGTCGAGGGAGATATAAGGTTCTGTTTCTAGCTCTTCTGGCTGCCTCGAAAACAGGCACATCGTGCTGTTGTAGAGTTTCTCTGATGTTATCCTTCCATCTTGTTCTTGGTCTACCCCGTGCTCTACGTCCTTCTTCTCTTTCCATGTATGCTTTGTATGGTATGGTGTCACAAGGCATTCTCTCTGTGGGCAAACCATTTCACTTGCTGTCTTTGCATGTAATCCAGAATTGGTTCTGTGCCATCTTGTTCTCTTATGATCTCATTCCTGATCTTATCTCTTATGGTCACTCCTACAGCCCTTCTCAGACATTTCATTTCCGTGGTTACTAATTTTCTTTTATGGTTTGTTGTGAGTGACCATGTCTGGCACTGGTAGCACAGAGTTGGAATAAATATGCTTTGAATAAGATGTCTCTTTGTGCTGATTGGGATTGTCTTATGCTGTAAGAGGGGAGCTAGCTGTCCCAATACTTGGTTTGCTTTACTGCATCTACACAAACACTGAGAACACTTAACTGTTGATAAGTGTAAGCTTATTGTTCCAACGATGTTTCTCTCAGTCAATGAGAACTCTGATGATTATGATGATGCTGAAGAGGATACTGATGAAGATGAGGATTATGATGATAACTATGAGTAATCTAACCTTCATGTCTGGTTGAGGTTTCATGACATTGACACTGAACCCATCCTTAACCTTGAGAAAATGGGGAGTCCAAGCGGCACCAGCACTGTATATGGAATGACCAGCAGAAGACAGGGAGTACTCCGACTGCACAGAGTTCAGCCCGTGAAACCTTGATGTATACACGGCCATCTGTGGTGCACTAGAGCACCAGTCCTGCCAACAGTCAACACAAACCAAGTTCAACAACCCCATAAACAACTACACTCAATGTAGAATAAAAAAGTTATCAATTAGAACCAGCACTGTTTATGGAATGACCAGCAAAAGACAGAGAGTATGCTGGCTGCACAGAGTTCAGCCCTTGAAACCTTGTAATATACACTGCAATCTGTGGTGCTCTGGAATACGAGTCCTACCAACAATCAACACAAAGTCAAGTTCAGTAATTTGAAATATACTGTTATTCCACTCAATGTACGAGGGAAAGTCAATAAGTAAGTCACAAATAGTTATGGGATGGCAGAAAAATGTAGTTGGTGGTTTCTAAAGGTGTCATTAGGTGACAGCAACATCAAACTTTATGTCTCCATTCGTTAGGTAGTGCTAGGTGTTGCATGCGCATTTGCAACACAGAAACAAAATGGCAACTATACTTACAGAGTTTACCCTCAAAGAACAGTGTGCTGTTGTGCGTTTTTTTTGGGGGGGGGTGGGGGGGGGGTGGGGGGGGGCGCCAAAAGGGTTGCCTGCAAAAGCAAAAGACATTCATAAGGAAATGCTAACTGTTTATGCTGACAAATGTTTATCCTGTAACGCAGTGCACAGCTGGGTTAGAAGAAAAATTTCTCAAGGACGCTCTAAAATTGTTGATGAAGTCCGATCTGGTCGTCCTGTTGAGACTGCAACAGACCCATCCGTGCAGCAGATGGACGAGATGATTAGAGGTGACAGGCGAGTAATGGTTGACTCTGTAGCAGCTGCAATAGGGTGCTCACATGGTTTAGCATACAATGTAATGCATGATCAACTGAAATTTAAGAAAGTGTGCTCAAGGTGGGTACCCAGACAATTGACGGATGAACACAAAATGAACCAATTAGGCCAGTCCTTGCATCCTCTATGTCAATAGAAAACAGAGCACGCAATTCTATGCAGCTGGTTTGGGAAGCCTGATAAAATGATGGGACAAGTGTATCAGTGTTGGTGGAAATTGTGTTGAAAAAGGACAGTGTATGTGTAAAAATAAATAGTTTTCAAGTTGTTATCATCTTAATTTTTTTTTTTCCAACCACCATTTATGACTTTCTTATTGACTTCCCAGCCAATTACTAAAAATATAAGGTAGAAGCAGTAGTGTATGGAGGTGAGCCACGGATAGTAAACAAAAAAGCTGAGAAAGAATCTAAAGGCTGTGCAAATGTGTCACTTCTGAAAAAATTATGAAAAACACGACATATGGAGAGAAAATAAATGTTTAAGAAAAAAAATTTTTTACATAAAAATAAAAAGACTTTTACCATAAATTAATTATAGCAGTATAAAATTTGTTGGTTACATAACAGAAAATATATACATGTGAGTGCCTGAGTGTGTATGTCCCTCTTTCTACATGTGTGTGTGATGTATGTGTGTGAGTGTGTTTGTGTGTGTATGTGCATGCGTGTGTGTGTTTATATACCTACTCACACACATCTCTCAATTTACTGTGTAAATAATTCATAATCATGCAGTTCTTATTTTATTCTTATTCATAACAGTTTTAATAACAAAATACTTTTTAAGAGCAAACACTCTGACTACAATCTTACATATATTTCTTTCTAGCAAGAAATTCAAACTGTCAAATGCATACTCTACCACAGAGATGATAACCTGGACCAACCTGGCAGTAGTAGTGGGAGAGATGCTGCGAGTAACAGGACAACAGCAGTGGTGACTCTGTGATGGGAAGGTTCATGTGACTGTGCAGGTTGATCATGTCAATCAGGTCACCTGGATCCTCAGTGTCTGACAGGTCACTGTCATTGACAGAGGTCACAGAGCAGAAAGACATTGTGTCCTCCAGTGAGGACAGGCTGGAGGTGGCAGACATGAAATCACTTCCATCCTGTAGGCTTTTCTTCTTCTTCTTCTTGACTAGTCGTTTTTTATGTGACGTGTGTTTGATGCTTCCATGGTTGACTTTATCTTCTGTGTTTGCTTGAAACAAAGCATTAGAAAGTTAGAGATGTGTACTGATTATAGCAAATAACAAATCAAAGTTAGTATGTCCATACAATTCTATACCATATCATTCTATTGTTGTTATGAACCTCTAAGAGTTAAACAGAATAAAAGCTGGACGTGATTTAGCATCGCCAGTAAACACATAAGACAAATAGTTCTGTGCTATGATAATCCTTGTGTGCCATGACAATAAGCATAAGCAATCATGGTTTACCATCTCACATTATCACCGAAATGATGGATCAGGTCTGTATTTTTTTTTCCCCACTCTTGCCACGTGGTCAAGTCATTCAGGCTTATATCTCTTTATCTAAACAAAAGTCTTGTCAACCAACATAGGAATGGGACTGCGGATGCTGATATAAATTTTGAAGGGGAAATCTGAGCCCCTACGGACATGTCCAAAGTGCTGTAAAGATGACCCAAATCATAACTCATATCTTTATCTTTTAAATGTTCTTCCTCCATGGGCTCTGCCAACTGCCTCTTAATTTCAAGTTTATATCTCCCTATAAAACGTCCCAAAAAATATTGACTGTCTACTTCTAACATCTCTAATGAATTTACTGTTTTCATCTGTTTCTTGGAAGACTGCCTCATGTGTTTTTCTGTCAGTCCATGATATTCTCTTCACTTTTCTTCAGAAACAAAATGTCTGCTTTCATGAGAAATTTTTTACTTGTTTGCATTCTGTATATGTTTCATAGGCATACAACAGAACATGCTCTGTATATCACTTCAACACTCTTTTTTTTTTTTCACACTGCTTGCATATGACCTGGTAGCAAATACATAATAATGAGATGACAAGCAACATTCAAGGAGATAGACATATGACAGAAGATCTGTTGCAGGCACACAGCAATGTTAGTCAGCTGCATGTCCTTTACAGGATGTTGCAGAACCAACCCAAGCATTTTCAGCTGTTGTTTTGTTTCTAGGCAATTTTTACATTCAGCAGTTTGTCACTGCTACTGAACAGTCGGCTTTCAGTACCACTGCCAAAACCAATGCAAGATGGTCTGCTGCCAAACAGCCCGCAGCTTGGATCAAACTCCGCACGCCAGCATTAGGAAGCACATTCACAACACTTAAGCCACAGACGTCGACAAACAGTAATGAGTTATGTTTAAAAATAAAAAATAAACTAGCACATGTTAATACTCTGCTAAGTCAATTCAAAAATCTAGGCTGTCGCTAGCAATATGATGGTTTTTCCTATTCAATGCTTCTGCAATTAAGAATATTATGGTCTCTCATGGTCACAAACGCTTGTGCTGTCTTTTTATCATTTAAATCATAATCTATTTGATATACACTGGCTGTTTTAGACTGTGCTGAATAATGTATGTCTCAGCAAAACACTCCATGGTTTCCAGTACTGTGCCCCACAGCTGATGTTATTCTTAATGGTGAATAACAAAAATGATGTCAAGACAGGTAGATTGTGAGTTATGAGATGAGTTATCTTTACAGCACTCTGAAGACATCCATAGGTGGTCAGATTTCCCTTTCAACATTTGCATCAGCATCCTGTAGTTAATAGTGCCAGCCCTATGCTGGTTAACAAGAATTTGTGTACCTCCAGTGTGCCTCTCATGCTTGGCTGTGCTGATCTTAACTCCCAATTCTCCTATTCTTAGCAGTGATGTGGAAACACTGCTCACAAAATCCTCATATTGTCCTGCTTCTCTAAGGGCATTAACAATGTCAGCATGATCTACAGGCATGTGGGACAAGGTCACTGGCATTCCCTCATCCTCTGAAGATGTTTCAATGTATGGATGCTAGCAAACACCATCAAACTCTGGCTGGATACACATTTAACATACCTTCTAAATTAGAGGGCACGGTTTCCAGTTTGCATTTATGGTCCTTTAGTCTACATTTTACAGTATCACCACATTCCGTATAATTATGCTGAAGTCAATCTTTGATTGCTTACTCTGCACAGCTGAAGATATGCTCACATAAATGTTCTCACTAAAGACACCAGCCAGCCTACCCTCACGCTGCAAAGCATCCCTGCATTCACAGGAACGTTTATTCATGACCTTCCACTGTTTAATTTTAATAAAGGTACCAATACATTAAAGAAAGCTGCTAATTATATACCTTTTCAACATACTAATGAAGAAGCTGGCAAACTGGTTACAATAAGGCTAAAAACTACATCACAAACATTACTTAAGTTTATAAGAAATAGCAACAAAACCAAATGAGAATCAGAGCATCCAGGTCATAGAAAAATATGATGCATACTATCAACTTTATTGATGTGAACAAGTAGCAATCTAAAGGAATTCAGCACAGGACACAAAGAGATCCCACATTCTCAATCAGCAAGGGATAGAAGATGTTTTCCAGTCTCCTTCTATTGGCACACTATTTTAAGATATTTTTACATAACAAACCATACTGAAGTTTGTCTTCTGGAGACTGGTGATTTATTATAATTTATAGTATCAACAGAATGGCTTTTTTTCAGTTTCTCTGACTATTGCTATAGTAAAATTTTAATGAAAATGATACTAGCAGGTGAGAAAGGCTGAGGTAGCGATGAATATTAAAATAAACAAACAGACATGTGAACATTCAAAATAAACATACATGTCTTTCCAGCAGACATGTGGGCGAAGTCTGCATTGTCCCGAGTCAGTGTAGCATTGCCTTCATCATCAGAATCATCTTCTTCATCTGCAGTGAAATATGGTCCACTCTCCATGCTGGTTTTAGAGATTGGACGCCTCAATGCAGGTGGTGTTCGTGAGTTTGTCTGAATGGTGTGATACTGACTGCTGGTTGAATCAGAGAAGTCAGAGACACCAGGTTTGTGAGTTCTAGTCTCTCTCCTGATCCCAGCTGGACTTGCTTGTCCTCCACCGACTGGGAATGAATTCCTTCCTTTACGTGAGCCAGACTGAGAAACTGAGGAAGAAATGAAACCAACAGAAACTGGTCATTGAGCGAAAGACAAATATATACCTGTACCTATGTTGTGCAACAAACACAGGAGTAAATGCTTTTTCTTCTGATGGCGACTTTATCTTGTAATTCATGCTATGAGAATAAACTGATGTAAACATGAACAACATCATGGCAGTAGCTAAAACTGCCCCCCCCCCCCCCCCCCCCCAAGAAAAACCTGACACTACTGTCTGTATGTAACACATTTTATGGCAGTATAGACACAGGATTGTGAACCTTAGGATTTCAGGCCACATGGTTAGTGCTGTCACTGTGGACTGTACAGGTTAGGATGTTTAATTTTGCCCCCCACAGAAAAACTCTATTACCTTATCAGGGGTTGAATGAGAGCCCGACGTTGTAACCACTCAGCCAGCTGCTCCTCTATGGCAGTAGCTACAACTGATCACCCACACATCATTAAACAATGTCACTACAGACACAACCATAATAAAATAACCAAGCCAAGTAAACCAAAAGATACTGCAGATCGGGGTACAAATATATGTAGCCATGAAAACATGCTTCTACAGTATTTGTATAGCATGCTGAGCTTCACTGTGGCTTCTCAAATCAATTGTACAGTTCATATTTGCAGCTGTCTGTATGCCTAGCATATCTTTACAGTGGTGACCAAAAGTTGTAAACCATCTAGTAAATAACTGATAATTCCCCACTATTATGGAGTAGTGAATCAACTGCTAGTTTAGGGCACAACGACGACTGCAGTGGTATGGTTTTGTGGGCTGTAAAAATATGATGCAATACATACTCAGTAACAGTATGGAAAAAGGATTTTTGTAAGAATTAATATATTCATACAAAGGGAAGTTAAAATGAGTTAAAATACGTCTTCTTCATTACTTTCTTCATACCACTTCCCAAAAATATGAACAAAACGTTTTTTTTATATTTAAATTAGGGATTTTTAAATCTGTAAATTGCTTTGTTGGGTGTGAAGATGATGAATGGGCGACCACACTGTTTTTAAACAATGACTTGGTAGCATAGTAAATTACAAAAAATAGTTTTAAAACGTAAAAACTCAACAGATTGAAACAAATGCATTGCATGTATGCAAACTACATACAATAGAACCAGAAACAGTTCTAGTAATGAAGTCGGGCCTAGGCAGATCATCATTGGACATTTATTCATGCGTCTTAACCTTTGAGACATGTTAGTCTAAGTGGCAGGGGTGTCAGGTTGTATTGTGTCGATGGTCTTACTGACGACCACGCGTGCTCTATATTACAGGATGTGAGTGGTTTGACAACCCAATAACATTTACAATTAGCCCTAACCCCAACCCCCCTACCCACAGCCTCAGCCTATCTCTCCACGAGAGAGCGTATTCTACACCCCGTGGTTTCAGGCCTTTTAACATTTTACACTGGCCCCCAAAAAGCCCTGTTGCTCCACAAAAGCAACCGTACCCTTCTCGTTGCCTGCCAACAGTGACAGCTGAAAAAACTCAAATCTGACTTCAAATCCAAAATATACAACTCTGGGTCGCTGGATAGTTACTAATGAATTCATGATGTGTACCTTAGGACTCAAAGAGTTAAGGAAAAACTGCTGGAAAAAACTGTCAGACAGAGACACACATCAAAACCATACTTTTTAATTATATATATAATTGTAGGAAAAACTGCCAAAGGGCAAGACACCCAAGCAATCTTTTTATTATAAAAATTATTTCAGAAAAACTGCTGAAAACACTTTTTAAAGGGTGAGTGAGATATACAAGCATACTTTAATTAAATTAAATTTTTTTAAATGACTTGAGGAAAAACTGCAGGGAAAAACTTTCTAGAGATAGAAACATAACATACATACTTATGTATTATCCTTTAGAGTCTCAAATGCAATTATAGTCTATGAGAAAATGAGGATGGTTACCTGAGGAATGTACGACAGTGAATAATAGTGAATAAAGATTAAGTGTTTAATAGAGACCTATCTATCGATCTTCTTTTACCCCACCAGGACATCACACAAGCGATAAACACCCGATGACACAAAGTGCCACCATGCAAATGAGGATCACCCGTGGGAGGTCCCAGAAACCGCATTAGACCATATTTATGGCCGGGCCATATTGCGGCCTCTGGCAAGAGCCACAGTAGGGCTTCAAATAACGAAAATATGCATCCCACAAAGGGATGACAGTCTATGTATTCAATAAAGATTAGGTGGTGTAAAATTTAAATATCTTTAATGTAACGAGCTAGTGGGTTTAAAAAAATATCAGACATAACACACTAGGGACGAAAAATTTGAAAGGGAAGTATTGCAACATGATGAATAATCTTCAAACCTCCAATGGCAATTATAATCACTTAACATCAAGGGGGAACTACTGCAACTCGATAAATATTCTTTAAGTCTCTAGAGGTAATAATAATCACCTAAGGTCAAGGGGAAACTACTGCAACTTGATAGATACTCTGAATATTCTTTTAAGTCTCTAGAGGTAATGATAATCTAAGCATCAAGAGGAAACATTTGCAACCTGATGAACATTCTTCACATCTCTAACTATAACATCAAAGGGCAACTAACCCAGGCCAAGCTGCTGGTGCTGTGCTACTGTAGTGGCCTTGTCTGAGGAAGGGAGAGAGCTCTGTCTTGTGAGGAGACCTTCCTTGCTGAAATGTCTTACTTCCCCTTGTTTGGTGGAAGGAATCAACATCTGTGTGTCACTAAATGTTGACTTGGGTCGCAGGTCATCTGTTGGGGTCATCATGGTATTGTACAACTTGTTCATTCCTGAACACAAAAGCAATCAATTACAGTTTGTACTATTCCATACTTAAGTCAGAAGTCAAATAAAATGTAAATATAAAAAACACATGTCAGAAAATGTAAATGCTGTCTTCATTTTAGCTAAAAGAATAGTATTTTTTTTAATACTCTTTATGTTTTATACTAAGAGTCACTGTGGTGTAGCAGCTAGATCGCACTTGCAGATTAGAAGGTCCTGGGTTCGGGTCATGATGGTACTGGACTTTTTCAAAAATAGCATTGATTCCAGATCGATCCAGTTTTGATGGGTACCAGGTGAAGAAAAGATGGCTGACGAGATGCTGACCGTATCACACACCCAGTGCCGACTGGTATATCAAATATAGGTCTATGCCTTTATGCCCTGAAGGCATGGAAAGGCTCCTTTGTTATGTTTTATACTGCAGTGAACTATATGACCAGACTCAGGACTAAAGCCAAAGTCAAAAGTTATCTATGCTGCCTATGAAGTGAAGACCTAGAAGGGAAGTCTCATAGTGTATATAGCTGTGAACCAAAGTGCAAATAGAGAAATATCAAACTTTACAGAGCTGTGAACTAAACAGCTAGAAGAGATGTCTCATACTTTATACAGCTGTGAACTGAACATCTAGAAGAGAAGTCCTATACTTTACACAGCTGTGAACTAGACAACTAAAAAGAGAAGTCTCATTCTTTGTACAGCTGTGAATTAGACAGCTGGAAGAGAAGTCTCATACTATAATATACAGCTGTGAACTGAACAGGCAGAAGAGAAGTCTGATACTTTATACAGCTGTGAACTGAACAGGCAAAAGAAAAGTCTGATACTTTATACATCAGTTCTCATTATGCCTAGTGGCACATGATGCTTCAGAGAGGACTTTCCATGCTTTCCTGTCCTGTGCAATCTTCAGTGCAGTTTTCCATGTCAAAGATGCCGCACTCAGGTCACTTTCCATCGTTCGTCTCCATGTTGTTTTTGGGCGCCCTTGTTTTCTCTTTCCCTCTGGTGTCCATTAGAGAGCTGTTTTGGCAGGTATATCAGAAGTCATTCTCATAACGTGGCCAAGCCATTTCCATCTTCTCTTGGTAATCATACTGTCTAAGGTTTCTTGGTTTGTTTCTTGAAGTAGTTTAGTGTTTGAGATTGTATCTGGCCAGAAAATTTTGATAATTCTACGTAGACATGTGTGGTGGAAGGTGGACAGCTTGTGTGCATCCTTTTTGGTCATTCTCCAGCATTCCGCTCCATAAAGAAGAACTGGCAAAATGATGCTCTTGTAGAGTCAGAGTTTAGATCCTCTGCAGTAATTGTTGGATTTCCAGATTTGCCTCATCCTTCCAAAAGCAGCTCTAGCTTTGTTCAGGCGTGACTGTATGTCTTCCTCCGTCCCTCCCAGTAGGGACACCACATTGCCAAGATATGTGAAATGTTCTACATATTCAAGTGATTGGTTACTTATGGTCACTGGTTGTTGGTTTGGACTGTTTGTCAGATCTTAGTTTTCTTTGTATTTATTCTCAATCCCACCATTTCTGCTGTGCAGTTTAGACTGTTACTTTTTTCTTGTATATGTTCATGTTTATGTGATAGGAGTGCTATATCATCTGCAAAATCAAGGTCCTCAAGCATGGTGAATGGAGTCCATCGTATGCCTCTTAATGTCCTGTCTACTGTGTTCTTTAGTATCCAATCAATTACAAGGTTGAAGAGGAGAGATGACATAACACATCCCTGTCTTACACCCGTCTTTACTGGGAAAGATGTTTGTAATTTTTTATACTGCAGGAAAAATCTTTATAGAAGAGAGCAATTATGTTGACTATTTTTTCTGGAATTCCATAATGTCGTAAAATTTTCCACAGACCGCCTCTATGGACGCTGTCAAAAGCTTTCTCAAAGTCCACAAAATGAATATATATACTTCTCTGCCATTCGTTGCATTGTTCTAAAATGTTACTTATGGCGAAGATGTGTTCAGTTGTTCCTCTGCCCTTTCTGAATCCTACTTGTTCCACTCGTAGGCATTTATCTACTCCTTTTTCAAGTACCATTATGATGATTTTACAAAATATTTTGCTTGGTACTGAGAGTAGAGTAATTCCCCTCCAATTATTGCAAACTGTTAAATCTCCTTTTTTGGGGATTTTGACTATTGTTCCTTCAGTCCAGTCATCAGGCAACTCTTCTTTTTCCCAAATATCCTTGAACAATGGTTCTAGAATGCTAGCAGTTGTGTTGGGATCTACTTTGAGAAGTTCTGCTGGCAGTTCATCTTTGACTGGTGCTTTGTTGTTCTTTAAAGTGTGGATAGCTTTAAGGATTTCTTGTTTGCTTGGTGGTTCAGTAATAATGTCAATGTCCTGAGAGGCTGGTTGAATATCTGGGAGATTTTCAGGATCAGGTCTGTTCAAGAGGTCGGAGAAGTGTTTAGTCCACTGCATGTCTTGTTTTTGTTCTGTGGTGAGCAGTCTACCTTGGTTATCTCTGATGGGTCTTGTCTTGTCT
Organism: Candidula unifasciata; assembly: GCA_905116865.2. NCBI lineage: Eukaryota > Metazoa > Mollusca > Gastropoda > Stylommatophora > Geomitridae > Candidula > Candidula unifasciata. The sequence continues at coordinate 247,581 of CAJHNH020000044.1, forward strand.
TGTCTTGTCCACAATTGCCTCACAGCGTAGTGGGGAGTCGCAGTTTTCTATCCTGGGCCAGGTGTGTTGCACGTGTTGTTGTTAGTCCGTGTTGCCTCAGGATCTCTGATATATTGTCTATCCATCGTACTCTCAGTCTGCCTCTTGCTCTTTTTGTAGTAGTGCTGTTCGTTGTATGCTCGTAGAGGCAGTTGGTCGGTTTGCATTTGCATTAAGTGGCCAAACCACTCTATTTGTTGCTTCTTTATGTATTGCAGGCATGGTGTGGTTCCTACAATTGATCTAATGTTCTCGTTTCAAACTCTGTCTCTCCTTGTGATATTGGCAGCCTTACGTAAGCATCTCATTTCGCACGTCGTGATCTTTTTCTCCTGTGCTCTTGTTAGGGACCAGGTTTGGCATTGGTAGCAGAGGGTTGGTATAAACATGCAATTTATCAGTTGTCGTTTTAGTGCCGTAGTGATGCTTGGGTGTTTTAGCAGTGGGGAGAGTTGGTAAGTTACTGCGTTCGCCTTTTGACATCTTGCCTCAAGTTCCCTATCAATTCTTCCATCATCTGTGAAGATGCTCCCCAAGTATTTAAATTGCTGCACTTGTTTGAGTTGTTCGTTGTTAACTGATGGGTATGCTGTAATAATTGTTTCTGTTTCCGCAAATTTGCTGGGTAATTTTGTGTAGGGTTTGTAGATCATGTGCTTTAGCAGCATTTTCTGCTGTTTCTGCAAGATTTTCCATAAATCTTCTCGTCAGCTCTGGCACTTTTCTTGGTCATTTTATTTAGTTCGCTATATTCTAACATTAGTTTGTCTTTCTGACGTTCTGATTTAGTGTGATTTATGAGGCTCTTTATTCTTTTTCGCTTGGCAATATAGTCCATGGTTTGACTACTTATCCTTTCTTTGTGGTGTTGTTTCCTGTTTCCTAATATATTATTGCTAGTTGATTTGTATGTTTTTTGATCTGGTTCCATCTGTCTTGAATGCTGATTGTAGTTAAAGTTTCTGGGTCACTTGACAGGGTTTGAAATCTATTCTTGAGTTCTACTATAAATTTAGTGGCAATGTCTTTTTCTCTTAAAAGGTTAACATTGTAACGTGCTGTCTGCGTTTTAACTTGCGTGTAAACTTTTTTGAGTTTAAGTCTTAATAGAGCGACTACAAGGTGATGATCGCTTCCCACATCTGCTCCCCTTTTGACACGCACGTCGAGTAGGGACCCACACCATTTTCTGTTTACCATGAAATGGTCGATCTGGTTTACATCTCTTCTGTTTGGGGATATCCATGTAAGCTTGTGTATATTCTTGTGAGGAAATAGTGTTTCTCCTATAACAAGTCTATTTGCAGTGCAGAAGTCGCTCAGTCTTTCCCCGTTGTCATTAATTGTACCACATCCTTGATTTCCCATTGATAGTTCTCTATTCAAGTTGTTGTTACTAACTTTTGCATTGAGATCTCCCATAATGCATAGAATATCATGGGCTGGTGCTTTATCTACTACCTCTTGCAGTCTCCTATAGAATGTTTCTTTATCTTCATCTTCAGCTTCATTAGTCGGTGCGTAGCATTGGATGACTGTAAGTTTGGATACTTTATACTGCTGTGAACTAAACAACCAGAAGAGAAGTATCATGCTTTATACAGCTGTGAACTGAACAGCCAAAAAAGAAGTCTAAAACTTATGACCAGACCCAGAACTAAAGCCGAAGTCAAAAGTTATAAATGCTGCCAATGAAATGAAGACCCAGAAGGAAAGTCTCATAGTGTATATCTGCAAACCAAAGTGCAAACAAAACAATTTTAAACTTTTCAGAGCTGTGAAGTGAACAGCCAGAAGAAAAGTCTCATACTTTATACAGCTGTGAACTGGACATTTGGAAGTCTCATACTTTATACAGCTGTGAACTGGACATCTGGAAGTCTCATACTTTATACAGCTGTGAACTGGACATCTGGAAGTCTCATACTTTATACAGCTGTGAACTGGACATCTGGAAGTCTCATACTTTATACAGCTGTGAACTGGACAGGTAAAGTGGTCAAGCAGTTTGCCTTGCGCTCTGAATGTCATGGGTTTGTTTCACGGTGGCACCGTTCAGTTCCTGAGGGCAATTTTTTACAGAGATCCCTTGGGGATCATCGCCAGAGCTATGGAGGGCATGCTATATGCAACGCTTTCGGTAGACAGCTAGCTGTTCTGAGGAAAGAGACTGAGCCTTAAGGGTTAAAATTTGGTGCAATGAAATCGATCCTCTCACCTTCACCTTATACTTTATACAGCTATGAACTGGACAGCTAAAAGAAAAGTCTCATACGTTATATAGTGGGGAACTGAAAATGGATGTCAGGCACACAGACACAAATCTGAAGCAGTCCAGATATATTTGACTCATGACTGTAAACTTAAACTCTTCTCAATGTTTAATAGCAAATGTCAACCAAAAATCATTGTCCATATAGAGACCAATAAAGGTAATGCATCCAATAAGATACAATGACAGGCAATACATTGTGTGGTGTGCTATCTGTGTTTGTATTTTATGAATTTCTAAAAGAAAATTGTTATGATTAATAGCTCCAAAAAGGAAACTATATAAATCACACAGACAGAACAAACATTTTGACTGACCTATTTCATCAACTTCAGGACTTGCCAGCTCACTCATATAGCCTCGTGTGAAGGAAAAGCAAGGGACATCACCTGCAGTCTTTGAAGGGGAGATTCTCAAAGCCAGCTGACTTGTTTCAAACACCAGTTTTCCTGCATGTAGCAAACTTTGTCCAAAACCTGGATCACTTCCATCCTTGCAAACCTGCAAGCAAACCCACAATTTCTTCATGTAGCAGCTCTTTCACAGAATGCCTCCCTCCCCCCTCACAGATCGCTTCAAAGAAACTTTCCTGTAAATGTCTTTTATTACATGCACCCATTCTAGCGCTGGTCAACCCCTGCTTTCTGACCTGATACCATGTCCTACATTACTGTTCTATCCAGTAAAAAAAGGACCATTGACATACCATTAGTGCACTAGCAATGTAGTAGAAGGTTATATTATAGAAATCATATAAGCTTGGGTTGATCTGGAAGCATCAGAAGGAGACAATCTACATTCTTTTAATCATGACATCAGAAGAAGAAAACTGGGGTACATCATGATGGTGGAGAAGTTGGAGGAGAAAAGAGGCAGAGGGAGACCAAAATAGAAAATGCTGAGCATGAAGATCGACATGTCAACCAATGTCACAGTGCTACAGGAGCTCCCACACTGAATTTAAAAAATATAAAAGAAATAAAGTATTTCCTTGGCAGAACCTGTCAAAGGGCCTAAGATGAGAAGCCTTCTGTTATAAAATATGATATTCCTCATTAAATACATTTAATATCCATCTAAGCGATATGTAAACAGAAACATATCACTTTTCATATACAAATTTCCTTCAGACCTTCTGTTTGTAACTAATGCGATATTCACTATCCCTCAATAGGCCTTAAGTTTACACAAATATAATAATTGTGTATATTTTAAAACATTATATAACGAAACCATAAGTGCTTTATAAAGTATTGTTACCTGTGGAACAGCAACTATGTTGTTTCCATCTCTATGTCTTTTGATTTTAAAGAAGGTTAAGCCATTTTTGTTTTTGCCAAAGAAAGCACAACCTCCAAGGCATCCACACTTGCCCACCACAGCAGCAGGTACTGGTGTCTGCAAGTCAGCATCATTCCACAGGAACCACAGCCGCTTTGTCTTGGCATCATGCAGTCTCAGGAATCTGTCCTGATTCTAGGAAATAACAGAAAGTATTTTTAAGCACATGCAGTCTCAAGAATCTGTCCTGATTCTAGCAAATAACAGAAAGTATTTTTAAGCACATGCAGTCTCAAGAATCTGTCCTGATTCCAGCAAATAACAGAAAGTACTTTTAAGCACATGCAGTCTCAGGAATCTGTCCTGATTCTAGGAAATAACAGAAAGTATTTTTAAGCTGACAGTACTGGAGAGTTTTGGGAAATGCCATTTTGGTCTCAAGACTCAGTGAAGTGAAGACCCGAACTGCACCTCCACGTGGCAGAGGATGGTAAACACACTGCAGTGTGGCCAACGCAGCTATGGGGACCGAGTATCCGCCAGGATAAGTGGACGCCTCTGGGGTGCCCTCTGCTGTTAGCAGGAGCATCACAGAGCAGGGCACTCACTTGCCCTAGCAATCGAAAAGGTTGCTAAAGGCTGAGGACGTAGTCTAAAGCCATGTGGATGTGGAAAGAACGGGAAATACCACCTTACTATCCCAAGAAACTCATTATGGAACCAGACTTGTGACAGTTATGATCCGCTCAAAATTAGTGGCAACCCTGTTCTGGAACTTCGCTACGCAGATGACACAGTCCTCCTTTTGAACAGCATAAAGGGAATAGAAAATTTAATATTGTCTGTCCAAAAGCACAGTAAAGATCAAAATCTGTTTTTGAATTTAAAGAAAACAAAAATAATGTCCACAGATAAAACTGGCTGTCACCCAAAAATAACAATAATTGATTAAAAAGAATTGAAAATGTCACAAACTTTGAATATCTAGGCTCTATAATAAACAGCAATGGAGACTGTTCGACAGAAAAAAAAAGGATGGCCATTGCAATGCAAAGATTGAACAGCCTTAAAAGTCTAGGGTTAAGCACCAGCAAGGAGATAACAATTAGAATTTTGAGAGCAAGCATCTTCCCTGTGGCTACATACAGATGTCAGTTGTGGATTATCTCTCAGTACTTAAGAAATAGAACAGGGGCTTTTGAGCTAAAATGCTATAGAAAGATTCTCAGAATATCTTGGACAAAGAAGAGGAGAAATATTTACATCTTAAAAGATCTGAACATCATGGGAGATTGGCTAATAAACAGCATACTTTCTTGGAAGCTGAAATACAATCACGGTCACGGGTGAGGAGAATTCTCTGGATTGTTTCACCAGGGCATGCCGGTGTGTTGAGAAATGAACAGGCGGACAGACTGGCTGGCTCTGCACAACTTGGTGGAATACTGATGCATGATAAGGAAGACGTGGTTATTGCCTTGTGGGAGAGCTTGTACAGTTTGGAGGAGCAGATTGATCACCACAGTGTGGTGAGACTGAGGCAGTTGGGGGTGACGAGAGGTTCTGGCATATGCTCGAGGCTAAGAGGAAAGGCAAGACAGACGTTTAATCAGAATGCTATTGGCATTAGTATCGGAACACTTCGCTGGCTGCTGAAGATGGGGACGGAGCGCTTATGGAAATGCTCCGAGTGCTGTGATGTCGGTTCTTGAATCAAATCAAATCAATCAAATCACGGGGTCGCATCATGCACTAAACTCAGTAGCTGGGCGACGAAACTATATCCTTTCAGTCTACAATAGAACAAAAATGAAAGGGCCACCATCTTGCAGAAGCAAAAACTTTTCCATGACTCAAAACAGTGGCCGTGCCTAGCATCTATTTTGACCGGAAGTGTGTGTCCGAGAGACAGAACTGATCAACCCATCTTAAATGCTATGATCTAGAATATGTGAATGGTAACACTTCACATTCCAACGGCAGTAGCTGCTATGAGATTATGGCTACTTTTACATATGTAACACACAATAAGGTAGAACTAAGATTTTTGTGACTTGTTTATTTGTCACTTCATCTTCTCTTGGCAGTGGAAAGCATTGAATTCTGTCTTCACAGTCCATGGCTCTGTACAGAACAATACATTAAAGTACACATGGTATTTGATGACCTTCATCTCAACTGTTGAAACTCTACAAACCTGATAGAGCTGAGGATGAGCCAAAGCCATGGCAGCCTCTAATGTGACCGGACCCAGAGACAATCCCCCAGCTTCCAGCCAGTTGTGGATGTTCAGTTTGGGAGAGCTACAGGACACATACTGCTTCAGCTCTACTTTATCTATCATTCCCGTGATGCCTGCTCTTGTGCTTGGTCCATGTAGATTGCAGTTGGCAATACGAACTGGGTGCACCTGCCCACAATAAATTATAATGCACACTTATATTTTTTTAAATATTTATGAAACATAAAAAACACTTGGCGACAGCAGCAGCAGACATAGGCGCACATTAAATAAATACAATAACAGAAAGGTCATTGGGTTTATCAGGTTTCCTTGTCTTAAAATCTTCAAAAATAGCAAAGTACCTGTTCCTAACTTCTTGTGATAACAAATTCAGCTAATTCCAAGCAAAAACTAGGCTAATTCTTTAATATCTAGGGACTCTGTCCATAAATTCTCATGGAAGAGGCATTTGGTTATGAATGCATACATATCAATGAAGTCTACAGTGAGTAACCCCATGCAACAGTTAGGGTAATTATGGTTCCAACTTCAGGACAATAGGTCACCACATTACTGCTCTTTTCCTGTGCAACCCAAACAATTGACAGAAAATGCAAATCTCTATCCTATTTTAAAAGTGAAACAGACAGAAATCTCAATCAAACCAACAGCTCACACACACACTGAATGAATAAGGCGGCTTAGGTAGAACACAAACAGTCCACCGCTAGCATTTCAATTTATCATCAATGGAAGCAGCAGTAACAACAAACCAGCAGTTGCCCATGCATTACAGCATAAGACACACTGGCCCAGTTAAGTGACAACTGGCTATTTGTCATTTTCTGAATATGTAGTTCCCAATGAAAATCATGTTCAGCAGAAATAAAAAGTATCCACATGAAATCAGTGTCACACATGCATTTAACTCAGTATATTAGTAATGAAACCACCTATTGCAGGTTTTGATATGAGGAACATGAGTTAGCACACCATGGGCAGTATCAAACACTCCAAGGTTTCAAGAGATGGTCCTATTTGCCATACAGGACCACAAATCACAGGCAAAAGTAATTATTTCTTAGATGAAGTGTTACATTTTCAACTTCAGACATAGGTTTTGCTATGGATGCATAAAGATTATGTTTGTGTTTGAACCATGAAAGCATAAATCCATGTGATTCTTGGACTTCTAGTTGAGTTCAGTTGAGTTTTAAGAACCACCATCCCAGCTCTCAGGATACCATATGTGCTCCACCTTTATCTTCAGCAGCTAATGAAGAGTTTCAACTCTGATGGTACCAGCTGTTGTCTGACTGTATGTCCGTCTTGCCCTTCCTTTCAGTGAGGAGTGGCAGCCATATCCACCGGTCGCTCCCCGTTGCACCATTCTCTTAATAACATGGTAATTTTATTGTGCCTCTGCGCTGTTCACTCTCTCTCAAAAGGCTTTGAAAGATCTAGCTTGCCATGCAACGGTTTACCAGCAAGTGGTGCAGAACCAGCCAGTCAATCTGCCTGTTCATTTCTCAAATCACCTGCCTGCATGGAAACAATAACTAATGGATGCGAACTATTCTAGACCTCTGAAGTGATGTGTACCATTCTGCAGAGCATACCTGTCTCCACCTTACTCAGCATGCTTTGCCAGTCAGTTAAATCACAATATGTATGTGCAGTTGATACTGAAGCCAACGAATGGTAGCAGTAACTGCCTCCACTTGCACTAAGGGTCATCCATTCGCTGCCTCTGCAGTACCAGAACTTCCAACCTAATGAGATTAGAACCCTACATAAGTCTGATTGGTGCTCAGTCAATCCGACCTACTCATCTCCTTGCCAAATATTTTCAAGCAAGCACACAGGTCTAATGTATCTTTTGCCTGTGCCACCCAAGACCTTCCTCTTTTCAGTCTGTGACCCTTAGTTCTATCTAGAGCCTTTTGCAAGAGGTATTTCTTGTCCGCAACTACTCTAAGGTAGGATTTTACTTGCAGCACTTTCAGCCTATCTGGAATAGTCGGCAGTGCAAGCATCTCTTGTACACTCCAGAATCACCCACATGGCCTCATTCTGTGTGCGTTCGAATTTCATCAGCTGATTATCTAATATGATGCAACTGGTCTTCTACTAGTTGCATAACATATTCTTTAGTAGCAGACATAAAGTGTATAACATTCAATGCGCTTCATTTCATTTAGCATATGGTAAGATTTATTCTTTCTACTGACAAGATGTCATGAGTTCAATAAAATGTAAGATAACTGTGCTATTTTCCTCAACACATCATTATCATTACATGCCATCTCCACCCTAAAAGTCAGCTGTAAGCAGTCTCAAACACTCTCTGATATAGCACCTTCTCATGCAGGCTTCTTCTATTCCATCTTGTGATATTGTCCACACTGACAAAACTATGATTGCTGTAAGGACTTATACTGCTTTGATTGCTGAGATATCCACTTGTATACTGATACACAGTTAGCAACCATGATTTTGATCCATTAAAGACAGCCTTGGGTCAACATATAATCGTGGTAATCTAGGACATGATAACAGACATGTATGCTGAGGACATCCAAGAGAAACCCTACAAATGAAGGTTGCTGAGAGAAGCTAAAGGTGCCAGACTGGATTCCATCCAAAATATCGAGGGATTTCACAGGATTGAACAGAATGGAGGACTTTACTGCGAGTCATATGTCATGCATAATGGCATGGCAGGATGAAGATGATGAATCTAGGACATCGGGCAAATTTAGCTCATTCAGTACCAAGGAATTCACTTCAAACACGATTTGCTTGTCTTAACTCCGTGTGTCTCACCCATTTGTTACATAAAGCCACTCTAACCCAATTGTTATTATAACTACTTTTATCAAATGGTTTGGTTACTTAAAGGCAGACCCACGAAATGAACAATTTAAGGTAGATTCTTTAAACAAACAACTGACTGCAGTAATCCATCTAGGACTGAAGGAATCCAGAACAAAACTGTATACAAACCTGTATGTTCAGAGCTGAGCCAGACTCCACTAAAAAAATACTGACAAAGTCCACAGAGATTCTGGTCATCTCATATTTCACCTCTTCAGCACTGGGACACAGGAATGGTAAATTCTTGGAATTGAAGCATGACTCTTGTGGCATCATGTGCTGGCAGTACTTGAATGGTATAGACGTCTGTAACTTGTTTTCAGCATTCTCAATCATCATGTAAAAAGTCTGAAGGAACTCTGCTATGTTCTGCAGCTATAATGATGTAACAAAATGAGTGTTAGTTAAACAAATATCAAGGAAATCTGATGTTCTCTAGTTTAAATCTGACTGTTGGTTACAAACACCCAAAGAAACTCATGCTTTATTCTCTGGTTTATATCTCTGATAGTTCTTCTTCTTCACGTTCAGTGACTGTAAACTCCATAGGAAGGTTTTGGTTGTTTGTCCATCTCTAGACATCAGTCTTTTTCTAGAACCTAAGTCTTGCAAGCATATCCGTTTTACAGATCCGACTTATTTGAATGAAGGCTGCTGATTACTTGCCTCTCAGGCAGATGCAGTCTGACTTCCACATAAGCTCTGAATTAGTACTCTTACAACAAAGGAAGTGTTAGTTAGTTAGTTTCAAACACCAAAGAAACTCTGCTATGTTCTCAAGTTTATATCTGATAATCTGTGTTACACTTTAAGAAACTCTGCTATGTTCTCAAGTTTATATCAGATAATCTGTGTTACACTTAAAGAAACTCTGCTATGTTCTCAAGTAAGTATTAAACTGTGTTAGTTATGGAGGGTCAGCATCTATTCTTTGGCTACTACCAACACGCTTTGTAATTCCAAGATGCCAGGTTTGATCCCAGCTGCGGGCCATTTGGCAACACATCGTCTTGCAATGGTTTTGACAGATGTATTAAGAGTCAACTATTCAAAAATCAATGGGTAATTTCTGAATTTACATTTTGCCTTGTGAAATCACAAACAATTAGAAAAAAAACTTCTGGGGTTGGTTCTGCAATGTCCTGTAAAGGATATGTAAATAATTTTTTTTTTAAGTAGTCAACAGATAACTAGGTAGCAAGCCTTGTGTGATGTATAACAGTACAGCCCGTTGAGACAGACAGACAGACAGACAGACAGACAGACAGACAGACAGACAGACAGACAGACAGACAGACAGACAGACAGACAGACAGACACAGACACAGACAGACAGACAGACAGACAGACAGACAGACAGACAGACAGACAGACAGACAGACAGACAGACAGACAGACAGACAGACAGACAGACAGACAGACAGACAGACAGACAGACAGACAGACAGACAGTCACGCACACTCACACAAGAGGAAGACTACTATGGATTCTAGTTTTTATGTAACAGACAATGTTAGTTACGGAAGGCTGGACTGTGAACCCATGTGAAGTATAATAGCATAACAGGACATGATGTGTTAGTTACTCTTGATTATGTATAAGGTAGTAGCTTGCTTAGTTACAAACAGGCTAAGTTCTCTAGTTTATATGGGTATTATATGCATAATTATAATGGTGGTGAATTGATACATGACAAGACAGATGTGGTCACAGCCCTTTGGGAACAAGTAACAAAGTCAGAAGAGAAATTAGATAACTTTAGGCTGGAGACACTGATGCACCAGGGTGTGACCAGAGAGTTCGGCCGGCACACTACGCTCAGAGGAAAGGCAAGACGGACATACAACCAGACTACGACTGGCACCATTAGCATTGGAACTATGCACTGGCTGCTGATAATAAGTAAGGAGCGCGTATGGGAATGTCCCGAGTGCTGTGATGTCAATTCTTGACTCAACTCAACTTATTTTTCTTGTTGTCCCAACAGTCAATTTTTCTCTTCTTACGTGGCCAAAAATTATGACTGCATCTATCTAATGTTTGCGATAAGTTAGATTAATGTTAGGGTGGTTATTCAACAACAACACAAACAAAAGTGTTTGCCAATGGCAAATACAGACAAGGAAACAGAATTTCCTTGTTACCTGTGGTGTTGTCAATTTCCCGGTAACCTCCCCTACTATAACCTCTATGAGCCAAGCATATTCCAGGGTTTCACTGTCTAATGGAAATCCTTCCAGGGAGAACATGGCATGGCCACGAACTTGAAGTCCTGACAAGGCCAAGTGCCCATCCTTCAAGTGTTCCTGCTCTGTGTCTCTCTGTGAGAAACAAAACAATTGCATACAATTCTGCAAGATACAAAATAACCACATAACATTCTGCAAGAAACAAACCAAGATACAAAACAAAAACCATAGAAATTCTACAAGATACATTCAAAACAACCCTATAGCATTCTAATAAATATTTAAATAAATGTATAGCAATCTACAAGATACAAAACGACCACATAGCATTTAACAAGATAGAAAACAATCACATAACAGTATACACTAAACAAAACAATCACATAATATTCTACAATAAAAAAAGCAATCACGTAACACTCTACAATAAACAAAACAATCACATAACATTCTACAATAAAAAAAGCAATCACGTAACACTCTACAATAAACAAAACAATCACATAACATTCTACAATAAACAAAACTGACATTGCTTTAACAGTTTTTGTTAATTCTGGTTGAGTATAAACAGCAAATACATACCAACACTGTATTACCAGTGCAAGACTTGGACATTATCAAAGGCTAACTAACCTATGAAAAATTAACACCAGTGAAATGAGATGCCTGAGAAAAGCCACCAACCTAACCGGCTGAGACAAAGTTAGAAATGAAATTATCAGACAGATTGTAGGAACAACACCATGCAGCAAATTTGTTGCGAAACAGAAAACAAAAAGGTTTGGTCATCTAGTGAGAATGTTGCCAGAACAAGTACCAACACAGGCACCACACCTGAACAGATCTAAAGTAAAAGCAAGAGGCCACTCAAGGAGATAACATTAAAGAGCTTCTTCATCGACACATAATGACAACAGCCATTGCTGCACATCCAGCAATGGATTACAAACTGTTCCTTCCCACGTTGCAGAAGTGGAAAATGATGATGACGACGATGATGTTAATTTTGATAACAAAAATAATCAATGGCTGCAGTCTGGTGATGAGACAGTATTAAATCATTTCGCAACTTTAAACAAGACACTGAGGTTTGAAGTTTGACATTCTATATAATTTGCTCGCCTGTGGATACAAAGGCTATGAGTTCAGGTTCTGACTTGGCCAGATTTTATTGTTCCAAATTACCTTGGCTCACAGGTCAACCCATAGATAAATGGGTACCAGGTAGTCCTGGGAAGTAAAGGCATGATACTGACCATATCACCCACCAACTGTCTATAAAATACAGGTCTAGCACTAAATGCCATATACGCCTCAAGTTATTGGAAAAGGTTCTTTCTTTACTTTTCCTGTTAAATGTGACTAACTACAAAATAAATCATGCAGAGATCAAACAGCATGAAGAACCTATGGCAAAGCACCTGTAAACTAGTTACAGTAAAAATCTTGAGATAATGCAGTTTTCCTGTGGCAATATACAGCTGTGAGTCCTGGACTCTCGCCTAATCACTGAAGAAAAGATTTGAGATTTCGAAATAAAATGTTACAGAAAAATTCTCAGAATACCTTGTATCTAGAAGAGAAAAAAACACCAACCTTCTACATAAGTCAAACATCATGGAGAACTGGTGCATAAACAGTGTCCTGTCCCGACAGCTGAAGTATTCTGGCTACATCAAACACCATGGTTGCTTAGAAAAGACGGTGATGGAGGATGCGGTTTGTGGAATGTGAGGCAGTGGTCGACCTCCACAAAGACAGATACAGGACATTAAAGAAGCACTGGCATTGAAAGCACATGGGGCTGAAGAGCTAGCTAGGGAAAGGGATATTTTCAGGCGTGCTGTGAAGAGAGAGCGACGTTCTCAAAAGGACTTGCTGACCGATGATGACGATCAAATAAATATATGACAAGCACCACTGTTGAACGTTTCACAAATGTCCCAGTTTTCTTATGAATGAGTCTCATAAACAGAGGCAGCAAACTGACTCACCTTTGCCAAGTGTGCCTGGATATCATGAAGTGTCACAGAGACGGTCACAGAGAAGGGCCGATATTTTCTAGCATCAAATGGCTGCTCATCTTCATCAGGGTAATCCACATGGACATAAGTGGCTTCTATGTCGCTCTGTTTGCTCAGGTTCTCCACAAAATCAGTGGCTTTCTGAAACTCTCCGAGGTAGTTTTCCTAAGAAAGAGGTTTCAAATGTTGAATCAACAGAGAAATATATGACATTAATGTGACATACAATTGTAATATAACTAGAATGTCCTTGCACTGGAACCCCCCGGGTCAAAGGAATAAAGGCAGCCCAAAGGGAAATGGAGAAGAGAAAAAAAGTCAATGAGGTGAAAATTATGGAGAGAACATGGGATAAGCTATGTCTGTCAGCAAATAATAGGATGACTTGGAACTAGTTAAGGGACAACTCTCCATCTGGGAGAATAAATGGTACAAGAAGAAGACTTTTACATGTGACCTGTGGTCTGGTGAATAACATTACAGAAAGACAAATGCTGATAGGCATGATCTCTCATGTCAGTAATTACAATATTTCAAGTCAAAAGTGAAACAAGAACAGACTTAACATTATCAACATGAACTTATTTAGTTATAAAGATGCACAACTTGTCTTTAAAGGTCATGTATCTGTGCCTTGACACAAATTTGTTATTTAGAACTGACCCCATAAGTGTATACACAAATCGTTGCTTGACTGGTGATATTAATATCATGGTCAAAATATAACATATCAAAAGAATAAAAATGTCAAAAGAATGCATCAAAGCAAAACACAATCTGACAATGCCCCTACCCCCCTCCTCACTCACCCAATATTAATCAGCATGTGAAATGCTGCTTTTGCTTGGGCTATTCTACATTTAGCATACAGAAGCAATTCACTGAAAATAACTTAAGGTGCCATCGAATACTTGTATCTATACTTGAAATCAAAGTATTTACTGGATAAGTCAAGGATAATAAATAATAAAATGAACCATACCTTCAGATGAATGAGGTTTCTCAGCAGTGATCCATACAGTACCACGACAGACGGAGCAATTTCCAGCTCCACATGGATGGAGTCAGGCTCCATCAGCCCAGGGTCAAATGTGTGATCCTTTCCACTGGTGTAGGAAGTACCACCAGGATGTGAAGCACTCGAACAGCTGGGCTGCAGAAAATCAACATCAGGGATTTCTTCTTCCAAGATAGGGACACAGGTACCATAGTGAGCCAGTCGATCTGCTGAAGCATGTGACAGCAGAGGTGGTGCGGGGTAGTAGGTGTACGTCACTGTCAGGAACACGTATGGGGTTGTCCAGCAGTCCACCCATCCATTACTGCAAGAACAAATGTTTTATGTTAGATACCAGCTCCATTTTTTTTACATGATTATTTGCTTGATATTCAGCAGGAGTATATCAACATGGTAAGTAAATGGAAAAATTAAGTGTACGTTTAAAAAAGATGCAAACTTGAAGTCATTTCTTATGAAATGATTTGTACAATGGCAGAACTCATTGATGCTGTTAATACTGGTAATCATCCTAGGAAATCTGTATAAAAAACAAAACTTAACCATTTCATGGAGAGAATGGAACATATAATAATAAGGAGGTAGAGATGACTGTCCCTGTGTTAAACTTCCATGGAGATAGCTATTCTTTCTTTAAGCTTTCATGCAAAAGATCATAACACAGTTAAGTATCTGGCTGTTTTAAAACTGTTTAGAGAATAAAGAGACAGACAAAAGGTTAAAAAAAAAAAAAAGCTAGCTTTAGAAGATCACAAGTACAAGTAGCTGATGTCACTAATTTGCAGTTTCTCAATACTCATACGTCATATTTAGGACGTAATTTTTTGTTATTTGAAGCCCCACTCTGGCTTTTGCCAGGGGCCGCAATATAGGCAGGCCATAAATATGGCCAATTGTCTGAATGCGGTTTCTGGGACCTCTCCACGGTGATCCTCATCCACATGGTGGCACTTTGTGTCATCGGGTGTTTATCGCTTGTGTGATGTCCTGGTGGGGTAGAAATTCATTCATTCATTTAATTTGCAGTTAAATTTTTTATCAAACATAGATAATTCCAATCAATTAAGAGGTGAAGAAATTATGCTGGATTATATAGGCATAAGCAGGAAGACAAGAAACCTAAGAACAATAAAAGTAGAATGTTTTTGTAATGAATCCTACAAGTGCAAAGAAATAAAGGCAGGCCACACACAAAAAACAAATAGAGAAAGAAATTATAGAGTAAAACTGAAAAGATGGATAGGATATGGAATGAGCTAATGTGACAGCAAGCAACAGGATGACTCGGCTCAATTGGGGAATAGAGGGCAAAAGAAGAATGAAAAAATATTTAATATTTGTAATTTTATTCATTAGGATCTTTTACAAAACAGCTAGCAAGAAAAATAAAACATCTTGATTACTCAACTGTTTCTTAAAGCTTTACACAATTAATTACTGATTATACTTTTTGAATTTAAATGTAAATGAAAGCTTGACCTGTTTAAAGTGACATTCCTCCACTGTTTGTCGCTGGCAGGATCAAGACATTTGCCTATCTCATTTCCTTCACGATCCACAATTTTGATATTTTCTGACATGGCTATCAGAGTGTGTCTCATGGTGTTGCTTTCAGGAAGGTACAGTCTACAGAAGACAGTGTCTCCCTGGGGGATAAACAAACAAGATAAGAATGCACCAGCCACAATATTCACATGAATTACATGTGAGATTTATATTTCTTGAAAAGCCACTTTGGACATTCTCCAGATTGTTCATCCAATGTATTGTAACATTCCTGTCATTCACTGAGGAGATTTAGTTGCTGTTCTGAGCCTTGAAGCCCATTTGACATATAGTGCTAGCCCATCGTCTTTATAAACCACACAGCGCTCAGAGTGTGATGTGGTCAACAACATGCCAGACATATTTGTTAGCAGGACATACCCTTGTACTCTATTTAGACTGGGTCGGCTTCAGAGACAAGGTAAGCTTTAAAATATCTGACAGCATGCCAGAATGTAATTGACAGGGTATGACTAATATTGATGGAACCTGGCTGCTTTTCTCGTGGCTTGGAAATGTGTCAGTACACAAATCCATATATGCTGCTGTTTATTGTAAATCCATACCTGCTGCTGTTTATTGTAAATCCATATATGCCGCTGTTTATTGTAAATAAATCCATATATGCTGCTGTTTATTGTAAATCCATATATGCTGCTGTTTATTGTAAATCCATATATGCTGCTGTTTATTGTAAATCCATATATGCTGCTGTTTATTGTAAATCCATATATGCTGCTGTTTATTGTAAATCCATATATGCTGCTGTTTATTGTAAATCCATATATGCTGCAGGGAAGTATGATCAACCATACCTGTTGATAAAGAACTTGATGATGATGAAGAGTAATAAAATGGTTAAGAAACTGGAGGCACTGTTGTGGCTGTATGGTTAAAATACTGACCACATCAAGGATAAAGAGGAAAACAAACAGTGGTACTATAAACTGCAGGGTTATAAAAAAAACTTATTAAAACCATAATGAGAATCCAAATTAAATTTATGAAGATCTAGATGAGATAGAATAGAGAAATTAAACTTACATGAGGAAACACTAGGCAAGAGGGACAGTGAGATCTGCAGATTTAATTTGGAATGCATTTTTACAGTGCCTACGAGTCTGACCATTTTACCAGCTTCCATTGCCCTAGATCCTTTCGGGCCCATAAGAGGCTTATAAGTAATCGCCAGATTCACAATCAACTATAGTTTCACAACAGATGGAAGAAAGTGTAGTCATCATCACTTGTGATGGATGAACAACATGTGTATTGTGAACTGCAGATTCGGAAAATGGCAAGTGGCCTGAGGCCACAGAAATAATGATGCTTTATGCAGTACTGCATGTGCAACTACTGATCTGTTGAAATTACTGCTTCCATATATGATGAACTGCAATTCTAGTAGCAATGTTTACGTTGGATGTTCTAATGGCTGCCTTATGCATATGTATGATTTTTGGCTTTGCAGAGACTGCAGTCTGTTTAAATTTTTTTTTTTTTAAACAAGATTCAGCAAAGTATATTCTTAGTGTTTTTCGTTGGCACAGGAATGGAGCAACTATGGAGTGACAAGTTTGCCATGAAGCTGAAACTGATTAAATAATTAAATGATGTGTAAGTATCCTTGATACAGGAAAACATAACATTTTATTTCAATTTCACACAATGCTGGTAGGCATAACTAATCACAATGCAATCAATACCTTTATAACCAGGTTGATGGGAACAGTTTCTGGCATGAAGTCATTGAAGGGGAATGTCACACACAAGTCAAAATGTTCTCCACAAAACCCAACATGAGCTGAAAAGTCAAGATAGATATCATGCTACAGGAAAAGAATTTTTTTTTTTTCAATATCAAACTACTGGGCGTAAATTTGCCTAGAAAAACCACAACAGCAAGAAAGTGCTGGGGTTGGTTCTGCAACGTCTTGCAAAGGATACGCACACATATTTTGCAATCATGTGCTGGGGGGGAAAAGTAAATAAATACAAATATTTATCGATTTACTTATTCATTGGCACTTTCCATCTTTCCAGACGACAGTGTTATATTGCGCTATGAGGAGGCATGAGACTCACAGACCATGGGGATGGTGAGTGTGACTAGCAAGACCCGCCCGTGTCAAGAAAAGTCTTCCACAATGATAGCATACGATTTCAGGACCATTGTTAACAAAATTTGTGTTTAATCCGTTTCTTTTCAGATGCTCAGCTCTCATCTTTTCTGCAGTCATTTCTTCCTTCAGTCTCATTCCCTTCCTGATATTCCCTTCCCACACAACACGGTCCATGGCATTTTGTTCCCATGAGTCCACCTCAATACCTGTTTCATTCATGTCCCGCTGGCACACATCTTTATAACGTAGTAGAGGTCGGCCTCGACATCTTCTTCCTGTCTTTAATTCACCATAAAGGATGTCCTTAGGGACTCTGCCATCCTCCATTCTCCAGGTGTGACCCAGCCACCTGAGCCTTCGTAGACTTGAGCATGGAAAAGACTGTTGTAGTACCTGCTCTTTCCAGTACCTCAGTGTTTGTGATTTTGTCCTGTCACTTAATGCCAAGTATTCTTCTAAGGCATCGCATGTGAAAGCTATTAAGCCGTTTCTCCTAGTGCAAATAAGTTGACCAAGTTTCACTGCCATAAAGCAGAGTGCTGAGAACACAAGCCTGATAGACAAGGGGTTTTGTTTGAATTGTGAGCTTTCTGTTCTCCCAAACTGCTCATTGGTCATTGCTCATTGTTGTTGCTGCCTTACCTATCCTGATGTTGATTTCTTGGTCCAGCGATAGTTTACTATTCACTGTGGAACCCAGATAGGTAAAATGGTCTACTGTCTCAAGCTCTTCACCGTCAATGTAGACCTCTTTTTGCTGACTGTAAGTCCAAATTCACAGCACGCATCAGTAAAGGCAGATAGTTAACATTGCAGCTCCTCCTCTGAGTGGGTGGTTATTGCGGCATCATCTGCAAACAGCAGCTCTCTGATAAGTACCTTTCTTATCCTGGTTTTGGCCTTCAGCCTGCGAGCATTGTAAAGGCTGCCGTCAGATCGAGAATGGACGAATAGACCACCCTCCTGATCTCGAAAGGCATGTGTCAAAAGAAGTGAAAAGTATATTCCAAAGAGGGCAGGAGCAAGTACACACCCCTGCTTCACTCAATTTTTGATTAAAAACTCCTCTGATGTTACACCATCAAAGTTGATTGTACCTTTCATACCTGTGTGGAATAACTCAATAATGCTCAGTAGAGTAGGTGGACACCCAATCTTCTTCAGTGCGTTGAACAGACCTTTTGGACTAAACAAATCAAATGCCTTGGTAAGATCAATTAAAGCAACATACAGTGGTTGATTTTGTTTGCAACATTTTTCCTGCAACTGTCGTAATGAAAATATCATATCAGTGGTAGATCGGTTCCCATGAAAGCCACACTGGAACTCTGGGTAAACGCGATCTCCCAGGATCTGGAGTCTTCACAGAACAATTCTCGCAAGCATTTTTCCAACAGTACAAAGCAGTGATATTCCCCTGTAGTTATTGCAGTCACTCCGATCACCCTTGTTCTTGTACATAGTTATGATGCTTGCATCTTTGAAATCTTGCGGAACCTCTCCCTCTTGCCAGCAGAGTGTTATTAGCTGATGGATGTGTGGGGTTAGAATGTCTTTCCCACTCCTGATGATTTCAATAGGAATTCCATCTCTCGTCAGCTCTCCCACCTCATATACTTTAATACTCAAGGAGTCACTTATATCCTGTGCCCATCTTCGTGTTGGTCAGCCCCTGCCCCTTCTTCCTGGTACCATGCCTTCTGCTATAATTTTTTCTAATCTGTTGCGGAGCTTGATATGACCAAAATATTTCCGCTTCCGAGACATGATGCTGTTTATTAGCCAATTTTCCTTGGTGTTTTGATCTTTCGAGATGTCGGTATTTCTCCTCTTCTTTGTCCAAGATATTTTAAGAATCTTTCTATAGCATTTCAGCTCAAAATCCCCTATTCTCTTTCTTAGGGACTGTGAGATAGTCCCCAACTCACATCCGTATGTTGCTAAAAGGAAGATGCATAATCTAAAAATTCTAATTTTGATCTCCTTGCTGGTGCTTAACCATAGACTTTTTTGGCTGTTTAAATAAATATGTATACTGCTGTCATATTGCTGATACTATTACATATAAAACTGATTTTTACTCGCATATCAAGATTACCATTTTCCTGATGTTGAGAAGACGTGTCCACCCAGTTATTCTCATTAGATAGAGTCAGCACTTCAAACTGTTTAATGACAAGACTCAACGTCCAAGTGTACGGAACAAATGAGTATATGTCTGGAGGTGATTTCGATGACCAATCATTAACCAGATCTGAGAGTAAACAAGTAAACAAACCAATAATTATTTACAATTACAAAATTACAATGTCTATCTAAAGCACCTGGACAAGGCTAACAGTAAATAACAATTTCTGCACTGATATACTGAAACGCAGTTAGTACCAAACAGGTGTTACTTTTATTTATTCTATACATTTTTCAGCCATGTTATGAGAAGAGGGAAAATAGAACATGTTGTGACCACTGGAAAGATCTGCGGAAGGAGAGATAGAGGAAGACAACGAGAGAAGATGCTTGACAGTCCTGTTGCATGGCATGGAGGTGTTTCGGCACACGAACTGATACATGCTGCAGGAGATCGCAGATTATGGAGAGGCATGATAGCCCACGCCAGTCAGCAAGGCACCTGATGATGATGATACAAAGCAGTTGTTATTCTTAGCAAACACATGTTCAGTCTAAAGGATAACAAAAAGTTCTTATATCAGACATAATAAGTTAATAACAATTAGGACTGAGCCAGATGAATAACAACTGGATGAGAGACGTAAGATAAGAAAAACACATTTGGACAATCAATAAACTAAGGGCAAAGGTCATCATCATCATCACTGAAGTAGCACAGGGATCAGCTTGCTAAGCCATGAAGCCAGTTGGCTTCAACCTTTTTCTACAACCCAACTTAACAAATATATCACCATATCATGTAGTAGCTCCACTGCAAAATGCTGCTCTCTCCGTGGTCTACCTGAAAGAAACTTACAGTCTTTTGCCAGCTCTCCCATTTCATGCACTTTCAAATCTGAGTCATTTATATCCTGTGCCCAACTTCTCATTGGTCAGCACCTGCCACTCCTTTCTGGTCCATGCATTCTGCTATTATTTTTTCCAATCTGTGATGTAATTTTATACGGCCAAAATTGTTCAGCTTCCAAGACATATTAGCCAGACTTCCTTGATGTTCAGATCTTTTAGAATTATACATAAAATGGGTACATGGGAACTAAAACTGGCGGGCATTATACTGACCATATAACCCGTCAAGTGCTGACTGGTCAGCAAACACTGACCAGCACCATATACCCAAAATGCCCTTTGGCAGGTAAAAAGGTTCTTCAGCTGCTTACTAAAGAGTTAAAATATCACAATAAAGTATGCACACACACAAAAACAGAACATCTCACCAGAAAAGAATGATTTAAGATCATAGATGAGGTAGACCACAGCTTTGCAAGCTGTCAGCTCACAGCGCCACTCCTGACAGGCATTCCACTCCCTGGGATATGAAGCCGTCACATCAAACTGTCACATGAAAAATGCATGATATACTTGGGTTGCTTACATTTAACCCCATAAACAAATAAATAAACAAACAAACAAAAACATGAGCGCACATACATCCACATAAATTTTTGTGTGACAGAATAGTGCGCAGGGAATGACTAGATTAGGTTCTGCACTCAGAGGAAAGGCAAAAGGGACGGATAATCAAACTGCTACTAGTTAGTACCAATGACACTGGAACTCTTCAATGGCTGCTAAAGATGAGGACAGAGTGCATATTGGGAATGTTCAAAGTGCTGTGATGTCAGTTCTTAATTCAACTCAAATCAGCTCTGTCCCCAGAACTATTTTTGTCACACAGTGGTGCATTTCCCAACTGTTTAATGACTGTTATGTTGTTGTTGTTTTTTTTGGCGCAAGCAGAGTTTTGAGAAATCAAACTTCAGGCTTTTCAAAAATAATTTTTTTACGAAGTTTTTTCAAAATGCAGATACAAATTCTGTCACAGATAGATTATGTTAAACTAATTTGCTATATTGAAAACAAATAATTACCAGCTACTAGCAGTTCCTTTACTTAATTACACACACATGAGTACAGCTGCCATCAACAACCAACCTCTAAAGTTTCACATTCCAGCAGTGACCTGAATGACATGCTTGTGGTTGCATCCACCAACATCAGCTGACCCTTGACTTTGGTGACAAACCCAGAATCCTCCACTATGTATGGGATGGTCACTTCCACATAGGATCCTTTACCAGCATTCATATGCAGGGCTTGAGTCATCTGAAAACCAATAACCATGATCAAAGCGTTCTGCTAATACTGTCTGCATGTAATTATTATCATTCAATGGTAAGTATAGTTATTCACAAAATGCATTCATCAGAAGATGTTTGTTCCTTCTTCTTCTTCTGCATTCACCCTTAAAAGGGTGGTTGACACTTGCATATTAATTTTTTAGCTGGGCTGTAATATATCTTTTAGTTCAGCACACCTGATTTCAACCAAAACACTTGTTAAGAGGCAGTGGGCCACCCCCCCCCCCCCTTTCCCCAACAAAATTAGGCCCGAAACCCCCATGGGGAAAAGCAGTTATTTACAAGATGCCTTCACTAGAAGACTGCTTGTTCCATTTCCATGTCATCAGATACCCTTGCTGAATACACAGTTTGTATGTTAACAACTTGGTTGCTGCCTATTCTTTATTCAGTCAGCTACCATCTCGACAATGAAAGTCAGCCGCTAAATATATTCAGATATCTTTTGCCCTGATTGTAAACTCTCTTAGGAACTCTCTTAAGATGTTATTCTCCTATTGTATTACTGCCTAGCTCTTGCTTGACATTTTTCAATTTTTCACTTTAGTATGGTGTTTTTTAAAAATGCATGTAACCCTTTTGCCCTCTAAAAATCTTAAAACATGACTTTTTTCCATTTAAAAAATGCATCTTTAGTCATAATTCTCAGTTCAAGTCAAACTTTACGGGTCGCTAAATGAATTACAATAGACAGTGAAGTTCATACTAAAGACAACATTGCAGATATAGATGATCTATTTCAAGCAAAAGAAAAAAGAAAAAGATAATTCTCAGAAACTCTACCCTAAGAAACCAGGAGAAGAGAATAAAAAGCCGAAGTAATTTTGTCAGCTTTTATAAAAGTTCCGGGGGTCAAACCCCCAGACTACCAAGCAGACAGGAGAACATGAAGGCCACTGCTTCAAGCGAACGTCAAGTCACTTAAAATAATTTTAAATTTGTTTCAATAATTCATCATCATCATCAGATGCCTTGCCGACTGGCGAGGGCCATCATGCCTCTCCATAATCCACAATCTCCTGCAGCATGTATCAGTTCATGCGGCAACACACCTCCATGCCATGCAACAAGACTGTCAAGAATCTTCTCTCGTTGTCTTCCTCTATTCCTCCTTCCATACATCTTTCCAGTGGTCACAACATGTTCTATTTTCCCTCTTCTCATAAAATGGCCAAAAAATGATGACTGTCTCCTTCGGATGACTGTGATAAGTTGTCTTAGGGCTCGCGCCTCTTTCAAAACCTCTTGGTTGCTCTTTTTGGCTGTCCAAGGTATTCTAAGCATTCTTCTGCAAAACCACATCTCTGAGGCCTCAAGAAATTGTTTGGCCTGCCTACCGACTATCCAGGATTCACAGGATTTCAATCATTATAATTCATAAATACCAGGAAATGAATCTGTTTACATGGCAGAAAACAATCACTAAACACTAACACAGCAAAGAGTTAACTGCTTTCTGTACCTCTGACCATAATAAACTCTGTAAAGTAATTTTCAAGACATTAATACAATAATTTTTCTTTTAACTCTTCATGTTATCTTCCTTTAGCAGTTTTATCAATATCCTTTCCAACCTACTTCTTCTCAGAGCTTCTATTCAACAATGTTTGAATGACATCCACTGAAATATTTACCAGAGCCATACTTTACAGCACAAGTCAGCATAGGCAACAGCAACATGGAATAAGATATTAGAACAATATATCTTCAATAAGATCAAATAGATGCAAACATTAACATTAGTGTAGCATGCACCTGAAGAGATACAGCGACAAAATGATAGGCAATAAATTGTGCAATCTATTGTTTGTGTCTTTCTTGTTCTAATACAGCACTGTTATTACTATGATCACACTAAAACATCATTATTCTTACTGTGACCACACTAATACATAATTGTTCTTACTGTGACCACACTAATACATCATTGTTCTTACTGTGACCACACTCATTCATAACTGTTCTTAATGTGATCACACCAACACATCATTTTTCTTTCTGTGACCACACTAATACATTATTGTCCTTACTGTGACAACAACTTTCTTGTTAAAAATTCACTATTATTACTGAGACTACTTTTCTTATTTTATAAGAAAAATCTTCTGACAGAAAGAAACAACACATGTAAACTACAAGGCTGAAATAAAAAAATATTTACAGCATTTTTAGTGAAGAGAATATCAATAGCTGAAATGGCATTGATTGTCAGCTTCACTTCCATAGATTTGAACTGTCTCTTCTCTCCAGGCTCTGCCTCTCTGGAAGGAACCAGTGGCTGGTAGTCAGGTGGATAGAAAAATTTATAGATGAGCTCCCTGTGAGAATAAAGAGATTATTCATGTCACAAATGATGCTGAAGGAATTTATAAAAACTGTTTACAAAGACATATGTCCTCACATACTTTTGTTAATTTATTGTACTAACAGAATGTCATGTTAGGTCCTTTGTTCCTTTCATGACAGACTAGAAAGCCTCTCAGTTGCTTGCTAATTGTGATGCTTCATTTATTTTTATATTTGGGGTGTATCTAATATTCTATCTTATTGCTGGCTGATCCCTGCCTCTTTTTCTAGCAATCATGCCATTTATTATTATTCTTTGTAACCAAACTGTGATGTTTCAATTAGCCAAAGTGTTTCAGTTTCCAAGACATGAAACATCCAGCAATGTTCATGAGCCAGTTTTTTTCAGTGTTCAGATCTAGAAATATTTCAGCATTTTTCTTCCTAATGTTTATTATTCTGAACAATTTTCTATAAACTTCCATTTTCTTCTTTAATGGGTGAAATTGGTCTATCTCGTGCATTTTTACATCATATCATCAATAAGCTCTCTTCACAGCATGTCTGAAAGTTTCTCTTTGCCTAGCCACCTCTCCAGCCTTATATTTTTATATCTCACAGAAAAGATGAACAAAAATGTTTATAATATCTTGTTATGGGTTTCATTGTTTTTTAACCTCTGTACTGCTACAGCACATCCCCTTCTGACTTCTAGACACACCATGTACTACAATTTTTTAACAGTTCCACTTGTGCATGTACATTAAAGCAGATTACATAGCTGTTTAAAATTGTACTTGATTTTCCAAATGACTTTTTTTTTTTAAAGTCCTCAACACTGTGTTCAGTATGAAGAGTACTAAACAGACATGCAACAATACACTTCTGTAAAAGAATGTTTCTCTTTTTTACTGATGGTATGCACAAACACAATTTCTAATGTTGGTAGGTTATCATCCAACGCTTAATAATAACTCTTAAGAGTCCCTACTGTGTGGGCCTAGTCATCATTTCTGCTTATGGCCTCTGTCATGTGTACCACCAGTAATTTTTTAATACAGATGCCCCTTTTGGTGATGGTAAAGTTCTTGTATCTCTCTTGATGTTTCCTGCCTCTCTTTCCCTCCAACTTTCCTGCTGTCACACATATTCCAGTTTTCCTCCTTAATCACATATTTAAAGAAAGTGGACTGTCCCTTTCTGATGGAGGTAACTCTTTATGAGTTAACTTCTTTCAAGGCATCTTCATTATGCTTTTTATCTGTTTAGTGTAATTCTTCAACCGAACCACAATTCGGCAGCTTCCACATAATTTCTTACTAATCTGCAGAATGCCCTGGTTCTCACTTACATTCATTTAATAATGATACAAATTCAAAGAGTGAATTCAACTTCAAATAGTAGTAACAAACCTCTGCCTATCCACCCAAGGACCATAGTTGAAATCTGTATTCTTTCCACACTTGATGTCTACACCAACACACGGGTAGGTTCTCTTAACTAACACTTCTCCATCAGCCATCTGAATCTGTTCAGGTTCATGCTGTACTATACCTGATAAAGAATAAAACAAATCAAGTTTAACACTACAAGGATTAATTGCATCTCAATCATTCAGTGTATGTGTGTTATGTTTATTATAAAGTACATCACATAAACTTTTGACTAAACAAAATATTTTCTACATCTTTTGTTTCTTCATTTTTTTTCTTCTGATCTGCTGTCTGGTTAGATGAAATACTACAACAACTAACATGGGAATGGAGTTTGAGGCGGTCCCTGCAACTTTAAAACTAACTGCAAAAATTTACTGTTACTGTAACAGATTCACAAACCATGTTAAGAAAGGCAGAGAAAGACATGATGTGTGCAGAGTGGCATGCATTGCTTCATAGGTCCTTAATAATTAGCCCCTTTGGATGTTCTCCCTGAAGCATGCAAGGTGCAGATTGGTGATGCACCACGGGGTGGTGACCTGATGTATGACATGTCCGACGTAACTGAAGCCCTTTAAGAATAAAAGAACAATGCGGAAGCATGAACAGATCACTAGTCTGAAGAGAATGGTGCAGTAAGGAGTGAAAAGAATATACTGCTGACCCCCAGTACTCTGAGGAAAGGCAAGAAGGACATACAATCAGACTGCTACTGATACTCTCAGAACTGGAACTCGTTGCTGGCTGCCAAAGATGGGGACAGAGTGATTATGGGAATGTCAAGATTTCTGTGATGTCAGTTCTGAAGTGAGCTCAGATATCTGGATACGAGAAGTCTGGTTTACTGGATTCATGTTTCTGTAACTGAGACTCTTTAACAGCTCTATGTGTGGGAACATGTTTCACAGGAACAAGTCATCATCACACAGGGCAGGAAGTGCACAGTGATGTAACTGGTTAGCCCAACTAGATATCCAACAAAAGTTTGATTTAAATCCCAGCTGAGATGACACAATAGTGTGCACCAGCAATACTGTGCACTAAGGAGAGAAAGCTGACTCCCTATTATCAGATAAGGTCAGAGGTGAAATTCACTGTTTAACCCCCCTCTCCCACTCCACCCCAAGTATGTGTATATAAAAGTATAAAGATGTAGCGAGCTGGATCACTATGGCTATGAGAAAGCTATCAATAATCCAGTCACCACAGAAATGAAAGTCAATGATTTGGGAACACTGACAGTGGACAAAGGAGACATTTTATTGAAGACTATGTATGAACAACCGGTGGTTAAAGGTAAGTAAAGTGAAAAAGTAAAGATCCCTTTGCACGCCTTAGGCACATAGGGTTTTTTAGGAAGAGCACCCATATTTTTACAGACCAGTCGGCACTAGGTGGGTAATGTGGTCAGCATTACGCCATCCAGCTTTACCTTCTCAGGACATATATCCTGGTACCCATTTGAGGCTGGGTCAACCTGCGACGCTCCTTACCACGATAAAACTCCACACAGCCAGCAGTGGGTTTCAATTGGTGTATGCTGGAATTACGAGTCTGACTCGCTACGTCTAAGCCACGGACGCCGCATGGTTAAAGGTAGGATAAACTATAAAACATCATTTCTCAGGATGCTTGATTATAGATTTATGTGAGGCTCTAGCATGGAGAGACTTGGAGGACAAATCAATGTTTACACTCAGTCAGTAGCATGTCCTTTGCAGAACCTTGTTCACATAACAACCCTCCGGAAAACTTATCGATCATAAGCAAGATGTCCTGCATCCAATACATACATCTGGAGATCATCCACCACATCATACACACATCTTCTCTTTGGCCTTCCTCTTCCTCTCTTCTCTGCCATATACCCTGCCATTATTGTTCTCTCTAAACTTTCGTGACGTTTCAAGTGACCAAAATATTTTAATTTTCTGTGTTTTATCGTCTTTAATAGCCAACCTTCTTCAACATTCAGCTCTTTAAATATGGATGCATTAGTTCTTTTCTTTACACATGATAGTCTTAAAACCCTTCTATAATATTTGTATTCAAAGGCATTTATGCACTGTTCAGCTTGTTTAATAAGTGTCCAGGTCTCACATGCTCTTAGAAATCTAGTTTTTGTAGTCCTGTCCGTCCCACACCAAAATTTATTTAGTTGCTTTACACTCAGTATGATGTTTAAAT
Source organism: Candidula unifasciata (assembly GCA_905116865.2). NCBI lineage: Eukaryota > Metazoa > Mollusca > Gastropoda > Stylommatophora > Geomitridae > Candidula > Candidula unifasciata. The sequence goes on from CAJHNH020000044.1 coordinate 275,417, forward strand.
TACAAGCATCCACATAGAAAGTTCAAATCCACAATTAACAAAGTTTATAGCAATCTTAAAGGATATGTTCAGTTGTTTGTCTGCCCATATGTGCACATGTGTGACGTGACCAATCTCAGCTGTATGACACTGTTACCTGTAGTGTCTTATTCTGAACAGATCAAGGTCAACTGCTTGGTCTTTCTAACAGTTTCAATCATTCTGTTCTCTGCAGTGAAATACAAGTTTATGCAAACAACATTATCATCAGTGCGAGGTAATCGGCAAACATAAAACTTGCACTGGACTGTGTGTTAACACAGCCTGTTGCATTAGAAACACTAATCCATCGCCACATGCAGCTACAACTGATGTCATAAGCAATCTGTATTGCAGTAATAGCAGGAAGGGCCATAGCAGAGAACGAAGCAAAGATCTGTATAACCACATGGCCATTGGAACAGTAGGTATCAATAAGCTTTGATGTATGTCTCAGAGAAATGCAGCACATGTGGTCATGCTCCTGGTGAGGTAACACCACAGCTGGATGGAAAATTCGGACAGAAGTCTTTATGTCTAGTTTCTTCAAATAGTCAAAAATATTGCAGTATTCACTATTATTAGCCAGTCTCATAAAAATTGGTGAAAGGGAATTTCCATAGTTTTCTGGGAACTGGCCTTTAAACCTCATGGCTTAGAATATGTGAAGACCTTCCATCATCACATCCCAATGGCAGATCTGACAAGGGACTACCTTTAATTTGCTTTTGTAAATTGTTATACCCAACAACAGGAAGACATTATTTTGTGAAATTGCTCACCAGGTTCATCCTGATAGTAATACACATCCACGTTGTTGGACATCATCACCACAAAACCCTCGCCCATGAATCTTGGCGGTCTGTGACAGAATAACAGAATGCAACCAAATCTGCAGCATCTTTCATTATATATCATGATAATACACTTCAGTTTCTGTACTAGTGGCTATAATATTGTTTCAGCCACATAAAAAACACATGAATGTTGCCTGGACATTATGCGTGCAATTTGTCCTCACTTAAATCCAAGTCACTCTCAGATTAGTTTTGCTTGCTCCCAGTTATGCCACATCAGGGCTTCCAGCAAGAGTATTTTATGGTGTACTACAGCATGGGATTATATCCTCGAACAAACAGAAATAATGCTTCAATCTTATGACTGCTCTCAAATCTGTCAGAATCAGTTGTGTCATCCAAGAAGGCTACATCTAGTTCCGGCTTAGACATATCTGCAATTTCTAATGTATTAGCATTTCTGCAGTGACCTGAATATATTAGCTAAAACTGGCATTAAGGTGGCTTCCTTTTGAATCCAATGGCTTTTTCACTGAGCCTCTGACATAAAATTTTTCTGTAAGCCTCAGTGATATAGGTCATAGGGTCATGGCATGATTCCTGATAAATAAGTGTTTTAGTCTCTAGAAAATGTATTCAATTTAATGGTTCATTTTTTTTAACTGATTAACCACTTTAAAAATCTTTATATATTTTTGGAAACAATTTAAAAAAATATACTGATAATTTTTTTTTACTTATTAATGACCCGGGAAAGATGAGTTTTTTTTAAAAAAGGTTTGGGGGGGGGGGGGGGGGGATCCCACAAGTTTGTAAATCTTTTTCTTATCCTTCTTTTAAAAAAAAAGTATTTGCATGATGAAAGGTCAAATGAGACACATGTAAAACTACTCCCTGAGACCGTTCCAGATGGCAAACACTTTTTTACCATATTATTCTTCTTCTTCTTTCATTTGCTTGAAATAGATTTTCTATATCTGCAATTTTGTCTCTAGTTTTTCACCATATTCTTCTTCTTCTTCTTTCATTTGCTTGAAATAGATTTTCTATATCTGCAATTTTGTCTCTAGTTTTTCACCATATTCTTCTTCTTCTTCTTTCATTTGCTTGAAATAGATTATCTATATCTGCAATTTTGTCTCTAGTTTTTCACCATATTCTTCTTCTTCTTCTTTCATTTGCTTGAAATAAATTATCTATATCTGCAATTTTGTCTCTAGTTTTTCACCATATTCTTCTTCTTCTTCTTTCATTTGCTTGAAATAGATTATCTATATCTGCAATTTTGTCTCTAGTTTTTCACCATATTCTTTTTCTTCTTCTTTCTTTTGCTTGAAATATATTATCTATATCTGCAATTTTGTCTCTAGTTTTTCACCATATTCTTCCTCTTCTTCTTTCATTTGCTTGAAATATATTATCTATATCTGCAATTTTGTCTCTAGTTTTTCACCATATTCTTCTTCTTCTTCTTTCATTTGCTTGAAATAGATTATCTATATCTGCAATTTTGTCTCTAGTTTTTCACCATATTCTTCCTCTTCTTCTTTCATTTGCTTGAAATATATTATCTATATCTGCAATTTTGTCTCTAGTTTTTCACCATATTCTTCTTCTTCTTTTTTCATTTGCTTGAAATAGATTATCTATATCTGCAATTTTGTCTCTAGTTTTTCACCATATTCTTCTTCTTCTTCTTTCATTTGCTTGAAATAGATTATCTATATCTGCAATTTTGTCTCTAGTTTTTCACCATATTCTTCCTCTTCTTCTTTCATTTGCTTGAAATATATTATCTATATCTGCAATTTTGTCTCTAGTTTTTCACCATATTCTTCTTCTTCTTTTTTCATTTGCTTGAAATAGATTATCTATATCTGCAATTTTGTCTCTAGTTTTTCACCATATTCTTCTTCTTCTTTTTTCATTTGCTTGAAATAGATTATCTATATCTGCAATTTTGTCTCTAGTTTTTCACCATATTCTTCTTCTTCTTCTTTCATTTGCTTGAAAAAGATTATCTATATCTGCAATTTTGTCTCTAGTTTTTCACCATATTCTTCTTCTTCTTTCATTTGCTTGAAATAGATTATCTATATCTGCAATTTTGTCTCTAGTTTTTCACCATATTCTTCTTCTTCTTCTTTCATTTGCTTGAAATAGATTATCTATATCTGCAATTTTGTCTCTAGCTTTTCACCATATTCTTCTTCTTCTTCTTTCATTTGCTTGAAATAGATTATCTATATCTGCAATTTTGTCTCTAGTTTTTCACCATATTCTTCTTCTTCTTCTTTCATTTGCTTGAAATAGATTATCTATATCTGCAATTTTGTCTCTAGTTTTTCACCATATTCTTTTTCTTCTTCTTTCATTTGCTTGAAATAGATTATCTATATCTGCAATTTTGTCTCTAGTTTTTCACCATATTCTTCTTCTTCTTCTTTCATTTGCTTGAAATAGATTATCTATATCTGCAACGTTGTCTTTAATTTTTCACCATATTCTTCTTCTTTTTTTCAGGCTCAAATTGGCCCCATCAGTCAGCTAGATTCATATCCACAATCATGGAATGTCAACAGATGGATGACCAACAAAATTAATTCCATATTTTAGTACCACTTAAATTAATCAGACAGGCGAAGTGGTGAACATCATGCTAGCCACCCTAATTTCCCAGGACATTGTTTGGTTTCCCTTTTAGACTGTGCCAGCCTGGCAGGCCAGGTCAAATTAAACAAAAATTTCCATGATGTGTATTCTTCAGACTGGCAGTAAAAAATCTGGCCACTTTAATGCCATGGTGCTCTATGTAGCTACAGGCGTGCACAAATAAATTATAAATGCACAGGACAGAAAGTACATACTCATCCTGCACAGGTCCATTATATTTAGGACTGGACACCAACATCAGCCTTGCATTTTCCACATCACATTTGAGGATGTGCATGAACTTGTCAAACACTGTGGAGGCTGGCTTGGTGGTGTAGACCATGTTGGCCCTGTCACACTTCAGCACAAAGCTGTAAGGCATCAGATAGTTGCCAAACACCAGGCGACCCTGAGGAAATTATCAGATCCGCCCCAAGGTGAATGAATAAATCAATCAATCAAACAAATAAAGAATCAACTGCGTTTATCCTAAATTGTAACTGCATTGTGCCGGTTTACAGCATGGCTGCGATATTTGCTTCTTTCAGCCAACACATCCAACTTCTGCAGGCATTTGCTGACCGGGTTAGCTTTCCCTGTTGCTTTGTGGGACATTGCAGCCTCACTGTTGTGTGGTCACCTCTGTTTCTGTTGTGTATCACCTCTGTTTCTGTTGTGTGGTCACTCTGTTTCTGTTGTGTATCACCTCTGTTTCTGTTGTGTGGTCACTCTGTTGTGTGGTCACCTCTGTTTCTGTTGTGTATCACCTCTGTTTCTGTTGTGTATCACCTCTGTTTCTGTTGTGTGGTCACCTCTGTTTCTGTTGTGTGGTCACCTCTGTTTCTGTTGTGTGGTCACCTCTGTTGTGTGGTCCCCTCTGTTTCTGTTGTGTGGTCACTCTGTTGTGTGGTCACCTCTGTTTCTGTTGTGTATCACCTCTGTTTCTGTTGTGTATCACCTCTGTTTCTGTTGTGTGGTCACCTCTGTTTCTGTTGTGTGGTCACCTCTGTTTCTGTTGTGTGGTCACCTCTGTTTCTGTTGTGTGGTCACCTCTGTTTCTGTTGTGTGGTCACCTCTGTTTCTGTTGTGTATCACCTCTGTTTCTGTTGTGTTGTCACTCTGTTGTGTGGTCACCTCTGTTTATGTTGTGTGGTCACCTCTGTTTATGTTGTGTGGTCACCTCTGTTTCTGTTGTGTGGTCACCTCTGTTTCTGTTGTGTGGTCACCTCTGTTTCTCAGGTCAAAGGTGGTGACCCACATCAGGCCAGTCTAGTGAAACTGTATCACCACACTCAGGGCTTGTCCCATGTGATCTATCTCCTTCCTCAGCAGCTAAAAAAGAAGTCCGATACTGCTGGTGCTAGATCCAACCTGACTAAAAGTTTGACTATTTCCCCTGCAGGGTGGATGTCATCCAGACCCCCTGTTCCCTCCTCACTGAATCAGTCTCATTCTGCAGTGCCCACTGAGACTGTTGCACAAAGCATCAATTCTGTAGCTTCAGCAAAAGTATCCAGGGATGTCTGGTACAATTACACTCTAGCACTGAATGACACATTCTGGAAATAAATTTGTGACCTTCAAAGTATAAGGCATATGGCTTGAACACCTCAACACCCCTTCAAATTTTATTTCACAGCTTAATTTTTTAACAACGGGAAGATGCTTGGAAGAAAAAATAAAGAAATTATAATATGTTCCCTCACATTAATTAAATACTTTAACATAACTGTTGTTAAAAATTATTTGAATAATTCTTATGATTTTATGGCACAGGTCACAACCTACGAGCTGTGCAACAACAACACAGTTGCAATCACTATTCAGCAAATACAAAAATTACAATATTAGAATATTAAAAACAGCAAAACAATGGAATAAACTAAAATTTAAAACAAAAAACAAACAAACAAAAATGCTCACAGACAGCATTTCAATCTTTGTGACAGGAATGAGGTCTCTCCAGTGCAAGTCTTGCAAACTGTAACAGAAAAGAGAAATTAGGTAAAAATTGTATTGAAATCAAACACAGGAACTTGTAACTATTTCAAATGCTGCGCCAGTGTTTCTGAATTAAAGTGCATTTTCCTACAAGTTTCATTTGCCGGCCATTGGAAATTTGTTTTCGCTTAACCCCAAAAAAGGCAGTTTTGAGACTTTAATGGGACTTTTTTAGGCAGTGGCCAATGGTCTGAGGTTTAAACAATGGATCAATACAATGCACGCGGGTAGTAACCCATAAGTGTTCCGTTATTCTTATAACTCAAGTCCGAAAAAGTTCAGCACACTGCACAGGCTCTTTAGCACTGGCGAGGATCCTGAAGTACTTTGGCTCGTTTTTAACTCCACATTTTGCCCGGGCAGCCTCATTAGGCTACTCTTTTCAATTTCCAACTGCCAGGGGATTTGACATTTAATCTCACAAACCAGAGACCAGGGGGAATTACTAGTCCCTGTGAAAAAATCCCAGCCCTTATCAGGGACTGAACCTGTGCTCTATTACTCGAGACAGACACCATGCCAATATGTCTAAATAACAGCTTTGGATATGTTAGCAACTGCACAACGTATAGATACTGTGGATATGTTTATATGTGTAGTAAAAAAAAAATTTTCAAACAGCTGAAAAAATTAGGGTGAAATGTTTTTTTTTTTTTTTGGGGGGGGGGGGGGGGGGGGGTCACTATGACTTCATAATAAACTCTGTGGCTGTCAACAAAACCACTGTTTTCTAAGTCAAAGGAATGGAAAGCAGTTATTTCTTTTCTGGTATTTGGTGATTATTTTTCTTCATATAAAAAAATTACCTTAGTGCAAAATAATGACTGAAAAAAGTGACTCAGTGGCCACGATGGTACAACAGCTACCAGGCTAGCCTGACCCAGAATCGCTGATATATTTACAAATCTGCCTTAGTAGGAATCTGAACCCATGACTACGAGGCTGGCAAGCAAGTGTGCTAGCTATAGCTTTACATGGCATAATCTATAGAGCATGATCATCTCCTACCACATGCCTGACTCAATAACAAATGCGCATTCAGTTCCCTTAGCCAACTCTAGGGCTTGCAGCAAACTATGAACATACTTACGAACAAATCTTCTTTGTTCCATTTGCTTCATTAGCAGGTTCTGGGATCTCTTCAGAATTGTCACCTCTAAACAGTTTTTCTAGTCGCATGTAAAGTGTGGACCTGTTGTACACATGGAATTCAAAGCCATCCAAGAAAACCGACATTCTTGTTTCCAGGTGAGACAAGTCTGCAAAATAAAAGAGGAATAATGTTCTAACTAACCAAAAATTATTCTTTTTTTTTACACACGTGAATAGCTGATTCAAAACAATTCTAAGCTACAACAAAGTAATGGGATTGTCACAGGTTTGATCTGTTCATAAAGACTCTGGTCAAGAAGTTCAGCTGTATTTGATTTCTTCTGATGAGAATGCCCTGGCACCAACTGCCACAGCAAGCCAAGCTAAAGAAATATAACAAACACAGAGCAAGGGGAACACCACACAGAATATTGGAAACGCACTGGAAAGAGCTCATACAGATCCTTACATCCCCCCCACCTCAACCCTTCAATGAAGTAATTGGAGGAAGCTAAAAATTATTGGGGGGGAAAAAAGAAGTATCTGCTTTTATCTTTTTCTTTTTTTCAGCTGAGCTTCCAAGTCATAGTCTGTGTTGAGTAAATTTACTTTCTGGTCTCAGTTTGACAGCAGGCACTCCTATTTTCAACATTATTATATTTTCTACTTGTTACATGGGAGTCACCGTGGCAGAGCGGCTAGATGCTTGTCTGCAGATCAGAATGTCATGGGTTCGCTCCCTAAAGGAGCCGGAGTTTTTTTCAAAAATGACCTTCACTCCCAGGTTGACCCAGCCTTGAGTGGGTACCGGGTGCAGTCCTTGAAAGTAAAAGTGGCCGGCGTGATGCTGACCACATCACCCATCTTGTGCCGATTGGTCTATAAAATATAGATATATGCCTATATGCCATATACCCCTAAAGTCGTTTAAAAGGGACCGTTACTTTACTTGTTACATAAAACAATGTTCAAAGTTATCAGCAGCACTTGTTACATAACACAATATTGACAGTTATCAGCAGCACTTGTTACATAACACAATGTTGACAGTTATCAGCAGCACTTGTTACATAACACAATGTTGACAGTTATCAGCAGCACGTGTTACATAACACAATGTTGACTGTTTTCAGCAGCATTTGTTACACAACACAATGTTGATAGTTATCAGCAGCACTTGTTACATAACACAATGTTGACAGTTATCAGCAGCATTTGTTACATATCACAATGTTAACAGTTATCATCAGTACATGTTACATAATACAATGTTGACAGTTATCAGCAGCACTTGTTACATAACACAATGTTGACAGTTATCAGCAGCACTTGTTACATAACACAATGTTGACAGTTATCAGCAGCACTTGTTACATCACACAATGTTGACAGTTATCATCAGCACTTGTTACATCACACAATGTTGACAGTTATCAGCAGCACTTATTACATCACACAATGTTGACTGTTTTCAGCAGCACTGACCTTCTGTAAGTTCTTTATATACATAAGGCCTCCACCACCTGAATATGATCCATCCATACTCTGCCCTTACAGAATAATCCTCTGTGATGAAGTGGACATCTCTGAACATAATCTTGCCAGACAGCACAGAAAATGAGAAAGAACCTGCAAAAATAAGAACCATTTACAAATCCATTACATTCTAGGTGAGAATACTCTATGAATGAATAGATAAATCAAGAATTGACACCCTGCACTCAGGACGTTCCCACACGTGATCGGTCTCCATCCTCAGTAGCCAACAAAGATTCAATATGCTAACTGTACCTGTTGCAACCTAATTAAAGTTTGTCTAAGTTTCCATTTCAGTACTGAATATCTTCCAGATCCTTTGCACCCACCGCCCCCACCCCCACCCTTCCTCCACCACGCTGAATTTGTTCATGTATGGGTACTCGGTCTGTTCTTTTGCACTGCTCACTTGATCCCAGACAGCTTTTACCACTTCCACTTTATCAGGTAGCTCACCACCCAGAAGAGCAGAGGCAGCAGTCAATCAGCCTACCCATTAGCCCGCAGAAATAAGAATATCCTAGACAGAAAATCCAGAGAAGCTCCTGATCAGTCTTATCAAGAAATTCAAGCTCCCTACTTGTAGGATGCCAGTTTAAACTTTCTGAAGCATGCTATGCCATCAGAAAGTTGTTATTACCGCCTCCAGGTCTATTCTCACACGGGATGTTGTGACGTTATAGCGAGGCTCTCTGTTTTCAGTATCCATCAACTTTTGCAATAAAACCCCACCCACCCTTCTTGCCTCTCACTACAGACTCATCTTTGTATATAACAATGTTTTCTAGGCATGAATTTTCACTGAACAGAGATTCTTTGAACACAGGCTTGAATCAGAAGTAGAATGGAGCACTTATTGGTTACTACCCTAGTGCCATGATGATGATCCGTCATCTAAACCTAAAGTACTTTAGAGACATCTGTTGGCTGTGCAGCGTGATCTCTTGGCCTGCATTGTTTACTCCAAAGGAAAGGTAGCACCAGGATGTATAGAATAAAGCATGCTGCAAAAGCTACAAGATCAGAGGAGCAGTGCTCCTTTTGGAGTTTCCTTCCTAAACAGCTGCCAACCAAAGCCAAAGGCCTGGGTTGCCCTGCCAGGAAATTAAGTTTTCCTCTGCCTAGAATAAGGCTAGTATCCTTCCCAATATATTAATCTCAACCTTCACCATTTCCTGATCACTTAGACATGTAATATGTGTATGCTGCACAGCATCTATGGTTGCCTAGTCTGTTTTAATGTGTAGCAATTGTGAAATTTCAAAATATTATTATTCACGCTGGATCTTCTACTACTAAACCAGAACAGTGCCATGATCGTAATAAGGGGTGGAAATCAGGTGAATGTGGGTCTGCTAGCACAGCATAGAACATGTGACTGTCGTAGTGTGCACAAGGGCCACGTAAACTACCTGGGCAATCACATGTTCCGTGGTTTGCTAGAAGTCCCACATTCACCCGATTTTTTTTTAAACAGTTATAATTTACTTAGGCTAGAAACATTAACAAACTAAAACAGATTAACAGTTAAAGGCTATTTACAAAAAGTAAGGCTATATGAAATTTAGGTAAAATATCAAATAAACACCATCATCTCTAAATATTTTTTTTTAATAGGAGGTAAAAACATTACCAAATTGAATGTGTCCATATTTGACAAACTTGTTGATGACAGCCGTGATAATGAGGCCTAAGATGCGACTGTTGTAGAATGTCAGATAGATGGTCCAGGCCTGCGCTGCTACAATGGCAATTAACATCCAGTACACAGTAGACTGAGGCAGTTCATTGTCCCATCTGTTGAAACAATATGAGGCAGAGATATATGTTGTGTCACATGTTTAACCACTCAAACATACAAACTGCTCAACAAAAATTAAATATATAAAACACGAAGTCTGAGCTCTGTCATTGTTTACACACTGAGCTACATATCTTTTCTTCATCCTCTTTTACTATCCCAAAAATCCCATGTGTGGGTTACGGGGGTGTCACAACCTGAAAGAATTCTAAATCACATATGAGGGATGACAAGTTGTCATCAGTTGGTGGAATTTGCAGTTAGTTATGACTGTGCATTGGCACAATGACAGTGTGGAAAAAGTCATTATCTGGTCACACTATAGGTCTGACAACTGTCTGTCTTCTATGCCACTCTGCCAACCCACTCATTATTTACTTCATAAATTTCCATCTCTAAATCATTTATGTCGGTGGCTTAGGCATTGCAAACGCGCTTTGCAATGTTGGGGTGCCGGGTTCATTCCCAGCTGCGGACAATTTGTCTTGCACTGGTTTCAACAGTGTTACCGAGAGCTGACCGTTCAAGAAGCAATGGCAAACTACTGGTTATATTTGCCTAGAAACACCACAACAACTAAGTAATGCTGGGTTGGGTATGCAACGTCCTGTAAAGGATACACAACTAAATACATTTAATCTTTCCAGAAGTCAGAAATCTCTTCACTATTCAAGACTAGAAGATGACAGCCTTTTTTAATGCTTTTCTTTCTCCTACACTATTTGATACTGGTTTTCATAGGGTTTCACTGGACACTTATCTACTCAGCTCCATCTTAGATAATTCTTTAACTTCTTATCTATTTTAGATACACTTCTTAAATACACTTCACTCTTGGGGTTGCCGTCGACCTGAAATATTATAATTGTTAATCTTTTCTGACAAAGACAGTAACAGCTGTTGCAATTTATGGATAAAGGAACATGACACACTCACCTTTCTAAAAGTGATGCATTGTTTTGAGCTGCCATTGGAGGACAGCAGTGCTGAACTAAATCACACTACTGATATGTCTAAGAAGCTTTCCTTGGTTACTGGTTGCTAAAAAAAGTTCTTTCATGCTTGGTCAAGTGTTTGGTAGCATATGCATACTCACTATATGACCAACATCTAATTGCTGTGGTGTTTCTCTAAGATAAGTGTTCACTTTCAGTTCCAATTATGCATTTTTTTAACAGTTTCTTTTTATAATCTGAGAAATAAATCATAATAAGGTTAAGAAATAAGAATACAGATGATGTTGGTTACTGAAAATGTGAAAATAATGTGTTATCAATAGCACAGCAATGGATGCCTCTTTACAGCTGCTGATATCTAGCACTTGAGTTTAATTTATATCTTCAATTTATGAGCAGATATTAACTTATGGGAAAAAGGTAGCATGATCAGATGTTATAAGAGCACCAATTAAAACACAGCTAAGATTTTTGGGGGGAAAAAATGAAAGAATGGGTTATATATATGTATGTATATAGATAGATATATATGTATGTATATTTACATATATATATATATAAATATATTTGTGTGTGTGTGACTGACACCTTTCCTTCTTTCCAGACGACAGTGTTTTAATGTGCTATGAGGAGGCATGGAACTCACAGCCCATGGCAATGGCAAGTGTGACTAGCAAGACCCGCTCACATTAAGAAAAGTCTTCCACAATTACAGCATATGATTTTAGGAGCACTGTTGTCAACATTTGTGTTTACTCTGTTTCTTCTCAGACGCTCAGCTCTCATCCTTTATGCAACCATTTCTTCCTTCATTCTCAGTCCCCTCCTCAGTCCATACAACATGGTCCATGTCATTTTGTTCTGAGTCCACCTCAGTACCTGTATCGTTCATGTCCGGCTTGCGCATATCTTTATATCGTTGTATAGGTTGACATTGACATCTTCTACCCGTCTTTAGTTCACCAGAGAGGATGTCCTTAGGGAATCTGCTTTTCTTCACATTCCAGGTGTGACCCAGTCCCCTGAGCCTTCACAGACTGAGCAATGAGAAGACTGTTGTAGTATCAGCTCTTTCCAAAACCTCAGTATTTGTGATCTTGTCTTGCCACTTAATGCCAAGTATTCTTCTTAGGCATCGCATGTGAAAGCTATTTAGAAATTTCTACTGGTACAAATAAGTTGGCCAAGTTTCCCTGCCACAAAGCAGAGTGTTGAGAACACAAGCGTGATATACAAGCGGTTTTGTTTATTAAAAAAAAAAAAAAACACACACACACAAACACTTCAAACATCTGACGGAAGGCACCTTCTGAGACACTGAAAATGCACTGTGAAATAGTAACCATTCTTTGTTGGAAGTCATCAGTAGTCTCACCTAGAGTACAGGGTACATTCTAAATGCAGAGCAAACATTTACCAGGAGCTTCAATACATAGAAGTGAAACTACCCAGCCATGGCAAGACATGTCTATTCTTTGGGTAAGCCCAGAAAAAGGACATGTGTTGGCACTGCCCTTACGGAATTATTGTTGATTTTGTAATCCCTTCAAGGCCAAACCAGGTGCATAAAGTTGCCATGAATAAAATAACTTGACACAGCACAAACTATGACTAGAAAGCTTTTCTTCTTCATCTTCCTCTTTTCCTTTAATTACCTCATCAAGGTGTTTGTGAGAAGACACCAAGATCTTCTGAGTGCTCTCCCTAATGCCTGGCAAAAACTGATCTTAATTTCTTTAACTCTTTGAGTCCCAGGGGGTTTAACATCACAGGCCCATGGGGTAGTAAACAGTCATAAAATCAGCGCATCATGCGTTCATTGGGCTTCTAGGTAGGAACCTTTTAATGTACGATGGGTTCCTTAGGACTCAAAGAGTTAAGGCTGCTCCTGATGCTGATGTGTCATATTTTGCATGGTCCTCCTTTTGCTCTGTGTTCATTGCATTTCTCCAGCATGGTTCTCTGTGGTAGTTCATACCAAGACATTCTCATCAGATGGCTAAACCATCTCATTTGATGCTCATCAATGAACTAGATGACTGGTTTCAGTCTTAGTCTTGTTCTAATTTCTTTATTTTTAATGTCAGCTTTTATTGCTGCTCTAGCAGCTATTATGAGACATCTTTGTTGTAATTATTTTGTCCTCACCAGTTTTAGTAAAGTACATGTTTGATACTGGTAGAATAGAGCTGGCCAAACAATTGTTCAACATAGATTTGCCTTGGTAGAAAAAAGTATCCTGTGTATCAAATATGATGTTAGGTGTGCTAGTACCTGATCTGCATTTGCACACATTATGTTGACTTCTCTATCCATGAAAGAAGAACATGCATCTTCTTTTACTATATTGAACTCTCTAGTCACGGTATGTGCAGTGTTTCGCATTTCTGGATAATCGCTCGACTTCCATCGCTCCTGTTTACATAGTCACTTTTCTATGAATGAACTTCACAGGCTGCACCTCCTGTGATCACAACAGGTAATGATGATGATGACAATATACTGAGACAGTGGCAAGGCTAACCAAGTTCTTTTTTTTTTAAAGGAAAAATATAATCAATGTATCATCAAGTATATTATACAAAAGCAAAGGCAGTCCAGTGGTAACTGAAAGGAATGTAGTATTTGTTAAATACAATTGAATAGTGCAGAATTCAGTCCGTTGTAGACAGTTATTATTATCGTAGTCTAAAGAAGAAGAAACCCCTTCCAAGAACTGATTAAATATGCTCTGTGATTTTATGATATTGGTCTACATTTGTTAATAAAAATGAAATCATGATGATGATATGATCCTCATTATTTTTAATGCATGGCTCCCTGCTTAATTAATAAAACTTTTCATGCAAAATAATCAAGTACGAATCTAAAAGAAGTACTTTTCGTGAAACGGCTTAAAATACATATGCAATGGTTACATAATATGCTGATAATAATAAAAACAATGATCGCCGTCAGATCTGTGTGTTTGAGTGAGCAACTTGTGATCCGGAAATGATTCTGCTAGAGATCTCCACTGCGGGGAGAACAGTTTCCATCTCTGCTGGCAGCAGAAGAGAATCCCTGGACTTCTTCACCGAATACTTGATGAATCCTTCACGACTGTGAGCCTCGTAATGCCTTTTGGACGTTATTAGTTAGTGTGTCATGCAGCCAATATTTGACTTAGCCGTAGTGTAATTGTTGAAGTTTATTGACGCAAATTTACATTTGCCAAATACTTTGCCCGTATCGTAGGTCGAATCGAGCGCATCGATTGTGCTAAAAATAAAATAATTATTAATTTTAATAATTTTATTTTTACTAATTACTTAACAGGAAGTTATTCCTATTATTATTGTTGATCATATCAGATCGTCATCATTCTTACCCTATATGGACAGGAAGGTAAAACAGATTAGTACTTTACATACTTGGTGACCGTTAGGAGTGCCCCTATTATAACTTCCTAGGAGGTTACTTGAACGGTATTTAATTAGTATTTTAAAGTAAAGTATTGAAGTTTTTTTTTTTAATTGCATTTCCAGTTTGGTTTGTTCAGTTGGAACCTATGGTGGGACTGTTTAAGTCACAAGAACGCGAAACCTTTGGTAGGAGACCTGGCCTTTGTAGTGGGGGAGGGAGTGGAGAGGCGGCAGTAGGTCAGTCATTTTTTGTGAATTAATTGTGTCCTAAAGTTGTGAAGTGATGAAAAGTTGACTGAATACAGTTGTCAGCATTATCACACAACCCACCCACACTGGACTACATGTTACTTTGTAACCATTTTGTGATGTCCCACTATGACTGTCGTGTTTGACTATACTGTTAAATAGAGTTTCTGGGATTTGTCACTGTTTTATCTTCTTGGCCTTCACCGGCTAAAAATCAGGCAAAAAGTTCTGGTTGTTCATCCATTTCTAGACTTAAGTCTTGTTCTAGAACTTTAATTTTGCGTGCACGTCGATTTTACAGATCTGTCTTATGTGTATACCTCTGAGGCATATGCCTTCGACTTCAAAGTATACATCCCTAATTAGTCAATTTTTATGGTATGCTTGATAGGAGGGCAGTAGGTCTATTCTGTTTTCCTCTCATATTGGGACCACAGTACCTACATGAATAGGTAGCTGTGTGATTCTCATCCTTGAGATGTTAATCCTACATAGTACAAATCTGGAGGGGTAAAACTGAAAAGCTTGTCTCAGAAAGCACATAAACTTCCATACAATAAGGTGGGATTCATGTACACTTGTACTCACAGTTTGAAACATTACTAATGAAGAGAAAACAATATGCACAGCCTGGAGTTGATAGTCCAAAGAGATGCAAAGTTCATAAGCCACCAGGTCTGCAGGCTGCCTACTGCAGGCTTCTAAAGACATAGCCCTGATGAATGAGCTGTCCAATATATGAAAGTAAAGTTAAACAGTCATAAGCAGGACAAAAATAGATTTCTTGGGGAGCCAAGTACCAAAGCACCATGTATTGGCTCTGCATTTATGGAAACCTTGGATGGCTGGGAATGCTAATGTTCTGCCCCTGCCTTCTTTTGAAGGCTGACCAGTATTATGTGGCTTCTCTGGACTGGCCTGATGATTGCTCTACTTTTGACCTGGAAAACAAAAATTACCACACAAAAATGGGACTGCAGTGTCCCAGGAAGCTAACCAGAAAGGCTAACCCAATCAACAAATGCCTGCAGAAGTCTGGTGTGTCGGCTAAAAAGAACAAATATCACAGTCATGCAGGCACATCACAGTTACATCTTCAGAACGCTGAAGAAGAAGATACATTACTGTAATGACAACAGTCTCCCCCAAAAAAATTTTTTTTTAATTAAGAAAATTAAACATAGACCCAGATAGAAATTCTATTATTGCAATGTCTAAATATCACTATGTGGCTTCTAATGATGCTTACCATAAGGGATGTTTTATCAAACTGTCTGCTTGTGTCTTTCAACCTGCAAATTGCATCTTATATGCCTGTTATGTTGTGTACTATGTTTTCTTATATTATTCCATAGGTAATGCTGTATGCTAGATTTTAAACCTAGACTTCATTCATAATTTTTCACTAAAATCCTTATTATAAGCATTGTAGAATATAAGGAGATAAAGATCATAAAGCTATTATAATGGATAGGAAAGAAGGAAACGATGTACCAGGAGGAAAAGCTAAGACACCAATCGAGTCTCTGTCACTAACAGTCCTGTCTCCAGATCGGGGGTTTCATCATAGTTCACCAAGTAGTAGTTCTAAAGGATCACACAGTGCAAGTTCTCCATCAAAGTCTGTGTGTTCTTCAGCTTCAACATCTTCAGAAAGTATGCCTGTCTTTGACACCAAGGTAAGAAAATTTGCTTGATCTTAGCACAGCCTGTATAACAGTTTATTTGTTTAGCAGCTTTACTTCTTTAAAGCATCATTTAGCAGAATCTTGAAGACTAAAAAAATATTTATAGAGGGGAAAGTATATCTGGTGCAGTTGTCAAAAACAAAGAAAAGAGATCTGCAAAAATGTGATGACTGTAGAAGAAAAAATGCTCTTGTCCATTGCTGCGAAAATGCTCTGCTCCCATAAATTACAAATACAATTAAAAATTCAAGTCAAACTTGAATAAATTTGCTGTTTTATATTTGTAGACAAGAAAAAGCCTTGGACAGTATTGATCAGGAATCTTTTTTGGAAATTGATGAAGGACAATAGGATCCCACAGTAGATCATTAATTTAGTAATGATAGCATATGAATAAATCAAAGACACAATTTTCCATGTGGAAAAACAATGTACAGATTTGAAATAAAAAGTGCATTGGACCTAAACCTAAGGTAAATAAAGTAAAGGACTCATTTCCATGCCTTCAGGCTTATTGGGCATATTAGGGCTAGACTTATATTTTATAGACCAATCTGCCCTCTGTGGGTGATGTGATCAGCATTACGTCAGCCACCTGTACTTCCCAGGACTGTACCTGGTACCCATTCAAGACTGGGTCAGCGTGGGAGCCAAGGTCTTTTTTGAAAAAAGTCTAGCTCTGTCAGGACCCACAGTCTTGCTAATCGAAGGCTAGCGTCTAGCCGCAAGACAACGTTGGTCCCATTGATAAGGTAAAAATGAAAAATAATTAAAATAAAAGAATCAGCAAAGAATCATTTCTACTTAAAGAAATCTAATTAAACAAGGCTAAATTGTCATACACATATTTAGACAATAATGTCAATAAAGTTAAGGAATGGGTTGAAATATGAAAATAAGTGTCCCAAAAAAATGAGCACCTTACTATGGGACACTTTGGACACCCACATCTGAAATAACTAACTGTCATCAAGTTGGATCAGAAAAATTAAGGACTAAAACAGTTGCTAAAGAACTTATAATATTAATCACTTGGCATTAAATTAAAAAAATAAAAAAGACAAAAAAACTTTTGACAGAGTAACGCTAGAACAGCCTTTGAGTGAAGCGTCGAGAAAAGGTGTCTGTCTCATTAATAGGGATCTGTAACATATTATTATGAAAAGAGTGCAACCACTATGCCATTTAGTATACACACAAAATAATCTTCAGGGAAGTCAGAAAATGTCCTGCAAAATATCAGCATTCAGTATTGTGTGACTATGTGACTGTTACTCAAAAATTTATGTTTCACACATCAGTTCTAAAATGCCTAACTCCTTTATATTTTTATTCTTTTTCTACTGTAACTCCATTATATTGTGACCTAATTGTAAGATACTATAATTCCATTGTCATTTAACTTCATTGTGTTGCAGCTCCATTATATGTTAACTCTGTTACATGGTAACTACATTATGTTGCAATTTCCTTTTAACTCCATTATATGCCTTGCAGACGATGCGGGAAGCCACAAAAATGGTACAGAATGAGGATTGTCCTTTGCTAGAAGGAGAAAGTATAAAAGGGAAAGGTAATAATTTCAGATACATGACACCTTATTCCTTTAAGTTTTTCAACTTATTGTTTTCTGCATTCAGTTTTTCCCTTACCCTTTTTGCCATGGCAATCCACAAATTCCCTAAAAGTGCCGCATAACAGGCATATTATCATTTAATATGCTTTCCCTTTGAATTAAGTGGCTTTTGTAAAGCAAAGATGGTGTCAAATTTATCTGTGCCCCCTCAGTGATACTGGTCACAAGGTCACGACAAAAGTCACCAGATATATATTTTGGTTAGGTTTGAGGAAATGTGTTCGGCTTAGTTCTTCACTGTGTTTATTGACTACTCCCTTTATATATCTTTAAATACTTCAACAACAACAACATTTTTAATTACAGATAAGTAAATTTTAAACAAAATAACCTGTGTCAAATGTTATTTTTGTTTAAGTATTTGTTTCAGCAATTCCATGCAGTCGTGCCCCATTATTTTGGCGTTGCTGTGGCGATAGTTTTAAGACCTTTTGTACTTGTATATTTTAAGATTTCATTGAAGGACATTAGTTTTGTATCTTGTATTACATATATAAATGTTTTCAGGAAACTTACAACAAAGAAGAAGAATTATGACAAATTCCAGAGTTGGGGTGTCGTTATTTTTGGCCACATTAAGAGATAGGAAAAATTAAAAGAGCTAGTAAGATTAATGAACAAAACTTTATTTTCTGCTGATGGGTAATAAAAAGGTTATTCACATTGTTTTTGTCCATTTATATATAAGGAGTAGAATACAATAGTCAGCTTGATGGACTATGCGCAGTGACTGAAATTTGTGTTGGTATCTTATATGTATGTGTGTGCCAGTTTTGACCAGATTCATTTGTTTGCTTTACTTTTTTATGCTGTGTTAAATCAGACAGGGCACTGAATGAAATTCTGGGGTGCCAGGTTCAATCCCAACTGCAGAGGGTGTGTCTTGCATTGGTTTCAACTGACTTACTGACTGACTTTCTACCCCACCAGGACATCACCCGATGACACAAAGTGCCACCATGTGGATGAGGATTGCCGTGGAGAGGTCCCAGATACCGCGTTCAGACAATTGGCTATATTTATGGCCTGCCTATATTGCGGCCCCTGGCAAAAGCCAGGGTGGGGCTTCAAATAAAATAAAAATTTGTCCTAAAATGGACGAAAATAGATTTTAAAAAGGCAAACAACATGCATTGGTTTCGACAGTGATACAGAGAGCTGACCATTCAGAAAGCAGTGGGAAAGTACTGAACACAAAATATGCATTGAAAAAGCACAACAGCCAAAAAATGCTAGTGTTGGTTCTGCATCGTCCTGTAAAGATGCAACTCAACCCATAGCAGTCCCATCAGGTTCTACCCTAGTATATTGTGCTGAGCTGGGTAGATAGGGTCTTCTCATAATGTCATTATCTGATCTTCATTAGACCCAAACATTTGTCACTTTAAAATAGCAACTGCATAAAATTCAATAAGTTACAAGTTAAAATAAAACATTTGCCGGTCTCAGAAATAATTGTTCTTCTTCTTTACATTCATTGGCTGTAAACTCCGGCAGAAAAGTCTAGTTGTTTGTCCACTTTATTGCTCCAGAACTTGAGTTTTCATTACACATCCATTTGGCATATCTTGCTTATTTGAATGCAGACTGTTAGTTCCTTGCCTCTCAGTCAGATGCACTGGGACTTAAAAGGAAGCAATCTTAATTATTCGCCTTCTATAATGTGCTTGTTTGTGGGTATGTTCTTCCAGCCAAAAAAGAGCCCTAGAATCCACACGGGGAAAAGGAAAATGCAAAATCTGTCAAGTTAGATATTTTCTGCCCTTTTTTTTAAATAATTACATTTATTTGTTCATTGCAGCAAGTGATGTCACATACCTTTGTCCGTACAGTGGCCCGGTCAGAGGAACGATTACTTTCACAAATTACAAGCTGTACTTCAAGAGTGTGGAAAGAGTAAGAAATCCAACTCATTAGCATTATGTTAGTGCCTAGTGAGACAGGCGCTCTGGGATTGACTTTTTTACTTTCTCGTGAAATCTTGTTCTCTTTTTCTCACTCTACCTTTCTATCTATCTCTCAGCCAACCTGTCCATTCATTCACCCATTCTTTCAAATGATCTGTCCATTATTTCATACACCAAGCTCCATGCTTCTGTTCTTCCAACAACCAACTGCACCAGTTGATGCATTATCCATCTAAACTAAACAACATTTGACTAAAGAAATCAGCTAATTTATGTCAACACAAAAACAGTTTATTCAGTTAGATGCCTGTGTGTCATATATGAAAGTTATGAGAACCTTATCTTCCGGGGACATCGAACAAATTATCATTTAATAAATACTCATGTCTTCTTCTGTGTTCGCTCTTTAAAGGGCATTTTGCAAATTGTGTTTACAGCTCGACTGTAATATATGCGCCTTTTGGCCCATCACATCTGATTTCAGCAGATCTCTTATTGCAGTCAAGCTGATAAAAAAAAAAAACTGACAGTTTTTTTTTTTTAGCTGTCATTAAAATAAAATCTTGCTCTGGGGATTAGATCATCCATCTCTCTTTGATAAATTGATTTTTTGTTTTTTAGGGGGCATGATTGGGAGTGAGGCCAGTCTGTCAAAACAGCCTAATTACATTTCTGACATTGTACCCCATGGTTAAGTGGCACATAACTGTATAGTGTTCATTTTTTTTCTTATTAGTGTGGTAAATATATTGTTGCTGTGTTTATCTTGCTAGGAGCCACCATTTGTCCTGGATGTACCACTTGGTGTTGTTAGTCAGATCGAAAAGATTGGCGGTGCTACAAGCAAAGGTGTCAACTCCTACGGAATTGATATTGTGTGCAAGGTAGATGTTGAGTCTTATTTAATTTAAAATAATTGTTGTGTAAATTAATCATGAACTATTCAAGTAAAATGGTTTAACTTTGTGTATTAGCTACCTTATTTAAAATGTATGAATAAGATGCCACAGTGCGACATGAAAATCAGAATGCAGAAAGGGGCTGAGTAGGGGTTACTGCAGTCAAGCTGATCAAAAATAAAAGTGATGTAATTAAGTTGTTACTGCCATAGTATCTTGCTGCAGGGATTAGATCATTTATCTGTCTTTTGAAAATTGCTTCTTTTTTTTTTCAGATTCAGTGTTCTCACCCCTGCATGCTAAGCATACCTTTATCTAATTGTTTTCATGTATTTTTATTTTTTTTATTATTTATAAAATCTACTTTTTTTTCTGTTTTGTTCTGTAATAGCTCTTCCTGTTACTATTTTTGGTGCTTTATTTTTTAGTCCCTTAATAATTCCCATAATGTGAGCTTGCTTACGTTAGGAGTCAAACAAATCTTTACCTCTGCTTTAGTCTTGTAATCACTGACTAACCCACTCATACTTAAGTCTTAGACTGGTAGTCTATGATTTAGCCACTCTCAACACTTAGATTATTAAACTATGGCTTATCCAGTCTTACTTGTTGCTTTGACTGCTAACTCTATACTAGTCACTCCTGGGAACCCGTGACTTACCCATGCAAGCCTAAAATGGTAACCTTTGACTTATTAACTTTTACTTAAGACTTAGGCTCAAGTATTTAGACCTGTTCTATTGGTAATCTGATATTGATATTGCGCTTGTTATTGTTAATTGTTGTTGTTTTAGGATATGCGCAACTTGCGATTTGCCCACAAGCAAGAAAATCACTCCAGGCGACAAGTGTTTGAAAAACTTCAGCAGTATGCCTTCCCTCTGACCAATAAGCTGGTGAGCACCTGCTTGTATTTCTGATAGCTAGGATCATTTGTTATGTTTGTTCTCACTGTCTTTGGCAAGGAGCATTGCTGAAGGCACAGACAGCAAGACCAGGGTTGGCTGGCAGTATGTGGGTAGTAATATAGTTACTTCCCTTTTAGGGTTATTTACCAGTATGTGGGTAGTAATATAGTTACTTTCCTTTTAGGGTTAGCTACCAGTATGTGGGTAGTAATATAGTTACTTCCCTTTTAGGGCTAGCTACCAGTATGTGGGTAGTAATATAGTTACTTCCCTTTTAGGGTTAACTACCAGTATGAGGGTAGTAATATAGTTACTTCCCTTTTAGGGTTAGCTACCTGTATGTGGGTAGTAATATAGTTACTTCCCTTTTAGGGCGAGCTACCAGTATGTGGGTAGTAATATAGTTGGATTGGATTTTTTACCCCACAGGACATCACACAAGCGATAAACACCCGATGACACAAAGTGCCACCATGCGGATGAGGATCACCGTGGAGAGGTCCCAGAAACCGCGTTCAGACATTTGGCCATAATGATGACCTGCGTATATTGCGGCCCCTGGCAAAAGCCAGAGTGGGGCTTCAAATAACAAAAAAATAACGTCCTAAGAAGGACGAAAAGTATATATATAGCAGTAATATAGTTACTTCCCTTTTAGGGTTAGCTACCAGTATGAGGGTAGTAATATAGTTACTTCCCTTTTAGGGTTAGCTACCTGTATGTGGGTAGTAATATAGTTACTTCCCTTTTAGGGCTAGATACCAGTATGTGGGTAGTAATATAGTTACTTCCCTTTTAGGGTTAGCTACCAGTATGAGGGTAGTAATATAGTTACTTCCCTTTTAGGGTTAGCTACCTGTATGTGGGTAGTAATATAGTTACTTCCCTTTTAGGGCTAGATACCAGTATGTGGGTAGTAATATAGTTACTTCCCTTTTAGGGTTAGCTACCAGTATGAGGGTAGTAATATAGTTACTTTCCTTTTAGGGTTAGCTACCAGTATGAGGGTAGTAATATAGTTACTTCCCTTTTAGGGTTAGCTACCTGTATGTGGGTAGTAATATAGTTACTTCCCTTTTATGGTTAGCTACCAGTATGTGTGTAGTAATATAGTTACTTTCCTTTTAGGGTTAGCTACCAGTATGTGTGTAGTAATATAGTTACTTCCCTTTTAGGGTTAGCTACCAGTATGAGGGTAGTAATATAGTTACTTCCCTTTTAGGGTTAGTAACCTGTATGTGGGTAGTAATATAGTTACTTCCCTTTTAGGGTTAGCTACCAGTATGTGGGTAGTAATATAGTTACTTTCCTTTTAGGGTTAGCTACCATTATGTGGGTAGTAATATAGTTACTTCCCTTTTAGGGCTAGCTACCAGTATGTGGGTAGTAATATAGTTACTTCCCTTTTAGGGTTAGCTACCTGTATGTGGGTAGTAATATAGCTACTTCCCTTTTAATATTTTATGTGGGTGAACTAAAAACAATACTGCAGATACATTTTCTCAGAGTATAGCCTTTTTTTAAAGGATGAAACTGTATTTGCCAGCATGAAGGCAGAAGATCGTATTTTTTTTTCTATTAAATTCATGCCGTCTTTTTTAGGATGCAATTTTTCTTTATTTGAAGCCCTACTTTGGCTCATGCCAGGGGCTGCAATATAGCCCAGCCATAAATATGGCCTAATGGCTGAACGCAGTTTCTGGGACCTCTCCACGGTGATCCTCACCCACATGGTAGCACATTGTGTCATCGGGTGTTTATCGCTTATGTGATGTCCTGGTGGGGTAGAAAGTCAGTCAAGGTCATATTAAAGAATATATGATCAGTAATGTTTTCTTTACACTTATTTGTTTACAACACTATTTTATCACAGACTTCATGATCACTGGAGACTGGATGAATAAAAGTAGCAAGATAAAAATAAATAGACAACAGTTGTCAAATGGCAATTCAGAGGCATTGAGTGCAGCCAGCAAATATTTCTAATGTCTTCTGATTTCATTTTAGATGTTGCCTCAGAAATTAATCTATTGACTTTGGTTTGACATGATAGCAATGTTGTAATTTGATTAAGGTGTAAGCATTTTTTACATTAACTATTTTCATTTTAACTGTTCATCTCACTTTGCACAGAATTATTGTCCTGCCTATGTGGGGCAACCATAGAAAGTCTGGTGACTGGCTAAATGCTATGTTAGACATAAATGTTACCAATTCTGCTGACGACTTTAGGCTCACAACATGCAGTCACTTGAAGGACGCTTAGCAAATATAAGTTAAATGTTTTATCTACTGTTGATAATAGAAAAGTCTTTGATTTTGAACCTTGTCCATTTCTTAGAAAGTGTTCATCCTTTTTCAGAACTTCTTTGCTTTTGAGTTCAAGGAAAAATATGGCCAGGAAAATGGTTGGAAGATTTTTGATCCCGTTAAAGAGTTCAAAAGAATGGTGAGTAAGCAACATTACATTTTCTGAGTAATAAAAACCTTAAATTGGTTGGCAGGTTTTTGCACCAGCCAATCAGACTATTTCTTGCACTTGTGGGCTGTTCATTGACGGCTTTTGAGAAAGTTTGATGTATTCTGTAATTTTACAACAAATGTTTTTTTTAAGGGGGGGGGGGGGTTACCTGTGCCCAAAAATAGCGAAAAAGACTGTTGCATCATAGCAACTGAAACATGGCTGAAGGCAGGAAAATCAGTAGAACCATGTGCCAGATGTGTCTGAAGGGCCTCCAAGGGCCTTACTTCCCAAAATGCAGGTGTTAAGACATATTCAAGCTTCATCCATTCAAAAAATTCACCCACATTTTTCAGATTAGTAATGTTTGTTTCCAAATTTTATAAAAATTTCATGCATAAATTATGCAAATCAGAATAGTTAATTTGAATAAATGTTGAGATTTAAGTTTGATTCATAAATATTCTGTTTGTTCGTTCAATTTCCTATACGAATATATTTAGTTTTGTATATGTTAATTAAACGTTTAATTTTTTAATAATTTTTTGTGTATAAACTACTAGAATCCTCTTCTGAAGGCTCTGTCATCTTGGGCACTGAAACTCCAAAATGGCTCCATCTCCAAAGGGTTAAAATAAACTGAAGGATAGAATAAAAGAAATCAAATGAACCGATTATTAAATACAGTGAATGAGCATGATTACTAGAAATGATCATAATTTTGTGTAATCATTTTTATATTATGTTTCTAACAAATTCGCAGGGGGTCCCAAACGAAAGCTGGAGGATCACCAAGGTGAATGAAAATTACCAGCTGTGTGACAGTTACCCAGCAGTGGTAAGTTGGCATGACTATCATAACTGTCATGTCTGAGCAAGGGGAGCTTGTGCCTCTAAGAAATATTACTCTAGTTTGTGAAATTGTAGATTAAAATCACACGTTCCCATTTCTATCTATCTATTTTGTAGCAAATGTAGCTACTTGGAAGAATTTAAATTGTTTCCATTCCAGTCAGTATTGCAAGGCTGTGTGTCTTCTTCACATTTTTTTTCTGAATATCATGTAGACAAATGAGCAGAGATCCAGATCAGGACAGGTAGATTAAAGTGATGGACAGACACAAAGACCAGCAGACAGTATTGATACCTGCTTTTTGTATCTCATTCAAATATGAAATCTGTGTCACTAACAGTATAGTTTAATGAAATTCTGAACGTCTAATATATAATAGTAAAATAGTATATAATAATGTGTGTCATTGTTATATGATACTTTATGTCAGAGAGACCTTGTACTGTTTGTCATTTAAATATATGTTAGTGAAACTTTAAGTCATTGAAATATGAAATTAGATGGTAATTTAAAGCTTAATAATGTAAATCTCTAAATGTAATACTTTTCCAGTGAAACATGATAATGTGAACCAAAGAAACATGAGACTGTATGTCAGTAAAACATTATACCATAAGTTAGTGAAACATTCTTCTGTACATTAATTAAACATGATACTGTAAATCAGTGAAAGATTCAATTAAATAGTGATTACACCAGATACTGTAAGTTAATTAAACATGTTATTTTATATAAACATGAAACTTTGTCTTCTGCGTCACCTTTAAAAGGGTTTACAGCTAGGCTGTAATATCTGTGCCTTTAGGCCCAACACATAAGAATTCAGCATTGATTTCATTTGTCACTTTTTATGACATGTTTGTCTAGGGGCAGCAGGTCTATTGTTTTTCTCCAACAAGTAGGTCCCAAAGTCCACAGTGTGACGGATGGTATAAGTTAGTGAAAGAGTATTGAAGTATGATTCTATTAGTGAACCGTGATCAAATAAAGTATTTAAACATGGTCCTGTATGCTAGTGAAACATTCAGCTGTCATTGAAACAAGATCATTTCATGATTTTCAGCTTGCTGTACCAAAACAAGCCACTGATCAGGATCTACAGAAAGTTGCTGAGTTCAGAAGCAGACAGAGACTTCCTGTAAGTTGTAGATGGTCTATTCTGCTGCTGGAGGTTTCTTCCTAGAGAGGTTTTCAGTGCTGTTACGTTATTATTCAGGACTGATGTTTGTGAGTTGGTAGAGGCCCTAGGCTCTATTGGGAAGGACCTAATGATATAATAGACTGATTGTCAGTCAGTGTGGATGTGGTTGGCATCATGCTAGCAGCCTGATTTTCCTGGATGTTACCTGGTATCCATATTAGGCTGGATCAACTTGAGACCAAAGTCAATTTTGAAGAAAATCTGCAACAATATGAATTCCAACCCAGTATCTTTAGGCTAGCCGGCAAGCATCTAGCCACTGTGCTACTGTGGCTCCCTGACACGGCTGTGGATTGTTATTTGCTTGCTGTGTATTATTTGGTTGTTTTTCAAATCCAGGTTATCTTTGCTGATCTGTATCCTTGTTTTCTTTGCTGATCTGTATCCTTGTTACCTTTGCTGATCTTCATCCTTGTTACCTTTGCTGATCTGTATCCTTGTTATCTTTGCTGATCTGTATCCTTGTTTTCTTTGCTGATCTGTATCCTTGTTTTATTTGCTGATCTGTATCCTTGTTACCTTTGCTGATCTGTATCCTTATTACCTTTGCTGATCTGTATCCTTGTTATCTTTGCTGATCTGTATCCTTGTTATCAGTGCTGATCTGTATCCTTGTTATCCTTGCTGATCTGTATCCTTGTTTTCTTTGCTGATCTGTATCCTTGTTATCTTTGCTGATCTGTATCCTTGTTACCTTTGCTGATCTGTATCCTTGTTTTCTTTGCTGATCTGTATCCTTGTTTTCTTTGCTGATCTGTATCCTTGTTACCTTTGCTGATCTTCATCCTTGTTACCTTTGCTGATCTGTATCCTTGGTATCTTTGCTGATCTGTATCCTTGTTTTCTTTGCTGATCTGTATCCTTGTTTTCTTTGCTGATCTGTATCCTTGTTACCTTTGCTGATCTGTATCCTTATTACCTTTGCTGATCTGTATCCTTGTTATCTTTGCTGATCTGTATCCTTGTTATCAGTGCTGATCTGTATCCTTGTTATCTTTGCTGATCTGTATCCTTGTTATCTTTGCTGATCTGTATCCTTGTTATCTTTGCTGATCTGTATCCTTGTTACCTTTGCTGATCTGTATCCTTGTTATCTTTGCTGATCTGTATCCTTGTTATCTTTGCTGATCTGTATCCTTGATATCTTTGCTAATCTGAATCCTTGTTACATTTTGCTGATCTGTATCCTTGTTACCTTTGCTGATCTGTATCCTTGTTTTCTTTGCTGATCTGTATCCTTGTTTTCTTTGCTGATCTGTATCCTTGTTACCTTTGCTGATCTTCATCCTTGTTACCTTTGCTGATCTGTATCCTTGTTATCTTTGCTGATCTGTATCCTTGTTTTCTTTGCTGATCTGTATCCTTGTTTTCTTTGCTGATCTGTATCTTTGTTACCTTTGCTGATCTGTATCCTTATTACCTTTGCTGATCTGTATCCTTGTTATCTTTGCTGATCTGTATCCTTGTTATCAGTGCTGATCTGTATCCTTGTTATCCTTGCTGGTCTGTATCCTTGTTTTCTTTGCTGATCTGTATCCTTGTGTAGGCTTTGTCCTGGATTCACCCAGAAAGCCAGGCTACCATCACCAGGTCGTCACAGCCTTTGGTGGGAATGACCAGCAAGACCAACAGGGATGATGAGCGATACATACAGATGATCATGGATACAAATGCTCAGTCTCACAAGCTGTACATCATGGATGCCAGGCCATCTGTGAATGCAGTAGCTAACAAAGTAAGCTAAAGATAAATGTGGTTGGATCATTATTTACCTGTATATAATATGTAAGAATGTGTCAATAAATGAGGTGACAAGGTAACATCTGCATCAGATAATTTTTTTGATTGGGCATCAGCATCATCATCATGTAGCAGGTCCTTTTGCAGAACGTCGCACTCATCACAGTCCGCCTGAAAGAAACTGTCACCAGCTGTCCTGCCTCATGTACTTTCATACTCAAGGAGTCACTTATATCCTGTGCCCATGTTCATGTTGGTCGGCTTCTGCCCCTCCTTCCTGGCACCATGCCTTTAGCTTTTATTTGTTCTAATCCATCTTGGCGCTTGATGTGACCAAAATATTTCAGCTTCCGAGACAGGAAGCTGTTTATTAGCCAATCTTCCTTGATGTTCAGATCTTTCAAGATGTCAATATTTCTCCTCTTCTCTGTCCAAGAAAGATATTCTAGGAACCTTTCTGTAGCATTTCAGCTCAAAAGCCCCTATTCTCTTTTTTAAGGACTGGGAGATAGTCCACGACTCACATCCGTATATTGCTACAGGGAAGATGCATGCTCTCAAAATTCTAATTTCGATGTCCTTGCTGGTGCTTAACCATAGACTTTTAATGTTGTATAATCTTTGCATTGCTATGGCCATCCTCCTTTTAATTTCTATCAGTCTCATTGCTATTTATTATAGAGCCTAGATATTCAAAGTTTGTGAAATTTTCAATTTCTTCATTATTTATTGTTATTTTTGAGTGACAGCCAGTTTTATGTAAATTTTAAAAAAAACTGCCAATTACTGCCTTTATTTTACCACTTTTGTGGTGTAGGCAGGTGGTTATTGAACCTGAGGATTTACGGTCGCATGGCTAGTGCTGTCGCCATGACTGTGTAGGTGAGGATTTTATTTTGCCCCTGACAGGAAAAAATCCCCAGCCTTACAGAGGTTTCGAACCTGGGTCTCCCATTTGATAGCTCAACATTCTAACCATTTGGCCAGCTGCTCCTCTCCCAGTTTTATCTGTGGACATTATTTTCGTTTTCTTTAAATTCCAGTTCTGATGAGGATATATGTGGTGCTAGTCAGGTATGGTATTGTTTAGATTAGCTGGCACCCAGCGGGGAATGTGGTCACTATCATGCCAGAACATCTCTCTATATCCATTTGAGACTGGGTTGACTTGTCGGCCTAAATCGGTTTCTAAAATTGCTACGTTGTTGGGGTTTACAAGGCTAGCAAGCTGGCATGCAAGAATGATCATGGCTACAGTTATTGATTTCCCAAAGCTAGTTAAGGTTTTGTTGTATTTAAAAAGATTAAATGGGATTTTAGCAAATCAAAACTTTTTTTGCCTTGTTCACTAACTATTATCATCAGTTTTGCAGTGGTGAATGTCAAAAAAGAAACCTGAATTGACCCAACATGATTTCTGTTTATTTAGGCCAGAGGTGGAGGTTATGAAAGTGAAGAAGCATACCAAAATGCAGAGCTGATATTCCTGGATATTCACAACATACATGTCATGAGAGAAAGGTAAGCTAGTACTGCTGTTGTCATTACTAAAGACGGGCTAGGTTTTACTATAGTCTTGATTGCTACTCTGAGTTGTTCATATGTGAAGCGGCGGTAAAAGATGACACTGGGGAGAAAAAAAAACATAGGGAATATTTAATCCTTTGATGATTTTGTACTAACTCTACCAGACCACTGGCCCGCTATTACGGGAATTTCCTAATCTGCCGCTAAACCACTGTCCCTCAATGTCGAGAATTTGCATACTATGAAAAAACTGCGTCACAAACTAAAAATAACTAGCCAGTCATAATCAGATCTCGTGGATAGTCTTCTCAAATGTCCGCCCGCACATGTTTGGATTAAATTTGTGTTGATTTACATGAAAAAATTCGGAAAATTCACAATAAAGCGAGCAGCTGATGAACCAGGCACTTCGACAGGAAAGTGAAGTAGGTCTAGGCTTTTCACAGTCCAACAGGTGATTGATATTTTGATTGATTCAGACTCTGTGGAGTAATAATTTCATGAAGAATACGTTCCCAGTTGAAGTGACACAGTCAGTGAGAGCTTGAATGATGAGGAGAATTTTGAAAATTATAAATCTAGAAATAGATCAAAAGTAGGAAAAGGGGGTGTGTCCCTCAAACAGCAATATCTTGTGTTCACTTTGTGAAACAAGGTTGATCCTTCTGGGTGGATTAGCACACAAAGGTGGAATATTGGCGCTAGATGAAAGGTAAACCTATTTTCTACAATGTCTCCAAGTTTCATTTTATTCTATCCACTTGTTTGCATGTAACTAATATTTGTGTGTATCATGTTGGGTTTTTCGCGTTAATGCCCAGGGCTCAGGTATAGGAGGCAGTTAGGTTCAGGACCTCAGGTCTGGTAGGGCTAATGTCTTTCACTGTTTTTTAGACAAAATACTGGGTAAGGTGCATCTGTTGTATATAGTGTTTAAATATTATCACATTTAAATTATCACATTTATTAAACGATGGAGGGGGGGGTGTTAAGATTTTATGTCTGATTTACCTTTCTGATTTTCAGTTTGAGAAAGTTGAAGGAGGTGTGTTTTCCTACCATAGATGATGCTCGCTGGCTTTCAAACATTGAATCCACACACTGGCTAGAGCATATTAAGGTACTTTATTACATCTCCTTTCTTGACCATCCAAGGTTTTTATGTAGTCTGTCCTTGGCTGTGCCTATTTTTCTGTGGCATGGCATACTTATTTGACAACTCCACGTTCTGTTTGTCCTAACCACTTCATGTGTTCACTGTACAAGTCCATGTCTGATATTGACTGGGAAGCATATTGTTTGATATAAGAGTTTTGTGGCATCAAATAATGACAGGTCCTGTCTTTATAAGGGACAACATATGGCTAATGACTTGATTTGTCTTCTTATATCTGTCAATGGTGCTTTTTCACTGTGAAAGAAGTCAAGTTTCCACATCTAGATGAATGGCATGATGTGCTAATTGTATAGACAAATCAGCCTTCAGTGGGGAATATTGTTGCCTTATCCCATTTTACTTCACATAACGATTCCTTGTACAAATTTTAAGGCCAAGTCAGCCTGGAAGCCAAGATTATTTTTGAAAATCTGTCCCAGTGGAGATTCTAGTCAATGACCAGTAGGCTGGCAGGCAAGCATGCCAATTACTGCATGTAACTGTCTTTTGAGATATGATACTCCCTAAATATTTACATGTTTAACTGTCTTATCACTTGTCCTCAGTTAAATTGTTTGCTTTAAGATTTTTCTTCGGAGACCATTTTGTAAGAATTTCTTTCTTTATTTTCACTTTGTTGCCAATAAGATAACTAAAGTTAATTATTAATGTAACATTTGTGAGTTTAGCTTTACTGTAGTGTCACATTGCAAATAATCATAAAGCAGATATAGAATGTGAATGTTGCAGTTACTAAGGAATATTCACATTCACTGAATAGATCATTCTTGCTGGAGCTGTGCGTATAGCAGACAAGGTGGAGAGCAATAAAACCTCAGTACTGGTTCACTGTAGCGATGGCTGGGATAGAACTGCACAGGTAAATGTGTTTACTCAAATCTTTGTCAAAATTTATATCACAGAAAGTGAGGCTGACCACTGAGCATGCACTGGTCAGTCACTGAATACACTGGCCTGATTAGATAAACCAGGATGTCTTATCTATATGAGCTTATTTGATCTTTGCATGGATATTACTTAAAATAAGTCTCTGGATAGGCATGCAAACTTGATGACATGTATTATGTATATCAGTTTAGAAAGGGGCAAGAAGCTTCTTACACCTTCTATTTCTTATCACAACGTGGGAAGCACATTTTAACAGCTTAATACTACTTTACTTCACCTGCTAATTTTTAAAACTATGTGAGATATAATGTGAAATATAATGAAAAAATTAATAAGTTTAGATCTAATGTGAGATATAATGAAAAAATTAATAAGTTTCTGCTACCTAACTTTGACTTTCAGCTGACTTCGCTGGCTATGTTAATGTTGGACCCCTACTACCGCACAATTAGAGGCTTTGAGCTGTTGGTTGAGCAGGAATGGCTTAGCTTTGGTCACAAGTTTAAAACAGTAAGTGTTGGTCTGAGAAGTTGTCATTTATACACAATATCATCATGTAGCAAGTCCTTTGCAAAACATCGCTTTTATCAGGGCATGTCAAAAAGTCACTTCATCCCCCGCCAACTTTCCCACTTCATGAGCTTTCATACCATGGTGTCTTTGACATCGTATGTCCAGTATCATGCTGATCATCCCCTGCCTCTACTTACAATTTACTTATAATTTGAAATTGAGTTGGGTTTGTGTTGTATGGTTTTACCCTGAGAAACCCTAAACCCCAACACTTCCTGTGGAGTCCAGTTCCCTATAAATGTTTTGTTCCTACTTTTCTACAGTGACATCTTTATGAGATGCAGAGTTGATGCTATTGGTTGAGTTGACGCCTGCACAGATGTTTAGGATGTTTCTATGTGCACCAAATAGCTTTTTTTTGAGCCAAGTTGATGTGCAGTTGTCCCATAAGCCTCAATGATAGAGGTCACCAGATTTTAGGCCTTGGAGAATGCATTCCCTTTAATGTTTCACTCTGTTTATGTTTCATTACTCCTAAAAGATATCTTTATATTTGGAGAAGGAAATATAGATAAATAAATTTATTGTGATCTATATAGAATAGGATTTTATTAAAGGAGTTTTGGGGGAATTTCCCTGATGTCATACCCATTTTTTTTAAAGCGTTCCTGTGGCAAAGGGTAAAGACCACAATACTGGTAAATTAAACCAGATATGTACAGGCTTGTTTTATAAATTTCTGTCTCAGGTCATGGGGGGAGGAGGGGGGGGGGGGGGGGGGGTTGAGGAGCAGCAATAACTCAATATTTTACTAGTACTCTTTCACTATCAGTGTCCTCCAGAAACAAAACTATGAAAAGAGAAGCTCTGTAACCTCATTCCTAACCTTTGCTATTCGTCCATGCCATATGCCTCATTAAAGTGGTCTGAATTAAACTGGTAGAGGATCTCATAGTAAAATGGGTTCACAAAGTTTGTGGTCCAGAAACCACAGACAGTAGTGAAAGTTTTGTGTTGTGCCAAAAGAGGCAGATATGGCAGCCTGACAAATTAAGGCTATGTTAAAATTGCGTGTGTTGTGCCAAAAAAGACAGATACTATAGCCTGACAAAATAAGGGTATGTTGAAATTGTATATGTTGTGCCAAAAGAGGCACAGATATTACAGCCTGATAAATGAAGATTATGTTGAAATAGCATATGTTGTGCCAAAAGAGGCACAGATATTACAGCCTGATAAATGAAGATTATGTTGAAATAGCATATGTTGTGCCAAAAGAGGCAGATATTACAGCCTGATAAATGAAGATTATGTTGAAATAGCATATGTTGTGCCAAAAGAGGCAGATATGGCAGCCTACCTATGATACAAGATGCCAACCGTACTAGTCAGGACAGACACAGAGGAAGGAGAATACTGTTCTGTTGATGATAAACCATTGCTAAACTCTGTTTATACTTCTTCTTCTTCTTCACTTCCTCTTTTACCGCTGTGGGTGTCGAGGGAGATATAAGGTTCTGTTTCTAGCTCTTCTGGCTGCCTCGACCATAGGCACATCGTGCTGTTGTAGAGTTTCTCTGATGTTATCCTTCCATCTTGTTCTTGGTCTACCCCGTGCTCTACGTCCTTCTTCTCTTCCCATGTATGCTTTGTATGGTATGGTGTCACAAGGCATTCTCTCTAAGTGGGCAAACCATTTCACTTGCTGTCTTTGTATGTAATCCAGAATTGGTTCTGTGCCGACTTGTTCTCTTATGATCTCATTTCTGATCTTATCTCTTATGGTCACTCCTACAGCCCTTCTCAGACATCTCATTTCCGTGGTTACTAATTTTCTTTTATGGTTTGTTGTGAGTGACCATGTCTGGCACTGGTAGCACAGAGTTGGAATAAATATGCCTTGAATAAGATGTCTCTTTGTGCTGATTGGGATTGTCTTATGCTGTAAGAGGGGGGCTAGCTGTCCCAATACTTGGTTTGCTTTACTGCACCTAATGTCAATTTCTTTATCCAATTTCCCATCTTCGGTTCTGTTTATACTAACTGACATTATTTGTGGATCTGTGTTTGCTGGATGGGAACCAGCTACTGAGTTGGGCACAGCCATACTAAAAAGCACAAAGGGAACAATTAACAAAGAACTAGAATAGTGGTTGTTGTGTACTGATGGATTTATTAGTGTGTTTCAAGACTTGTCTAGCAGCAGTGAGACAAAGGAATCTCTCACTAACTGATAACTTATCCTACAAGTGACACCATATTGGTATTGACAGTGCATTGGTGTCTAACCTAGCTAAATTCATATTGCTGTGAATGTAAATAAATGTCAGTTATTTTGGCATGCTCTGCACTTATTGAGAACAAACTGGTGATGTCCAGGGTTCGTAGTGGACCGTGATATCTTGAATTTACCGTGATTTTTTTTCGGCGACCTTGAACCATGATTGTCACCTTTAAAACGACATTCTGACCTTGAGAAGCCGTGAATTTTGACCGCCGCAGTGAATTTTGACCACCGCCGTAATGAGATCGTCGAAAGTCCTGCGATTTTCGGCAGTTAGGCTTTTTTTTATTGGCCATTTGGCTAGTTTTGGCTACTTTAATTTACGTTCGTTTCAGGTATGAAAGCAGATGATTATTATTAGCTATTTTCAGCCGAAATAGCTTGTTAAAGAGTAGACCATGAATACATACAGACAGCAGCGGCGTGGCTTGGAACAGGAAGGAGCAGCTGGTGTGTGTGCGTGTCTTTTTTTTTGAGCAAGTCCGGCAGTATTAATAGTATAAATAGCTTTATCACCATGGTTTTTAGAAAACCTGCGTTTAATATCCTTACGTCCTTTTTAGGACGAAATTTTTTGTTTTTTGAAGCCCCACCCTGGCTTTTGCCAGGCGCCGCAATATAACCTGGCCATAAATATGGCCAATTGCCTGAACGCGGTTTCTGGGACCTCTCCGTGGCAGTCCTCATCCACATGGTGGCACTTTGTGTCATCGGGTGTTTATCGCTTGTGTGATGTCCTGGTGGGGTAGAAAGTCAGTCAGTCAGTCAGGTTTTTAGAAAGGATTTCATTGGGAGATGGTGGGGCTCGGGTCCATCTGTGTTTATAAATAGAGTTGGCCGTGGTGGGGCTAGGCAAAGTGACGTCAGCTGGATTTCCCAGTTCTATTTTTGGCCTGGTTAATCTTTACAGTGTGTTTGGTGATCAATATTGTAATTCCCTGAGATTCCCTTTTCTGTTGTCTCACCTCTCTCTCTCTCCCCTCCCTCTTTTACTTTTCTACCTCTTGCTCCCTCCTTCATGTCTCCTGCATTGTCTCTCACCCTCCCCTCTGATTTTCATCTTCTTCTCTTTCTCTCTATCTTTCCTTTTACTCTCTCATTTCCTCTCCCCCCCCCCCCCCTCCTCCCTTTTCCTATGTTATTTCTTGTTTAAATGTTTAGTAAATGTGCTGCTCCATAACTCTTTTCCTAGTAACTGGCAAGTACACAGGAAGTTGTGTTATGGGGGGGTGGGGGGGGGGGGTGTTTAGCATGAACATGGTGGATATTTTTTTTAAAATGTTTGTTATCTTAGTGGGCCTTAATCTCTGTCCATCTCCCTACCTGCCCCCTCACATTTTGTCCTACCTTTTACTCACTCTCTGCCCATCTCACTGTCTTCCTCTCTTTCTCTTTGTATTTGCAGCTCTCTCCCCCCCCCCCTCTCTCTCTTTCTCCATTATTTAATTGGCGTAAATATATGTGTACTTTTAAAAATACATTTGCAGTCACCCACATTGATGACACCTGGGGGTAGGGGGGTCGCGCGCCCCTTCCCGCTACCTTCTTCCCTCTATATCATCTTATTTCTTTCTCCATTCTTTCTCTCCCTGTCTCAGTCCCAACTTTCTTTTCTCAAACTTTATTCTCTCTCTTTCTCACCTCCCCTGTCTCACCCTTACCATCTCAGCCTTCTACACCACCTCCTCTCCCCTCCCCTTTCTGTATTTGAAAAATCAGAAATAAAACGAAGTCCACTGGTGCTCTGACCTATATTTTTTTTGTATCCTGCTCTGTTTTCCACAAGTGATGCATTGGGATTCTCTCCCCCCCCCCCCCCCCCACCCCACTTTTTTCTTTTCATAAAATGACCTTAGCTCCCAGGTCACCAGCCTTGAGTGTAAGAAAATGGAACTATTGTTGTCACATGCAGATTAGACAAGCATGGGTCAGGTAGGGGTTAGCACTGTTTATAGACCATGGCCACATTCACAATGGGAGAGGGTAGGAACCAGACAAAGTGGCCTCACTTAGATTTCCTAATTCTATTTTTGGTGCTCAGTGTTGTTATCGCCACCCCGCCACACCCACCATGTCTTACCTCTCTTCTCTCACCCCTTCTCTTTCCTTTGATCTTCCACTCTTCTCCTTTATTTCTCCATCCTTCCTCTCTTCCTTTTCTTACTCTGTTCTCTCTTGCTCTTCCTCCTGTCCCATCTCTTCTTTTTCTCCT
Organism: Candidula unifasciata; assembly: GCA_905116865.2. NCBI lineage: Eukaryota > Metazoa > Mollusca > Gastropoda > Stylommatophora > Geomitridae > Candidula > Candidula unifasciata. The sequence goes on from CAJHNH020000044.1 coordinate 311,817, forward strand.
TTCCATCCTGTCTTCTCATTTTCTCTAGATTTCCTTACCCTCTCCTCTCTCTCACCCCCCAATTTTTTCTGGTTCTTCTACATTTGTTTTGTTGCCCCATAACCATCTTTTCCTAGTGGTTGTGTCCAGTACACTTGAAATTGTGTTGGGGTAGTGGGTGGGCTTTCAGCATGAGGCTAGTTTTTTCTTTTCTTTAATGTGTTGTTATATTTGTAGCAATTCTTGCATATTTTGTTACTCTCTTGTCTCCCTTCCTGCCCCTCTCTCTTAATCTGTGTTTGTCACTGCCTTCCTTACCCATCTCTCTCTCCCTCTCTCTTGTTTTATGTCTATTAGCCTCCCTTCATCACTTCCTCTTTGTATACCTCCCTCCCATTTTCCTGCTCTGCCTTTTTTCTCTTTCTTTGGTTCTCCCCCTCTGTCTGCTTGTCTCTCTATGCTATCCCTTTGTCTCTTTCCTTTATGTCTACATCTCTCTCTGCTTGCATCTCCCTCTCTCCCTGTCTATTCTCTCTCCCTCTATCTCCCTTCCTCCAACTCTCTTTGTCGTATTTTTCCTCCTTTCATATCTCTTTTCTTTCCCTTCTTCCTTCTCTCATCATCTGCATTCCCTCTTTCTGTATTTGTCTCCCTCTCTGTCTTTCGCTGTCCCGTCCCCACTTTCCCTCATCATGTCTCCATCCCTCCCTCTCATTGTCATATTTTTTCCTCCTTCCCCAGACTCTTTCCCTTCTTTCCTCTACCTTCATCTGTCCATCTTTACACTGTGTCTCCCAGTCTACCTCAGCATGTGTCTTCCTCCCTCTCTGTATGACCCCCCCCCCCCTTCCCCCGTTTCAGGTACCAGGTCCAGAACAGACATGACTTCAGTTTGCTGCCCTCTACCACCAAGTCTTCAACAAAATTGTCAAACACTATATCAAGCCTAGAAGCCGACCAGCACGAAGATGGGTACAGGATATAAGTAGACTCCTTGAGTATGAAAGTACATGAGACGGGAGAGCTGGTGAGAGACCAGGTTTCTTTCAGGACAAAGGACCTGCTACATGATAATGATGATTTATGGTCTGGTATACCAACACGTGTGGCACTAGTGAAGTACATTGTGTGCTGGGTACACCCTTGAACAAGGCAAAAAATCTTGTTTCAGTATTACACTGAGACAACCTTGAAAAAAACTAAGGAGACCTTGAAAAGGACCTTGAAAAGCCTTGAAATTTATTGGTAAATTTGGCTATGAACCCTGGATGTCAGAAAGCTCAAATTGACTGATGCTTTGAGTTGACATCTGAAGGTGTATGAAGAAGCAGTCTGCTGTGTAAGTCACTTTTTAGTTTTATTCTAAATTAAAAATATGTACTACAGATGACAGAAAGATTTTAAAAAATCCATAATAGCATTCATCACAGGAAATATTTTGTTCCCATATTTTCAGCGTGTTGGTCACGGAGAAGACAAGCATTCAGATGCTGATAGGTCACCTGTGTTTCTCCAGTTCATTGACTGTGTTTGGCAAATGACGCAGCAGGTATTGTAATGCTGCAACTGTGATTTGTTTGTTTGCATAGATTGTGATCAGTTATACAAAGTTAGTATCACTTGTATACACAGAAGTAAAGAAAGAAACTGGAACACGCTGTGACAACTGAAAAAAAAAAATATAGAAAGAGAGATAGAGGAAGACATTGTGAGAAGATTCTTAACAGTCTTTTTTCATTGCATGGAGGATATAGTCAGCACATGAATTAATAAATGCTGTTAATGACTACCAATTATGAGGTATAATCGCCCACTCCAGTTGGCAAGCCACATTATGGTGGTGATGATGATGAACAACCCTCAAACCCATGTAGAGAAAGGTATCATGCCAGATGTCACTGAAATTGGCACACTAAAAATGTGCTGTTTGTGCTTTATTAAAAGAGCTACATGGGAATGGCCGGTTATATTACTTGAGATGGCTTCGATGAGCCAGCATTGGTTGTGAGGATAAAACATAGCAAACCTTCAGCTGTTGTAGTCTTGCTATTGCTGTTAAGATGTTAGATTAGCATAGACAGTTTATAAGCACCAGTGTCTGCTGAGAAAATCTTATAAATGTTAAAAGAGTGTAATGTGTCTACCAGCAGTTCTCTTTTACATGTTTGGGCAGTGTCATCCAAGAGTAGTTAGGTTGGGAAGTTTACACTGATAGTCAGTGATGAATCTAGTTGTTTAAATGTACCTCTCTATAGCAGTAGCACTACTTCGTTTCAGTGGGAATTATCATCAATGGCTGCATTAACACAAAATACAGGCTGTCAGAACATATCTGGGCTGGAGTTGATTTGTAGTTCAGTAGTATTAAAATTTAGAAAGAAAGGTCATAAAATCATGGTTCCTAGAAGAAGAGAGAGAGTCATCATGACGGTTACCCGTGTGGGTTCCGAGGCCTTGTTATAGGGAAAACAAGAATAGACCCACTGCCTACCCAAAAGCATGTCGTAAGAGTCGACTAATTGAGAGTTTCCTTCTAAGCCGGAGTGCATCTGCCTGAGAGGCAAGGAACCAGCAGTCTGCATACAAATGAGTCAGATCTGTAAAATTGATGCACACGCAACACTCAGGTTCTGGAACAGGACTGCAGTCCAGAAGTGGATGAACAACTAGAACTTTCCAGCAGAGTTTACAGCTGGTGAACACGAAGAAGAAGAAGATCATGACGGTTGGCGCAGAGTATTAAAGTCACAATAGGAAAAGGAAATCGGCAAGAGATCTGCTGTATTTTACCAGAAAAAGAAATTCAGTTATGTTTTTAATGTTTAATCAGTCACAACTAACTTTTAAACACACATTAAATTAGTCTGTTATCTATTAAAATGTGCACTCCTGAGAAAACCATTTATAACATGGGCAGAAGTGGATTGATTACAGTGTTGCTGATATAGATATAAACGCAATAGTTTTCCTTACTTCAGTTTCTACTACACTATATCGGACCGAAGATCTGATGCTGACATCATGCTACATATTATTGTTTATTATTTGTGATGACTTTGATTCAGTGTTTCATATTTTTTTGTATCTGTTCTGTCTTATCTTAGTTTCCAAATGCATTTGAATTCAATGAAAATTTCCTGATCACAATACTGGACCACTTATACAGCTGTCTGTTTGGCACTTTCCTCTACAATTGTGAGAGGGAGAGAGTTAAAGAGGTCAGTGGTTTTTCTAGTTTGTGTTCGGTAATCAAAAACATTATTTAACCAGTAGATAACTGTGATATGTTTGTATATCTTGATTCTTCCAGTATTATATTTGTAGTATGCTGCAGTTAAAATATATTTGAATAAACAAATTCTTATGAAAATTAATAAGCTGTTTGTCAGCATTTCAATGGTTTTTAAACCGTCACCTCCCTGTCTGCGTTCCAAGGCCCTTTTAAGGGGGAGGGGTGGAGTAAATGAAAGTATAACCACTACCCCTTTTTAAGCATATTGTAAAAGACAAATAATTAGGGAAATCAAATGTATTGGGTCAAAAGGCATAAATATTGCATCCTAAATGTTAACAACAGCTATGTCAACCGCTGTTTTGAAGGGCAAACACAGGGGGAAACTTGAGGGGTCACTACACCCCTAAAAAATTTTTTTTTTTTTTTTAAATTTTCAATGCTATACCAATTATTTTATAATGATCATTTGTAGGGATAGATGTTAATACATTTGCACACTTCAAGTTTTACAAATCATGGTTGCCATCTTGGAAAAAATACATGTACTTAGAATCCTAAAATTTAAAAAACAGACTTAGGTATTGAGAAATAGATAATGTGTTCATGAACTTTAATCCTATTTTGAGCTACAGGTGTAGTTTATTTACTTTAAAGATGTTTCTAAATATTTTTCTTAGAATTTTAAAATGTAGGTATGTTGAAAAGGTTAAACAAAAATGTAACATCATAAGACAATAATCAAATGTTTTTTAAAACTTTCCTAAATTCTACTTTTAAATAAACCTGTCCCTATAATTTTGTTCTTGGAGTATCCACACCAAATTTCATGTTTCTGGTCTTTATATTAGCAGAGATTTTAGGATTTTACACACACAACAAACAGAAAAATAGAATTGTGAGAAAACTGACTTTTAAACTTTTTTTAATTTAAAAAAAAAAGTACTTAGGGTGGTGTCTTTAGTATTAACTTTTCAACACTAAATTGTTTACAAATGACATAAATCTTGTGTGCAAACTAATCTATAAATGCCGAACTTTACAAAAGCGAAAACATTGAAAAAAGATATTTTTGTCATAAATTGCAAAAAAATGCGGTGTAGTGACCCCTTAATTTTCTTCAGAAATCTAAGTGTTCTGGTCATGCATAGAACTTGTGAGAAATTTGTCATTATAGTACCGTTACAGTACTTACTACTGTTTCTTAAGCATGCTGATATGGTTTAGCTGAAGACTGACAGTAATGATGGCTTGACCAGACAATCACTGTCCAGTGTTAAGCCTAAGATTGTTTCATCGGTGCCAGAAGATGAATGTCTCCTTCCTTACAAGACATTAGAACCCTGGTCATCCTTTTTCTGAACTGGCATCCTTTCCTTTTTTCCATCTGCTTCTCTGCCATAACTGATTACAATATAATAGGTTGATAATACAAAAGCTGTATGGTCTGTAAAAATCTGGGGCGCTCTTCCCATTTACCCGATGCGCCTATGGCATGAAAAGGGATCTTTACTTTACTATGGTTATAGGAGACTTATAAGTGATTGAAACAGTGGGAAAGCTCCTCCAGTATTTGATAAATAGGTTGAGAATTTGCTATATTACTCAGAAGGAAAGGCTTCTGGTTCAAACATTACATTTGAGAAAATTGACGGTATATTCCTAGTAGAGTACCATAATCCACAAGTCTATCTTAGCCTTAGATGAAGAGGCATGTTATCACAACTGAAAACACTACATATTGTACCTTCCCATGCATGCTCAGTCGTCTGATACAACAGCCACCCCAAGATACCTCTAATGATCATTACCTTAAGAAGTTGACCTCATAGATGGCATGGATGTGCTTCACCCAGCTTTACTCTGAGGTCATATACTATTGTTAGTAAATAAGACTTGTCATTATCGGCCACTTTGTTGCTGAGAATAATTATGAGAAGAGTATGGAGTAAGATTAAACTGGAAACTACTGATGAACAATGTAGATTTATGGAAGGCAAGACGCACACAAATTTCTATGTACATTATCAGAGGAGTCGTAAAAATACAAACAAATATATGCTTATGCTTCATAGACTACACTGACTGTGAAACATGAAACAATGATCATGCTACTAGAACAGTTTAAAATTGATTGTAAAAATCCTGCAGATAAAAAATAATGTACAGTTAGCAAATTATAATCATGTTACACTATCTGGGAGGAGATGAATATCGTCTGCTGAGTTCTGGGACTGGATTTTGACCAGTTATGAGCAAATCAGAGCTATCAATGGCCTCATAACTCTTGCCATGTCTCATTACATTTCATTTTTAAAACAGATGTTGAACAAGTATGGAGATAGGATGTATCCTTGTCTTACTCTACCAGTAGGTTTTTTTCTGACCGATTTTGTTGTTTCACAAGCTTTTCTAACAGCTGCTTGTTCATGATAACAGTTTTTCAGCAAGATGGATCAATTGTCTTGAAAATCCCATGTGTTATGATGCTCCACAGTTGTTGATGTTGGACACATCAGTCAGAAGCCTTATAGTAGTCTATGAAAGAGTTATGAAAATCTGCATTATATTCTGTGCATTTTTTGTATTGAAGGTATAGTCTCTAGCTCCTCTACCCTGTCTTGTATATGATTTTCACTATCAATAGGATCTAAGAAAACATTTTACATGTGACATTTTGATGAAATTCATATCATCCTGTTTAGAAACATCAAAGAACACAAAAATCACACAGCTTGGGGCTTTCTCATTATCTTATGTCATGCCAGTTAACATTGGAGTTCATGGTCCACCATCGCATATAATTAATCAGAATCACAGATCAGGTCTGCGTTATTGCCCCCGCCCCCATGCCATCTGACCCAGCCATCCAGGTAGTTATCTCATTGTCATGAACTAGTCAGAATGTGCATTGTCTTCATTACTTGTTGTCATATCAATTAACACTTTTTGTCTGTCTAATAGAGGTCTACCTAATTATTTTGTGCTCAGCCCATTGTATTCTTTGTTTGTTTTATGCTCCGCAAACCACAATCACACATCTGTTTGCCATTTCTCAGCTTATTTATGTCATAGCTTACTATACTGAAGTTAATACATGATTGTTTCTACTTGAACACTTCAGCATTATAATTTTACTGAAATTATTTATTCTGTTACATTTTATTGCAATAAAATAAGCCAGATGATCCAATACTTCAATAACTCAAATATTGTCATCATTGTGCAATTGTTGTCTTCACAATTGTGCAGCGTGTTCCAGAGCTGACTGTGTCCCTGTGGTCATACATTAACTACCAGCAGGAGGAGTTCACCAACCCCCTGTACACAGCTCATGTACACCAGCATGTCCTGTTCCCTGTGGCAAGTGTCCGCCGCCTGGAGATTTGGACTGGTTACTACTGTCGCTGGAATCCAAGAATGAAACCACAGGTTGGCATTTGTCTTTGGTTTTCTGGATGCTGCTGCTGTCCCAGCTCTTTCTCTTTTCTCTCTAGTCCTTGTTTCATAATCAGTTTGATGTATTATGTGTCTGCTGGGAGGATGCCAGCATTTCCTATGTCACTGACTTGTTTCTACAGAATCATTAAACATTCATTTTACTCTTGATGTTTCAAGTTTTCTTTAATTCTGCCTTTTCATTCATTCATGTTGAGGACACTTGTTGTACCACTGCCATAATGATGGTAGCATATATACCAAAGCACTTTACTCATTTGTACACAATCAGTCAAAATGGTTTTCCTCATGACGCTTCATTTGCAAGTTCTAATTTTCATACCTTTCTCTGTTTACTGTTTCATTTTCAGGTCATATACTTCTGCTGTAATGGTACCAGCATTTCAGATCTCACTGTCTTGTTTTTACAGTTAAGGTCCTAGTTCCACACCTTATATCAAACATATGCTGTTAGCCCCCATATTTGTTATAGAAAACCCAACCTTCAGTGGGTGCTGTGATCAGTAACACAACAACCACCTTTACTTTTCACAGAATTTATCACAATCTCTCTCTGCAAGGTAAACTGGCTGAACACTAAAATAATAGTGTGAATGCTAATGTAATAGATTGTTTGTTTGTTTGTTTTAGTATCCAGAAACCCTAAGTTGTTAACCCTTAGGCTCGGTATTATGGATATCGCAACCTTTCGGCCTTGATTCCATTGTAAATACCGTAAAATCTGGGAGAAATGTGGCTTTCCTGCCTACCCCCAGGATTGAACCCGGACCACAAGGAGTTCGTCACCCGGTCTCCGTGCAATCCGGTTTAGCCAACTACGCTAGAGAGCCGGGCATGTAATAGATTGAAGTAAATTGCTATTGTGAATTAATTTCTAATATTATAGTTAAAACAATGATGCTTACTGATCACTCAATGTGAAATTACCTTATGATGAGCCAAACAGAGACACAAATAGGAAGTGCCCTCAACAGCTACAGTAAGGAGCCACTGTGGTGTAGCAGCTAGAGCCTCCCTACGGACCTGAAGCTTGTGTGCTGAGATCCAGACTGAGTGCTCTAAGTTTTTATAAATAACTTTGACTCCCAGGTCAAGTCAGCCTAAAAAGAATAGCAGATAGAATCCAAGAAAGTAAAGAGGACAAACATGATGTTGGCCACGTCACCATCAAGTGCCTCAACATGTCGTTGACCACATCACCCATGAAGTGTCAGTTTATCTTTAAAAATATGAGTCTAACATCATATGCCCGATGCAGCACCAGCAGCGTTAGAAAAAATGTCCTTTACTGACAGCTACCATAGTTATTGATACTGTAGCAAGTGGTCTACACTTGTTGATGAATGTACTGGGTGGCTTTGCCATTAACACATTCATTATTTCATGTATCACTAGCTGAAGCACAGAAAGGGGTGGCACCAGTTTGCAAGGGCACTATTGTTAACATAGTGTATATCCCTATTGTCTCCATGCAGTCATGACATTTGTTTAATCTCTCTACTGTAGGGGTCCCTGGTAAAACAGGATCTCTTAACTGCAACATTATTTCATTTACAACTGTAACAGATTTACAGATAAGTTTATTTTATAGATAGAATCAACATCAGGAGAAGCATACATTCTATTATGGAGAGAAAATGTAATAGGAATTAAGTATGTTTAGCTTGAAAATAACCTATGTTGTAAACTGTTCATACGTATACACATAAAGTTATTGTTGAACACTAAACAAACAGTCCATGGACAGGTACTAAAAATATGCTGCCCTCAACTTAACATGACTGCCTCCCTCCCTTCTCACAAGATGTGTGTTTCATTGTCCTTTAAAGATCCCTAGATGCTTCAGGGAATACATGAATACCTGTTTATTTTTATTTTTTTTAACCAGGAACCAATTCACATTCGCAACCACGAGCTTCTGGTGCTGAAAACCCAGCTCCAGAGAAAAGTTGAAGAACTACAGAGAGAATTGACAACTCGCAATGCTAGGATCAATCTGCAGCCATCACCACCAAGAGTTTCCACACCTGTTGATGTTTAATATCATTTCCTATTGTTAAAATGTATTTGGTATTCTATATTATTTTTATAGGCATCTTGCTTTGCCCACTCTTCTTTCCTAATTGTGTCCACTCAGTTTTAAAGAAAGATTATATGTATTCTTTCTTCAGCATTGCACGTTGTCTTTATTGGGACAGTGGCTTATCCCAATTCAATTGACAGAAGATATTTTTATTTACAGTTTGTATTGGCTACTTGGCTGTTTTCAGAGTTGTTCCTGTACACATTTGTTCTTGCCTAGATCTTTTTTTCTTCTTAGTGTTTGTCTGTCTTACTTGACATTATCAGGCATGTTAGAATGACACACAATGACTATCCTAACATTATCTTATGTGGCCATCTTGTCCACTGTTCAAGTAATTTTGCCAAGTTCAGTCCCCATTTTATAAAAACTATCAAAATAGTCGATCAAAGAAGATAGTAATGTTTGGGGGGCCTGTTTTAGGAAAGGCCTTAACAACTTCTGCTGGTGATACAGTGCTCTTACCCATTTCGGCAGGCTTCAGAGAGTTCCTGTGGGGAAATGTCTTGGTCTTGTATATAACCTCTGAAGCCTGCTTTGACATAGCAGATCCATCTGTATATATTAGGTTCATTTGAACCTTATGTAATTGCATGCGTTGAACCTGATCATTTTATAGACATTTGATAAGTATGACCAGTGGATACAAGGGCACCTACTTATCATTCCATGATGCATAGGTTCTCTTGTGATCATTGAGAATATGACTGTTGATCCACAATCTGTCTGTGTAGTCACCAATGTGTAACCAACCACTCTTGTTTTACCTGCTGTACCTATTCATCAAACTAAGAGTATTTCCTCACAGTGATTATTTGAGTTGTCGGGCATGGAAATCACTTGGGGCTAAGTCTGATGAGTATGTTTAATGTGCTACACAATAAAAGTGAAATGGTTTTAACAGCATTATGGGGTCCATCATTGTCATATTGCAGTGGGGTGTCACTACTCAGTGAACCTGACCCAGTTGTTAAACAGTTTTTTCACAGAAATCATGCCATTTGGAAACTTCATACTCTGCTCATACATTTAAACTGGACTGACAGGCAATCATCACCAGACTGGACCTTCATTTTCCTATGAATTTTTATAGGTTTCACTACTTCACTGACCAAACCATGGATGACAGAATGCTGCTCCTCTTAGGTTCATGTCAGAAGTAGGGTGGTCATCTTTATAATGTCATTGTGACATCACCATGTTTTTCTACACGGTGATGTCATGTGCCCAATACTCTTGACATCCCTAAAAACAATATTGACAGGTTACAAGACAGTGGCATGATTATAGTCATTTCTTTCACGCTTTCACAGTTTTCATTTGAATCCCTTTTTGTATAATCAATGATTTTTTCCAACAGTAACTAAATAATGATGTCTGTGCAGCATGTTGTATATATGAATAATACAATTGCTTTATTTATTTATGAGCCAAGATTAATGAACAGCTCAGCATTTGACAGGAACATTGATTTTTGTTACAGGTTTTTGTAGAGGGTCAAAGCCCTGTTTCAGTTTCTGCTTTAGGCATGGTTGAGTGTGAATCATCTAGAAAACTGTGGTTTGCTGTTAACTTCAACAGTGACATTCACTTTGCTGCAGTCCTGACAAAGATTTTATGCCACAGTTGTGAGGTTGTTTTAGATGCTTTTCTCCTGGCACAGTGCAAGAGTACTTTTTCACAGAGACAATGGTGCAGAGGTCTCTTTGCCCTCTTTAAGTACATTAACCAATAATTCAGTTGCTTCATTGGTATTCGAGCTTGGCATCTATGGAGAAGCATGGTAAGATATAATTAGGTTATGATTCAATGTAACACAAAATGGCTGACATTAGCCCTAGGCTAGCCATGTTTCTTCCAAAGGCTTCGGGCATTTCCTTGTCAGTAGACTCCAAATGAATACTCAGAAGAAAATCTGTTAGACTTACCACCCATCATTTCAAGCTTCCATCTTATGCTTTAAAGCTTACCACCCATCATTTCAAGCTTGTTTCTATGCTTCAATCTTATCTCATGCTTTAAAGCTTACCACCCATCATTTCAAGCTTGTTTCTATGCTTCAATCTTATCTCATGCTTTAAAGCTTACCACCCATCATTTCAAGCTTGTTTCTATGCTTTGATCTTATCTCATGCTTTAAAGCTTACGGCACATCATTTCAAGCTTGCTTCTATGCTTCAATCTTATCTCATGCTTTAAAGCTTACTACCCATCATTTCAAGCTTGTGTCTATGCTTCAATCTTATCTCATGCTTTAAAGCCTCCAAACTGCACATTTGTCTTGCTTCACAGAACTGATGAAAGCACCAAATCCATAAGTAAAAGATGCAATTCTGTCATTTTTGAGATGTACATGTTAGAGTAAGACTTATCAATAGATGACAGCTAGATTTTGTTGTGCTTGTCAAGCACTCTCAAGTTAGCTGCACATTAGCAGTCTGGTGACATGTCTTGCATGTTACTACAATATGTAACATGCAAATGATCTGCTACCATTCACAAGGCGTCGTCATGTAAATACACTGTATACAAATAAATGTACTTATAAACTGTACTTCTTGGCTCTTGTTGTTTTATTTGCAATAGTGGCACTTTAATAACAGTATAAATGCAAAAATTAACCCCCCCCCCCCCCTCCTCCACTCCCCTTTCTCCCCCCCCCCCCCCCCCCAAAAAAAAAACTGAATAAAAGAACTACATCCTAGAGGAATGTCAGGTTGTTGTAGACGACATTGTGAATTTCTTATGTACAATAAATCAGTAAACACAGACAAAATATATGTCAGTGACTTGTTTCCCAGTTATGTACAGCTTCTCTCATGCACCACCCTTAATCCATCACCTATTTCGGTCTTGCGTTACATTCAGCTTTAAGAAATCTATGCAGTTTTTGTGATATAGAAATCTGTTTATTATCACATGTAGCAACCAGTCATAATTGTTGACAAGGACATTGATAAATAAAATAACAATTGTTAGCGGGTGATTCAATGATAAATGTTTTTTGGCATCTTTCCATCTTTTGAGATAGTAGCGTTACCATAGTAGCGTTACCTTGTGCTATAAGTCAGCTTGGGTATCCCATGGCAATGGCAAGTGTAACTCGCAAAGCTAGCTGGCATTTTAAACAGTTTTCCACAGTAAATGCCTAAGATTTGTTACCAGCGTGTGTAACCGACATGTTTCTTTTCAAGCACTCAAATCTTAATCTCTCTGCAATTATAATCTTCTGTATCCCTATTTCCTTCCAAATTGTTTTCCTCTATGCAACACCATCATGTGTCTTTTTTTTTTTGGCCAGTAATCCACCCAGTACCTGTATCATTCATGTCCTTCTTGCATACATTTTTAAAACATAGCAGAGGTCAATCCCTTGACATTTTCTATTGATCTGTAATTTACCATGGAGGAGGATATCCTTAATGTCACTACTATCTTCCATCCTGCAAGTGTGTCCTAGTCATCTTTACCTTGGAATACTGAGCCCTTATAAAACTATTGTGATCCTTTCTCTTCTCATCACTTCAGTGTTTGTAATCTTGCCACCTATTGCCAAGTATTATTTGTAGACATCACACGTGAAAGCTGTATAGCCGTTTCTCCTGGTACAAATATGTTGATCAAGTTTCACTACTACTCTAAAGACGGATGAGGGCACAAACTTGAAAAACAAGAAAGTTTTGTTTTAACAGTGAGCTTTCTTTTCTCCCAAACTTATTTTTGTTAATTCTGCTGATTTTTGTTGCTGCTTTACCTATTCAGATGTTGATTTCCTGGTCCAGCGATAGTACTTTACTGGAAAAGGATTGCATGTATGTGAAACAGTCAACTGTCTCTAGCTCTTCAAGGTTAAAAATGATTTCAGGTCTATCATTAGCACCTTGAATCTTAATCTTTGTGTGTGTGTGTGTGTGTGGGGGAGGGGCTGCTGATTGTTAGATTCACAACTGGCATCAGTGAATGCAGGCAGAAAATGTTGCAGTTAGTTTTTCCTTTTAATGGCTTGTAATTGCAGCATCATCAACCAAGTGGAACACACTTCTGAGTACCTTCCATCTTTTAGTCTCTGAGCATTGCAAAGGCTGCTATCGGAGCGAGAATCAGAGTATTTACCACCCTTCTGATCTCAACAGGAATATTTCTAAAGGAGAGAGAAGTAAATTCTAGAGAGAGTAGCAAAGGTTATAGAGATACAATTTGTGTGTAAAACAACTTCACATATGAGAAGTTATTCAAGAACCAGTATGGATATTCATGCTACTGACATGGTCACTGACCATTATGGTATGTAGTACCAACTTTTCACGCAGTCTCTCACCCATGTACTTCTTGTTACAGTAATCATCATCTTACCAGATGGCTCTGCTTCTAAATCTAATGACCACTGACACCACCCACATGATTTACTTGTATTCCACAACTCAGAAGTGAGACCATTTGTAAAAGGCATATCTGCTATAATCTTCCTTGTTCATAAGACACCACACATCGGATCCCTTTTTTTTTTAAACAAGCTTTCACAGTACCAATACTTGCAGCATAAACATTCACAATAATCTGTAACTGTAATTGTTTTGGGAGTTTATGTGTTTTGTTTCAAAAGGTTTTTAATACTCATGTAAGCATTATTGTCTAATTTGTACATAGGTATTACTGATAAATTGATAAATAAGGCTTGCCCTAACTTCTGTGTGTATGACATTCTATTTTCTATTAATCTTCTATCACCAGATACATTTTTTTTTATTGTCACTGGCTACACCATAAATTATTTATAGAAACAAATTATGAAGTTAGGTGCTAGATTGTTTTCTTAATGCCAGGAAACCTTTTTTTTTCTCCTTTTTTTTTAAATTTACCCAAAAAAAAAAAATTGCACTGTCTGATTAGACCCCTTTTTCTGCAACCAGCTTGTGTTTCAGTGTAACACATTTCACATCTGTCTCACAGCTAGCAATACTGAGTTTATTTGGGAATAGCAATGATGATATAAATACTTGTAGGCTCAATGTTGACCACAAACTCCTTAGTCAAGGAAAAAGACCCAATGGTTTTGTTCTCAAAAGCTTCCCAAAGCTGATAACCGTGTTTGTTTCTAAGACCTAAATCAGACAGTGATGTCTTATATGGTGTTCCCTGGCTGCCTCGATTTAACACACCAATAGCAAAAGCTCCTTTTCTGGCAAGTTTCTTGATCCAAACTGTTATGAATGTGGAAACCTAAAGAAGACAAATGTTGAATATTACTGAAGTATAAACAGATCTTTAGAATGAACAATAACAAATGGTGACAGAGACCAAGTGGTAGCAATCGATTTTATCTAAGGACAGTGTGGTTATAAAGTTAAACTGCCTATTGTAATGATTATCATTTAGAGTCAATTGATGGATTTCCATATACTAAACTACATAGAAATGGATGGGGAAAACAGCCATACTTAGCATAAACTAATAGTGACTGAATACAACTGGCTGGTTTGACATGAAATAACATAGATGTATGTTTGATCTCAAGGATCATAAAATGTCACTGGCCAAGTACACTGTCAGAAGATGACATTTCAAAGCTCAACACAATACTTGGCATTCAGAGTTCTGATTGGGCTCCAGAACGTTGGAAGTAGCACAAGTAAATGGTATTTTTGGTCTATTAAAAATGTAATCTTGTGAGACGAAGTTATATCTTCTTCCCAAATGCAGTATGTATATTTCTCAAACAGAACCAAACAAACAACCAACCTAACAAATCAAATAAAAAGAGAAGAATCAATTTTTCGTTATTTGAAGCCCTATTCTGGCTTTTGCCAGGGGCCGCAATATAGCCTGGCCATAAATATGGCCTAAAGGCTGAACGCGGTTTCTGAGACCTCTCCACGGTGATCCTCACCCACATGGTGGCACTCTGTGTCATCGGGTGTTTATCGCTTGTGTGATGTCCTGGTGGGGTAGAAAGTCAGTCAGTCAGACATTGCACAAAGTGATATATAATAGAACCTCGGTTTTCGAACAACTCTCTTTTGAAACAATTCTGTTTTTCATGAAATATTTGGGGTGTAAAATTGTCTTGGTTTCTGAATAGAACCTCAGTTCTCAAACAGCCAATTGTGAACAGACATATTTGGTAGGAAGAAATTAGGGTGACTCCTCTTGATCCAGCCGATGGACCAGTAAGTCATTGCAAACTGTAAGATATTCTAGACCAAAGCACTGTTTCTAAAGTGTTTTGAGTGGCATGAAGCACATTGGCATACGACACACAGAGCTCAGTCAGAATGTGAAGCAACAGTAAACACTCTCTGTATGTCCAACAAATGCGATCAAAGGATATGTAAACAAGAATGCACACAGTTCCATGAGAAAGGCCATATGATGTTGATGAAAACAGCACGAGTAGAAACAAACATAGTCAGTTCGCCAAACATTATCACAGGTTGTGTCAACTGAAAAATAGCAACTGTTGAAAGAGATACAGGTGCCACAATTTCAGGATACACTAACAATGGTTTAAAAAAAGTCTTGCAAATGAGTACCATATCTGTATAACATTTGAACATAGAGTCATAACCATTAGTTTATATTGAAGTGAAAACACCTTTCTTAATGACAAGGATTAAAGTTGCAGCCCTCAAATCATCATTCAATGTGCTAATTTTTAGGTAATCAAGCAATATGAAAGACAAAACATAGGCACAAACAGAAATATAGAATGATAAGTACATAGCAGAAGAAAAAGAATCAACAAAACCCACCCCTTCTTTTTCTGCTTCTTCTTTATTTCCTCCAGTTATTTCATAAAGCTTTGGGGAAAGATGCGAGGATCTTTGTGCTTTCAATTTATTGTATAAGTTGGTCTTCATTGTGTTACGGCTGTTAGTGTTACTAATGCCATCGTTCTGACTTCTTTGAGGCCTTCTCCTTGCTCTGCAAACATTGTATTTCTTCAGCATGGCTCGCTGTGGCAGCTGGCACCAGTGCATTAGTAATATACCTATGATAATGGCACTATCGTCATATGGCCACACCATCTCATCTGCTGCTCTTTAGCTGCGTTGAGTCAAGAATTGACATCACAGTACTTGGGCCATTCCCATACACCCTCCATCCCCATATTCAGCAGCCAGCACAAAGTTTCAGTTGGTACCAGTCATAGTCTGGTGATATGTCCGTCTTGCCTCACCACTGAGTGTAGTGAACTGGCCAGACCCTCTGTTCATACCCAGGTGCATCATTCTCTCCATGCCATAATAATCTAGATTTTCTTCTGACTGCGTTACTTGTTCCAAAAGGACCTTGACCACATCTGCATTTCCATGTATCGATTTACCACCCAGTGGTGCAGATCCAGCCAATCATTCCCCAGTTCATTCCCCACCACGTCGGCATCCTTGGAGAAAAGATCCAAAGTGTGCTCACTACTCGTGACCTTCCAAGTAAAGCTTGCCACTCTACTGGAACCATTCCTGTTGTCACCTTTCTCAGCATGCTTTCGGAGTCTGTTTCATGTGTATTCATCTTGTTCTCTAGGCACTGGAGGGCTGCTGTGCTCTTTAATAAACTGTAAGTGGTTCTGGGTCCATTCTTCTTATAATTTCTTCATATTTATCTCTTCTTGTTACACTAGCAGCTCTTCAAAGACATCTCATCTCTGTTGTTATATTTTGCGCTCGTTGGTTGTAGTAAGGGTCTCATTTTGACACTAGTAGCAGAATTCCAATAACAAACTGAAATTTTCAGGATGTTCCAAACTTCTGATATTAAATGCAGGCGCAGTTGAGCAGGTCTACAGGAACTGGAAACAGCCAAGACAGCAGGCACCACCTATTGTACCAACTATGCATAGAAAATTAGATTAGATTGTCAGTAATACTTTACTTCTAATTACCAGTGTTGATAGTATACTGTCCACACACAAAAAGCAGCATATAGCTGCTGAAAGGTAAATACAATTTTGACATTCTGCATCTTTATAATTCAATAAGTAAAATTACTAAAATGTCACCCAAGAATACCTTATGGTGCCACCAATAAATTGACACGTTTTTTTATTTTGTTTGCATCCGTGTCACGATAACTTCTAGGCGTACGGCCTTTCCAGTTGGTATGGTGTGTGGCCTCCTCGTGCGTGGATCAGTGACTGGCATCTCCTGTACATGGATGCGATCAGATGTGGGCTTGTGTGATGGCTACTCACTCTTCCTGGAGTGCCTGGAACAGATTACGACCATTAGATGGAGCAACGTTTTGGCGACAAACACGTCTTTGCAGCTCATTCCACAGGTGCTCAGTTGGACTCATGTCTGCAGACAGGGATCACTAGGAAAGGGTGTGAATGTCAATGGCAGCCAAGAACTGCGTGGTCAACCGTGCAGAATGGGGTCTGGCGTTGTCCTGTTGAAAAAAGATTTCTGTTGACATCTCAAAATGGAAGGACGTGTGGTTGAAACATTTCACTGACGTTTCGTTGCGCATTCAAGCTTCCTTCAATATGCACCATTAGACTAATTCCGTCGTAGGTATTCATTGCCCACACAATTCCACATCCAACACCGTGCAGCAGAGCTTCGTTAACACAATGTCGGGCTAGACCTCCATTTCGCCTACAGAAGCAGGCTATGCCATTGAGGTGGGAAGTGTTGGACCTTCCTGAGCTCTATGTTGCAACATATGAGCTGAGGGTGGCCAGTTCTCTTCTTCATCGCCTTTCCTTCGCACACGATATCCATACTAGCCATTTCCATGAGGCTAAGTGGACCCCGAGCCGCAGGAGTCAGAACAAATCCCCCACTCCTGGTCATTGAAACCAGACTGTTGTCATGTCATGAAGGTACAGTAACCTCTATAAAAACCGCAGAAACATGTTATTTGTTCCCAACTTTACCTTGAAAAGTCGAACAGCCTGGTTGCCCAGCGGATCTTGGTTGATGGCAATGATGTTTTTGTTTAGAAGCAGTTGTTTGGCTGCAGGATCCACAGAACGGAGGTCCAATGACATCATCAAGGGAGAGGCAAACAAGGCCCACATTCCAAACTGGGCTTTCTGCTGGTAGTAGCTCAGACCATAGTCGCCAACCACAAGCTACAGAAGATCGTGAACAACATAGTCAGTGACTGCAGTTATATAGAAGTTTCTAGTAATACTTTAACTTCTCATTTCTTTAATTTATTGGTCAGACCCTTTGGCTGACCTATTAAAGATGGTTCGGTTTACAAACACCCAGTTCTGTTCACAAGTACATTTTTAAGATTTCCATGGATCATCGCCGAAGCTACGGAGTTCGCGCTTTGCGAGACGTTCTCGATATGTGGCTAGCTGTTTTGCAGAGACAGATAAAGCTACTCTTATACTGTTTATACCCATGTACACTGAAGTCCATCCTCTCCATCTTAAATGTAAGTATGTGATGCTATAACGTCACTATGGATATCTAGGAGTTTTGGCGGCAACGTTGATAGACTATGCTGCACACCAAAGATCATGGGTTATTCATACTCAGTCGTTCAGTTCATGAATTACCCTTGTGGCATTGGGGATAGGGGCTCCCTTTTGGAAGTGCGAGGAATAGACCCACTGTCCACCTCCTACCCCTATAGGCATGTCGTAAAAAGCGGCTAAATAGGGGTTATGATTGAAGAATCATCGTCATAATGTTAAGGACATTTCCATAAGCGCTCCGTCTCCATCTTAAGCAGCAAGCTCAGAGTTTCAATTCCGAGGATACCATAATAATCTGATACGTATGTTCATCTCGCACCTGGCCAGAGTGTTGAGCGTCAGTGAGATTCCCAGGTCCCTCCTCGTTATTTGCACTGTTTACTCCCTCTCTTAGGACCCTTATGTCACATATCACTCCTGTCACGTGCCTGATGTAAGGATTTCTCCTTCAGAACCAACAGCACACAGAAATAATTATGTTGAGTCGTTTGGCTCGTATTGGTCTAAGGGATTCCCCGTGGCCAATATACGCTCAACTTATTTCTGGAGTAGGGCAACTCAAGTATTGGCACTACAAAATATATCTGTGTATGAATACAATATTCCTAGGCACACTTGGCTGGACACCCCCACTACTTACTAAAGAAAGCCCCCAGGTTATGATAGTTCATTATCATAACCATGTTAACACATATAATGAAGATACATACACACACAACTGCTAAACACTTAAAAAGGTGAAATAGAGACACCTAAGTCAGCCATGAAAATGAATGCATGTAATCAATATGACATATACATATAATAGTGAAACAGATAGCAGGTCTCCGTGGATAGATCTCAGGATATATTGTCCAAATCACAAAGATACTACACAGACAGAAGGTCCTGGAGATGACACCTTATCATCCTTGGGAAACATAGGAGCTGTGAGGAATAAAGCACAAAAGGCATCAAACTTAGCTTCTCCTCTTTTCGTCTATGATGCTTCCCTCAGCTCCTGATGATTCGACTGACTTGGACTCTGGTAATTCTGCTCAACTGGATCAGGTAGTGAAAGAATACCTCACCATAGAGGACACAGCAACTGTACTGGTACTCAGCAAATCTCTCCCACCAGTCAGGTCACAACACTGTCTTTGAGCTACACCAAGCTCTAGCACTGGTAGGCTGTTTGGGATATATGCCCCCACATAGTGATGATGTCAGAAACCTTCACAGGTGTTATCTGGTGGGTAGTTGGTTGATAATTGGGTTATGGTTGGTGGGTGTTGGTTGGACTGTGAAACTTCTGCCAGCTCCTCACAAAGGATTCATCCCAAGCATATGAAAAGTCCGAGACATTCCAGATCGCCTTTTTCAAATGAATTATACAGGCATCGATTGACACGTCTGGACGCTTGGAAGCCGGCAAGAGAGAATGCCGCCAATTACTCACTTCAAGCGTTGGTAAAAAAAAGGAGTTCCTAGTATACATGGGCAAGGAGTAAATCGGTTTCTAAGAAACCTCAAATAACTCCTCTAATATTTATCCAATATATATACATTTAAAAGTGGAGTTTAGTCAAAGCAACTAGAAAATGTAGACATAATAATGTTGTCCAATAAAGGCATATATATATAGATATAAGGGACTATATCTTTCCGGACGAGTCCAAGTTTGAATTTTGTGCCAATTACAGGTAGGTCAAGTTACCAGTCTTACGGACTGATGCATAATGGCTTATCATTCCACAACAGTACCCCCCCCCCCCCCCAAGGGAAGAGCGTACTACGCGAAAGAACAATGATCAGCCATCTACACATCTATGGACTCACTACTTTCAGCTTGCTCATCACCTTCAGTCTGTGAATTATCAGACAAGGGATGGCGGCTCAAGAAATCTGCTCTGAATCAAAGGGTTGACCAAACCAACCTCCCAGAGACAGATGAAATATATACAATAATGACAATCCATGTGAAAATAGAGAAACCTATGACCACTATACAACACTAATCAAAAAGGAATCTATAAAGAATCAGTAGATGTCCCTGAGGACCTAAGACTCTGATGATTCCATCCATGTATCACTGAACCCTGTCAGGTACATGCAAAGATGTAGGTTCAGACCGAACCCTCCGATCGGGTTGGCTGAATAAACCTACACACCATCCTAGTATTCCTGTCATATTCAGGTAATATACCGGTGTGTCTCCTACATCAGTAGCCACACAGGAAGGTCGTCGAGGCATGTGGGATATAATCCCTCCCGTCTGATCCTTCGCGAGGTTTGGAAGGATTATCCTCCCCTCGTCACTATGTGCTCCAACAAACACAGGAAGGAACCTTGGTGTGAATTGAAAATTCTCCACCTTCTGGTCCTCCTGATGGTCTGGAGGTTGTCTCCATTCCTCTTTAAAAAGAGGAGCTTGCACAGGGCATTGACGAAAAGGCTCAACAGTAACCAATGTCATAAAACACTCATTTAATGAAGTGTGCCCTGGCTTCACTCTCAGGACAGAGTTACACTCTGACAAGAGTTGCTCTATAGCTTGTTTCTAAGAGACAGAGAGAGTTGGGTTAACCTCTACATCTTTATAGGTCTCCCTGGGGTGAAGAGGATATTCCACAGCTGTGGCCTCTCCACCTTCCACCTCCATAGCTACAGAAAGTGTCAAGAGGGTCGGTGTGTCACTTACCTCTCTCTCGTTGTATTTCCGGAGGAGATTAATGTGATAGACCTTTGACTTACCTTTAATGTTGATCTTATAATGGATCCTGGATATCTTTTCTACCACCGTATAAGGGCCTCCCCAAGCTAACTCTAACTTAGACTTCCCTGATGGTAGCAGCAAAAGAACCCTATCTCCAACCTCAAGACATCGTTCCTTCGTCTTCCGGTTGAAATGTGCAGCGTACCTCTTACGTGCACGAATCAAGTTCTCTTTAGCCAGGTCCCACCCTAGCTTTAACCTTTCCTTGAGTTCCTGCACATACTGTGATATGGTTTTCAAGGAATCATCTGCCCCTTCGTCTGTCCATGTCTTCCTGAGAATAGCCAAGGGTCCAGAAATGTGTCTTCCGAACACCAAGGTCGCAGGTGGAAATCCAGTAGAGGCATTGGGTACTTCCCGGTAGGCGAATAGTGCTGCAGACAGATACTCGTCCCACCTCTCTGGCTTTTCCTTGGTTAATCTTCTCAGAAGCGATACCAACGTTCCATTGAACCGCTCATTCTGGCCGTTCGCTTGGGGTCGGTATGGACTGGTGCAAGTGTGTTGAGACTTGATTATCTGAAACACCTCCTCCATTAGTTTCCCTTTAAACTGAGATCCATTGTCTGTCAGTATCTGCGAAGGGAATCCCACTCTTGTGAAAATGCTCATCAATGCCTCTGCCACAGTCTTACTGTCAATCCTCCGAAGTGCAATAGCCTCCGGATACCCTGAACAACAGTCGACCAAGGTCAATATGTAAGCATTTTTCTTCTTTGTGAGAGGAAGTGGTCCCACCAAATCGACCGCCACCCTTTCAAAAGGTGTGGAGGTGACAGGGGTTTCCCCCAGTCCGACTGGTGCATTCCTGCCTTTGGGAGCTACCTTCTGGCACCCCGGACAGGATTTGACATAACGCATGATATCTGCTGACATACCTGGCCAAAAGTAATGACAGGCAATGCGTTGTGTCGTTGCATGAATTCCCATATGGGCACTATAGGCTATAGTGTGCCCCATCTGGAGAATCTGCTGTCTATATGTTTTGGGTACTACAAGCTGACTGTGCTCTGTATACTTGTCACCTGCCCATCTGTAAAGTAACTTACCTTTCATGAAGAATTCTTTCTTCAAAGGGGGATTGTGACTTGCAGTTAACTTTTTAAAACATGCCTTAAGAGTTGGGTCACTACTTTGGGCCACCTTAATTTCCCCAGGAAGAGGATTTACATGAGGAGAATCCTCTAAGGCACTCTTATGCTGTGCTCGGGTGGTTACCGCAGCAAGATGCTCTGAAGGTTTCTTCGGCTCTGCTAAAAATACATAAGTAGCGCCAAGAATTAAATCAAAGGTACAGTGTTCAAGCACTGCAGCCTCAATTATCCCCGAGACATACTTTGAACGGACCCTAATCTTAGCAATCGGCAAGTTTAAAGGTTTAGCATCCAATGTGGCACATTGGAGCTCTATGAATCTGCCAGTATACTGATCAGGTTTTACAAACTCTGGCCTCACCACACAGCCGTATGACAAACCACTATCATACAGACAATTTAAAGAATATCCATTAGCCCAGACCCTCTCTACCACAGGTGGCCTATTGGAACCATTGTACAACTTTTCCTGGGTAGAAGGTACTACAGTAGACAACAAAGCTGATACTTGTAAACCCCCTGACTGTTTGGATTTACATTCCTTAGTCCAGTGGTTATTATTCTTACAAATATGACAGTAAGGCTTTTTAGGCCCATTAAAGGGTTGTCTATGTTGTGTTCCCTGAACTTTTGAGGGGTTCTGGGGTTGTGCTTGGGATGTATTCTTTTTAGGGGATTCATTTGGATGGGTTTTATGACCATTACCATTATTTTTCCCTTGACCCTGGGCTTGGGTTTCCCACCTATACACACCTCTTTATGTGCCATCTCATACCTCTCAGCATACATCAACATCTCACTCAGTCTGTCAGCACCATTCTCCGTCAGGAAGGTTTGCATAGGGCGAGGTAATGTCTCTCGGAGTTGTTCCGTTAGGACCATCTCCTGTAAATCTTCAAAAGAAGAGGAGTATCCAGACATTTCCCTCCACCTGGTCAAATTTTCTTGTCAAACTAAACAGTCACCCCCCCAAAAAATTCACCAACAAAGTAAAAAATAATCAACAAAGATTAATTAAACCCCCCCAAAGGGTGGGATAACCCCCAATGTTTCGGGGAAAACCCCAAAAACCCCCCAATTTATTACAAATCAATCCTAGGAGTACATTTCTAAGAAATGACCCAGAATTGGTCAAAACGTGTTAACAAAATATAAAAAGGGAAAAAACTCCTGGCCAAGACACCCGCAACTTTAAAGATTGAACAGTGGTTTTACAAACAATCCCACGGCGAGACCCCGATTTTTGGGGTTTTGTTTTTCTGTTCCCCATATCATCCGGCCCCTTTATGATGTTTAAGGGTTTCTCCTTTTGAACCAAACCCGACTCAGAAATTTAAATTTTTGTTGAGGCGTTGGGTCGATTGGTCAAAAGGGGTTTCCCCTGGCCCAAAATTCGCCCAAAAAAATTTTTGGAGTTTGGGCAAAATCAAAATTTGGGACTAAAAATAAAATTTTGGGAAAATTTAAAAACAATATTTTTTTAGGCCAAATTTGGGTGGAAACCCCCAAACTTTCTAAAAGGGTTTGGGAAGAAGTAGTTTTTGTATCCCGGGGGGAAAGGGGGTAAAACGGGGTTTTAAGAAACCTCAAAAAAAATCCTTTCAAATTTTTCTAATTTGTGAAAATTTAAAAATGGGTTAAAAAAGCAGCTAAAAAGGGAGAATAATAAAAATTTTTCGTAAAGGCCCAAAATCGAATAAGGGACTTATATCTCTTCGGGGCGAGTCCCCGTTTGAATTTTGTTTCCGATTTACAGGGTTTTGGTCAAGTTAACCCGTCTTTCGGCTGAAAGCCCTAAGGGAAACATTTAAAGGGCATCCCCGTGGAGGTGGAAAAGGGAGGGGTCGGAGAATCCCCAATTTGGGGGCATGATTTCTTCAACGCCCAATGGAAAGGAAAGTAGCCAAAAGACTCCCCGCGTCAAGGAAGGAAAAATTCAAAAGGGGTTGAAATTTTTGTTTAATTTGCCCATGTGGAGAGTGGTGGAGGGGGACAGTGTGCATTTTTTAATTGTCGTAAGTTTTTAGTTGTGAATAGGGATTAGGTGCCAAGGAAAATACGTTACCTGACATGACTTAATTTGAGGACTTGTTGCAGAATAAACTAAAGTGGGCAGCTTTTTCGTTTTTTGCGTGTGTTCCCGTTTGCTGTGTTCCCTTCGAAGTGTGTCAGAGTAAAACTGCTGTGATAAGAGCCCCCGGAGAGTCAAGCAGGGGGTGGGTTTTGCACGGAAAA
>CAJHNH020000044.1:336103-461913 GCA_905116865.2 Candidula unifasciata
ACGCCCAGAGTGTCCCACAAAGCTCCAGGGCTCTCAGTTAAAAACTGCACTCGTAAACTGAACTACACAGTCCCACAACTTCCAGAACAGGAGGCAAACAGCTTAGCCACTCGGCCACGGAGAATCCCATATTATATCATTTTACAGTAAGTGGTCCGTGTACGGTCTAGTACTCACTTTTCTCTCAATTAAACTGAGTTTTGTGTGTTGAAATAACTCAGCTGTTTGTGCAGATAGCTACACCTGAACAGTTCATATTATACAAAGACTATTCAACTAGAGTCAACTTCGTGATTTTATGTAGCAACATGGAAACAGTTACGTTCACATGAACAATTTCGGTGTACATATAAACTCTTAATAAGACACTTATGGCTAGAGACACAAACTTTCACCGTGGCATGCTTTCTACGTGACTCGATGAGTATGCTCAGATAGAGAAGGGCTGGGTCCGAAGGCAGCGGTTGGTGGCTCTACAGAATTCACGACTGACAAGGATTAGTTTTATTTTTGTGCCTGATATGTGAGGGTACAAGGAAATGAGAAAGCTGATAGGCTTGCAGATCAGGCTACGGTGAAAGCCAGACAAGCCATGGACCAGGCTGATATACTGAATGCTCTAAGAGAGTTTGCGTGAACCAACTGAGAACTGTGAATCTGCAACCAGGGTCAGACTGCAAGAACAACATGTTAACGGGTGTCGCAAAACAAGAACACTACGTGGGTAATCAAAGAAGAAGAGTAAACCAACACAAAAATTGGTGTCGTTACCCGCTACACGCTGCGGGATTTACTGAGAAGGGGATCCGAGCACTTATGGACTGAGTGGTTCGACATGCAGTGAGGATATTCTGTTGACTGACTAACTAACTAACTAACTAACTAACTAACTAACTAATGAACGAACTAACGAACTAACTAACTAACTCTTAATGAATAAACCAGTTACCACGTCTGGGTCGTTCCACCCACCAGGGCCTGCAAACTGACTAAAGTTGCCTTTGTCGTTACCATAATGGTCTATGACATCCCCGACAGACTCCCAGCTATTTTGTATCTCGTGGTAATTTCTCCATTGATTGCAGGCTTCCCTCAACGCAGCATAATCTGGCTGGGGACATAGTGACAGAAAATACGTTTCAAATCTCTTTCAATGGCGCATGTATACAGTGATTTTTTATTAAAAAAACATGTGTGCTAAATAATTTGTATATATATACACACACACGCACACACACACACACACACTACACACCTGTACACGCGGGAGTAAGTGGCATTAAAAGAGCTGGCTAACTGGCAAGTAATACACCAATGGAAACGGGAAGAAGCATGGACAGAGCAGATATCATCAACGATGTACGGACTAGGTCAAGGGTTAATGGCGAATCTCTTGCGCTAACACAACTGCGTGATTAATCAATGTTGACATATAATTTTTTTAATTAGCCAGTTTGATTCATAAGGTGTAATTATGACTAAAAACCGTAGACAATAAATAAGAAACAGGAGCCTTGTGTACCAAGCAGTCCTGTGCCGGTAAGCCGTGACTCTCACTTTTTGTTGCTTCCCCTCTAGAATTGCAGCCTGAATGCCTGACATCCGTTGACTGAAGGAGCCATTTTTTTTCCTGATGTCAATTTTCTGTGTTGGCGCACCTGTACCCAATGTACACCATGGCGTTAAAAGCAGTCTATGTTTTCTATATTATCTATATTCAGTGTTAACATCATCAAAGTCCACTTTTGCCGCTGAGCGTCGTTGGTAGAAACAATTTCTGACACAGTGCTCTTTTGATGGCTCTGGATATTGTCATCTCATAAGGATATAGAAAACACTTCGTGTCAGCAATACGTACTTGCGGTGGTGGGCTCTCGCTTTTACATCACATCTGTTCAGATGTATCGTGAGTAAATATCAAACCATACAAAAATTAGAACCAGTTGGCTTCTTATTACACAAACGACACGTGAAAGTTGCGGCTAAAGAGCCTTCATATGCACATTACATGAATATCCAATACCACAAACACGAATAGGAATACACAGGATCACTTTAACGGTAGCGTCTCAAGAAAAATCACACGCCAGTCTGGCTAGCTGAATATCTGACACATGTGTGGCCAACGGAAACAATTACTAGCTAGCCTTTTATCACTTGTTTATGTATAGTGCCAGTATCGATTGTTTTTGTGGTTGCATACTAACGAGATGACAAACTGGTAAACGAATAACCACAAAACAAACAAACAAACAAAAACAAGAACACTTTCTGAGACGAACCTTAACTCCAACTCCACCATAATAGCCAGGCCACTGACAAATATAAACTATTGACCTGCCTGTCATATTTAGAGCACGACTCATCAATGGATACACTGTTGGGTGGAGTATAATGACAAGAAAAACAGTAAACATACAATAATAGAATACGTGACTGTGGTAATATCAGTAACAACTCATATTGGAATGTCTGCTTGGCTTGAACGAGTCTGACCCGATCGCCTTCTTTAAACACTGGTGTGCTAGAGGTGTCAACACTCGAATACAACGTACGCCACACTTTTTCTTGATTACAGAAGTTAACGTGCACGGGTACCATACGAATATCCAGGTGATACGGATGATTGTTATGCCGCAAAAGACTACCCAACACATCAATATAAAGTTGCTTGTTAACTCTTTGAGTCCCAGGGAACGCATCATACGTTCATAGGTTCTTACCTAGAAGCCCAATGAACGCATGATGTGTCGATTTTAGTCTCTCTTTACCATCCATTGGGTTTGTGATGTTAAACTCCCTGGGACTCCAAGAGTAAATTTTGGTGAAATAACGCCACATATTTTCTTTCAAGGCGCGGTTGAATTTTTCCACTGCTGCCGCTTTGACATTTTCGTTTTCTGTCATGAACAAATAAACGCCCTCAACTTCAAAAAAAAACTACTTGAAGAACATCTGGCTGATAAATTCTGAATCTATGTATGTTCGTAAGTTGATAGGTTTCCACTTGGCAAATGTTTTACTGACCGCATCGGCTTAAGCTTTCTCAGTTTTTGTTTTTATGAGGATCATCAAGGCATATTTACTGAACACGTCTATACTGGTGGTGGGTGCTTTGGCATCCACTGCGCCTAACGACTTGTGTCGTTACTGTTTGAGATGATTCAAGTAATTCTGCAACTTCTGATGATATAGTTGGGCTTTGTCACGCGGCGACAGCTCTTCATTTTCCAGGACATGTTGCATGTGAGTATCCAAATTAAGTAGGTTATCGTTGACTGTGTCAGGTGGTACATTTTTATTTTATTTTGGAACACAGATTCAGTCTAACGCATGTTGATCAATGTCATTTTCTTGGCCAAGACGCCTTTTACCACACTTAGTATTGGAGCTATTGAAGTCCAGAGAAACCCGCCGTGCTGTAAAATCTCTTTCCGCTTTTAGAATGAAAGTTTCTGTTTGGTGCTCGCTCTGAGGTTGTTTTTGTAACGATACAAATGTCTCTTCTGATTTAGTGTCAGGATAACATTGCCTTTTAATACGTTGTGGCAGCATTCACAGAGTGTCTGTATGACGTCTGGCGAGGCAGTTTTCATTATGTCTTCGGATGTCCTGGGTTTCGCCTAGCACACACACAAAAACGCAGCCTCTCGCCGTGTCGCCTAAGATTGTCAGGCATTATTTAGCTACGTACAATACTTGTTTGCCGTCGGGAAATATTTCACTGCGTAGTCTGAGCTGGCAAACTACTGGACGTAAATTTGCCTAGAAAAACCACACAACAGCCAGAGACTGTTGGGGTTGGTTCTGCAACGTCATGTAAAGGATACGCAACTAACCTTTTGAGTCTGAGCTGGTCTTGTGTCTTGTCGGAGGTTGAACAGCAAATAACCGTGGGGTGGGGGCGAGGGGAGGGATGGTTAGCAGTTTTGTCTTTAAAGCTTTCTTGGACGTATGGTTGGGGTACATCAGTTTGGCCAATTTGGTAATCTGTAAACCGCTACGATGGTTTTTAAAAACTGTCAAGTAATGCTGACTGCTCCAGCAGAATTCGGGTTGTACAGAAGTACTACTTTTCTCTCTCATGTTCCCTTTCTTGTGAGATCTACATTCAGTTCCAAATTCATGCAATCTTGCACATGTTGCGTCTTCGAAATATGTGTGTGAGTGAGTGTGTGTGTGTGCGCGTGTGTACCAACTGAACTTACCATAAGGCATTTCTTTAGGCTTTGAATCGCAGCCGTTGTACCTGAGACTGTCAATTTCCCATTCTGCAAAGGTCTTGGCATCCATGTCCATGTAGTACTCGCTGCCTGGGTACCCTGGGCATGTTTCATAGCTGAAATCTGCATAGATTCCCAGCTTAAGGCCCTTTGAATGAACCTGGATCAATAAACTATATGTTAGCTACACTTTTCTCAGATTGAAAGCATGCATACCTGATGTATCTATCATACGGCTTCATCTTTGTGTGATAGTTCTACAAATAATTTAACCGGATTTGTGCAGTGTTACCAACATTTTTTTTTAAATGACATCTACAACAGTAGGTATATAGCTGATGACCTCTTTTTTTTCCTCGAGACCTCAATCTGGTGCAATGAATTGTTCAGAACACCATACGATTAGATTCACGAGTCACGTGGCTAAAACTGGAAGCACTTTTGAATTCTAATTAGTGTGAGTGTGTGTGTTTGTGTGCACGCGCGTGTGCACGCGCGTGCGTGCGTGCGTGTGTGTGTGTGTGTGCCTTATAGACATATCGGTGAAACGTGGAGAGCCGCAAAAGACACTGAACGATAGATAGTTAAATACATTTGGAAACAAATGCATAAGGAAACTGATAAATATTACATGGGATGAATTTAAGCAAGGAGACAGCCATTTGTTTCAATGATTTTTTTTTTCAAAGCTAACAATAAGTAGGGCACTTCATGAGGAGGAGCAGACAGATAATTACTAAAGAGACACTGAAATTGGAAAAGCAAATGAAAACATAATGTCAGAGCGAAACCCTGTGACCAACGTTGCTGAGGTGTCAGATTGGATTCCCTCCATGATATGGATCATCATGCCATCCACCATCAATGTGCGTTGCAAAAAATCAAAGCTTTAACGCTGGAATGCAAACGTTACTAGATCTAAAAACGCAAACTGTGTTGGATCTATGTTTGTGTTGAGTAGACTAATCGGTACACAATGATGCTGTCAACATCACGGTTGACTTTACTTTCCACCACATACCCCGGTACAAACTTTAGACTAAAAAAAATTCGCAAATCTATTCAACCCCCTCCCCACTTTAAAAAAAAAAAATTCCTAGCTATGACCACAACCATCTCAACCCTCCTGCGGATTTGAACCCAAAACTGTTTTTGAAAAAAAGATAATGATACATTGAAATAAGCCATCAAAAACTGCTAACAGTTTTGTTCTAGCACTTCTAGAAAGGAGACAGTTGAGCAGCACAAGATCAACACACCTAGACATGAGACAGCTGACCATCACCAGGTCAGCATATCAAGGCACGAGACAGTTGACCAGCATCAGGCCCGCACATCAAGGCATGAGTCAGATGACCAGCATCAGGCCCGCACATCAAGGCACGAGACAGATGACCAGCATCGGGTCAACATACCAAGGAACGAGACAGATGACCAGCATCAGGTCAACATATCAAAGCACGAGACAGATGAACAGCATCAGGTCAACACATCAAGGCACGAGACAGATGATCAGCATCAGGTCAACATATCAAGGCACGAGACAGTTGACCATCACCAGGTCAACATATCAAGGCACGAGACAGTTGAACGGCATCAGGCCCGCACTTCAAGGCATGAGTCACATGACCAGCATCAGGCCCGCACATCAAGGTACGAGACAGATGACCAGCATCGGGTCAACATACCAAGGAACGAGACAGATGACCAGCATCGGGTCAACATATCAAGGCACGAGGCAGATGACCAGCATCAGGTCAACATATCAAGGCACGAGGCAGATGACCAGCATCAGGTCAACATATCAAGGCACGAGACAGATGACCAGCATCAGGTCAACATATCAAGGCACGAGGCAGATGACCAGCATCAGGTCAACATATCAAGGCACGAGACAGTTGACTAGCATCAAGTCAGTACATTGGGGCACGAGACAGTTGATCAGCACATGACCTATACATCAAGAAATTAAACAGTTGAGCGGTTAAAGGTCAACAAATCAGGAAATTGGACAGTTCAGCAGTGCTAGGCCAACTATTGAAAAACGAGACAGTTCGTTAGCACCATGCGAATACATCAAGGTGAGACAGGTGAGTAGCACATGCTAATACATCATGGTGAGACAGGTGAATAGCAACATGCTAATACATCATGGTGAGACATATGAGTAGAACCATGTTAAAACATCATGTGAGACAGGTGAATAGCAACATGCTAATACATAAAGGTAAGACAGGTGAGTAGAACCATGCTAATACATCAAGGTGAGACAGGTGAGCAGAACCATGCTAAAACATGAAGGTGAGACAGGTAAGCAGAACCCTGCTAATACATCATAGTGAGACATGTGAGTAGAGCCATGCTAATACATCATCGTGAGACATGTGAGTAGCACCATGCTAATACATAAAGGTGAGACAGGTAAGTAGAACCATGCTAATACATCATCGTGAGACAGGTGAGAGACACCATGCTAATACATCATCGTGAGACAGATGAGTAAACTATGCTAATACATCAAGGTGAGACAGGTGAGTAGCACTATGCTAATACATCAAGGTGAGACAGGTGAGTAGCACTATGCTAATACATCAAGGTGAGACAGGTGAGTATCACTATGCTAATACATCAAGGTGGGACAGGTGAGTAGCACTATGCTAATACATAACGGTGAGACGGGTGAGTAGCACTATGCTAATACATCATGGTGAGATAGATGAGTAGCACCATGCTTATACATCATGGTGAGATAGATGAGTAGCACTATGCTAATACATCATGGTGAGACAGGTAAGTAGAACCATGCAAATTGATCAAGATGAGACATGTGAGTAGAAACATGCTAATACATAAAGGTGAGACAGGTGCATAGAACCATGCTAATACATAAAGGTGAGACAGGTGAGTAGAACAATGCTAATACATAAAGGTGAGACAGGTGCATAGAACCATGCTAATACATCATGGTGAGACAGGTGAGTAGCACCATGCTAATACATAAAGGTGAGACATGTGAGTAGAAACATGCTAATACATCAAGGTGAGACAGGTGAGTAGCACCATGCTAATACATCAAGGTGAGACAGGTGAGTAGCACCATGCTGATACATCAAGATGAGACAGGTAAGTAGTACCATGCTAATACATCAAGGTGAGACAGGTGAGTAGCACCATGCTAATACATCAAGGTGAGACAGGTGAGTAGCACCATGCTAATACATCAAGATGAGACAGGTGAGTAGTACCATGCTAATGCATCAAGGTGAGACAGATAAGAAGCACCAGATCAGCACCTTAGGAAATGAGACAGCTGACTATAGCTAGCTCAGTCAGTAGAGATATGAAACGTGAACTCACATATTTAGCAATAGCCTGAATGCCACTGGGAAAGCGGGCCGGATCTGCAACTAATTTACCATTGCTGTCTCTTTTCTCAACAGGCCAGCAGACGTCAATGTGCAAATACTGGTAACCAGCGTCTTTGTAGCCTTCAGACACGAGCAGGTCCGCCATTTTCTTGTATAAGCCTTCACTAGAATAAACATCAACAGTTTCAATTATTTTGGTATTATTTTAACATAAATTGAACTTGTTTAGTTGGTTCGTTTTAATTTCGCATTTTGTGTCTCGCCTTCTGGTGAAGGCTAATCTTCACGTCTTGTGCTTGTTTATTATTATAACTGGTTTTATACAACTGACATATACTTTAAGTAATTCATACCTATTATCAGACTAGAAGAAATATGTTAATGGAGGTATGGTTACCAACTGCCTGTCATCCTTTCCCAAACAACTGATTATAAGTTAAACGATAGATCCGTGAAAGGTCAATTGTTAACATCTAGGGTTGTACTGAGCATTAGGTACCGGTTCCAGATTTGTAATGACCAAGTGGTACTGGCTGGCTGCTGTGGTTACTATCCAGGTGTTTAATTTGTCTCATTGGGGATTTGAACCTTTGTTTATTCTGCTGGTCTCGAGCAATCTATTGCGCTATTATCGCTCCCCAACCAAACTATCGCTGTGTCTGCCTTCTGCATTTACTAATAGCGTAGGACCAGTGGTCGTAAGCCTCGTGGTCTGAGGTCGCATGGATAGTTGCAGTCGACACCAACTGTGCAGGTTATGATTTTTTTCTTGCCCTGAAAGAGGCATATCCCTCCTCAGCAATCCTGGAAATAGTCACTCTAGAAAACCGTATCTCTACAATCAGACAGATGAGTGAAAAAGTCCTAGAATATAAGAGTGAGATGCACTTATGTTTCCTGGATCTAGAAAAGGCATTTGATGAGGCTTCCTGGAGCTAACTCTGGGGATTGCTTGGCAGGGAAGAACATTCCAGCACCCCTGATCAGTGCAATACAGAGTGTCTACAAAACCTGCAGAAATTGTGTAAGAACAGGAAACCAAAAGTCGGAAGAATGTAAGTGCACTAGCGTACTGGAATATGAAACCAGCCTACATATCAGAGCTAGCATGTGCAGATGATGTGGCCCTGACAGCGAAATCAGATGCACATCTTCAATCCAACTTACATGTCTCGAAGGAAGAGTTTGAGAAGACATGATGACCTGTCTTGGAAACTACTAGAACTGCAAACACAACGGCTGTCCACGAAGAGTCGCAATGCAGTGGATACTGTTCTATTATGGAGTGCTTGAAAATTAGAAAGCTGATCAACTGGCAGAGAGAGAGAGATGCGATAAAATAGCACCGGGTGTATCAGTTACAAATTACCAGAACAAAAGATTATTCAGTCGATCCCAGCACAAGACGATTATTATATTATGGATAGATCAGAACAGGTCATTTCCCTTCGCCTCAGAACAGGACACAACCGATTATGCAACCACCTGTGCACAACATTCAAGAGGTAACGGAACGTGTCTCACCATTACTATAGATAAAAATTTCTTTAGGTTCTAAAGTGTAACGTCACCACCGAAGTTCCACTCTTGAATATGATGGTTTTTCCCGTGTTGGTGGTTAGAAGGATTTCCACCGTGTTGAAAGAAAACTTAGGGGTACGTAATTTGGCTTTTCTAAGATGTGAAACACGGAGGCCGAACTTCCATCCGTAATAGATACGTAACAATGGAGCCATGACATTACCAACTGGTCTCGAGGCTATGAGGTCACAGTAGATGTACACATTACCTATGTCGCTGTCGATGTCTACCACATACTCTCCGACTAGTGGTGCGTTAGTATATGTTAGACACAAGGCCGGCAGTCTTAAAATAGAGCACAGGAGATTGCTGTCTCTGGCCTCAGTTTCTTTTTCGTGAAGTTTCAGCATTGCCATGTGTGTGAACTTGTAATAGAATCCACCTCGTCTTCTTCTTCCAAAACACTAGTTTTTGTACCGCTCGAGTTTTTGGTTGGCTATCCAGCTGTTCAATAAGGCAGGACAATAAACCACTCGACTAAACATTTGACCCCTGATACTTCTATAACAACTATACGTCGCCTATCCTCGCGCTATTGTCTTATATCTAGAAGGTCTTCGTTAAATATAACACCCTCTACGTTGTTATACAAGGGTTGTCATTTCCCGTAGCACCAACAAATTTTCTCCGGTACCGTGTCGACCATATCGCCCAGATATTTAAAAAACATTTGCATGAAAAAGTACTCCCCGCTATCAGGGAGTAGAACCGGTGTCTCCAGCGTGAGTCCATACCTAATATTACAATCTTCTGTCTCAAACAGCTAGTTTTATCTAGTTAAAGCAATGACTCTCAACCTCCCCAAAACCGCGACATTTAGTACTGTTCCCTCATGTTTAATATTTTCCTTTAAAACTTCAGTAAATATTTGTTTTCTGATGGTCTTAGATAATCCCCGTGATAGGGTCGTTTAACCTCACCCCCCCCCCCCCCCGCCCTCCCCTCCAGCGAAAAAAAAGTTCGTGACCAGCAGGTAGTAGTAGTAGTAGTAGTAGTAGTAGTAGTAGTAGTAGTAGTAGTAGTAGTAGTAGTAAAAGTAGTAGTAGTAGTAGTAGTAGTAGTAGTAGTAGTAGTAGTAGTAGTAGTAGTAGTAGTAGTAGTAGTAGTATTAGTAGTAATAGTAGTAGTAGTAGTAGTAGTAGTAGTAGTAGTAGTAGTAGTAGTAGTAGTAGTAGTAGTAGTAGCAGTAGTAGTAGTAGTAGTAATAGTAGTAGTAGTAGTAGTAGTAGTAGTAGTAGTAGTAGTAGTAGTAGTAGTAGTAGTAGTAGTAGTAGTAGTAGTAGTAGTAGTAGTAGTAGTAGTAGTCTTCTTCTTTCGTTCGCCTGAAATAAGTTGTCTATATCAGCAATTTTGTCTCTTGTATAAATTTCACTGTTGTTGTTAATTCATTCAGTGGTCCATAGAGTTGTTCTTTCTGGCCAAAAGGTTTGCCTTAATGTGTCAAATTCGGTGCAGACCTGGAGTACATGCTCTGCTGTCTGGGGCACCTTTCCACAGGTGCACATGACTGATACGCCTATCTTGAATTTTGTGTACATGTGGTTACGTAATCGGTTGTGCCCTGTTCTGAGGCGGAGGATAATTACTTGTTCTGATCTGTCCTAAATAATATAGTAGTAATAGTAGTAGTAGTAGTACTACTAGTAGTAGTAGTAGTAGTAGTAGTAGTAGTAGTAGTAGTAGTAGTAGTAGTAGTAGTAGTAGTAGTAGAGGTAATAGTAGTAGTAATAATAGTAGTAGTAGTAGTAGTAGTAGTAGTAGTAGTGGTAGTAGTAGTAGTAATAGTAGTAGTAGTAGTAATAGTAGTAGTAGTAGTAGTAGTAGTAGTAGTAGTAGTAGTAGTAGTAGTAGTAGTAGTAGTAGTAGTAGTAGTAGTAGTAGTTGTTGTTGTTGTTGTTGTAGTAGTAGTAGTAGTAGTAGTAGTAGTAGTAGTAGTAGTAGTAGTAGTAGTAGTAGTAGTAGTAGTAGTAGTAGTAGTAGTAGTAGTAGTAGTAGATTTCACACCACTAGGACATCACACAAGCGATAAACACCCAATGACACAAAGTGCCACCAAGTGGATGAGGATCACCCGTGGAGAGGTCCCAGTAACCGCGTTCAGCCATTAGACCATATTTATGGCCAGGCTATATTGCGGCTCCTGGCAAGAGCTAGAGTATAGATTCAAAATTACCAAAAATCACAGTTACGGTAGAAAAGTTGGATGGAAGGAGAAAGAGACCGACAGAGATGCTAGACAGTCTGACATAATGGCATGGAAGATTATCTGTGTCGTAGTTTATTGAAAGTAAACGATACAGAAGGTTGTGGATAGACATGAATACCAACACCACACATGTACTTTAAGAAGAAGTATGTTGCTGTATATCGACTAGTCATTCTTTTATATTCCTCCTAGTTTAATATAATGACTCACATAAACAACACCCATTCAAATGTTGTTACTCGGATTTGATACATCAGTTGTCTGAGTGGGCTATTCCTATAGGACGCATTTTTTTTTTTAAATTATTGTTAACCCCTACTCCGACTGTTATCCGGAGCCCTACATAACCCATGGCATGAATGGGGTTTCTGGGACCTGTCCCAGGTGATCTGCATCTGACTTGTGGCACTGTGTGTCACCGGGTGTTAGTGACCCCTGACTGAAAGGCATTTTTGCTTCAACTTTGATTTAAAAAATATAACTTTTTACAGAAACATGTAAGTACTTGGGTGCAAACTTTAACTGCTCGAACATGCCGAGAGAAGAAAAACAATCTAGAGTACAATCTGGAAATAAAGTAAACTATGCCCTTCAACATCTGATAAAGTCAAAGTGTCTATCTCGCAACATCAAGATCAAAATATATCAAACGTTGATGAGACCAGTCGTTTTATATGGCTCTGAAACTCGGAGCACAAGTAAAAGAGATAAGCCTTTTTACATGTTTTCTAAAACAGTCTTATGGCGAATTTTTGGACCCATCAAAGGTGCACACAGCAGGAAAAAGAGAGTGAGAAGCAGCCACGAATTTCATAATCTGTTCAGGTCACCATTGATCACTGGCAACAGAAGAAAGTACAGTAAAAGCAAGACCTTATACTCTCTCTTCAGCTAGAGACGGCCTTGGTAGAAGGATCTTTAGGGTGGAAATCAATTCAAACAGAAAGAGGCAGTTGTTAGCGTCAATGACAATGTAAGAAAATTAGAGACTAGAAACATCTTGTTGCCGCTCTTGAAAGAATATATTTAATTTCATTGTTCTTTATATTAATTTATCATAGTTTCATCTGGAGTACGAAGAGCAAGTAGCTGGCTCGCCTATATTGTTGTATTACTTACTGTAAGGCTTTTCTGTCGAAACTTCATGGTTTACCTTTTTAGTCATGTTTACGTGAAGACAGCAAAATATTTTCTGTTTTTATCCATTAAACAGTTAAAGTATTTACCACAGTGTAAATTAAAATTCTACTTTAGCATTACTGATTTACCTTATACAATTATCTGGATCATTTAGACAGTCAAAATTGCAGCTATAACGTTCCCATGACATCCATCCCATAATTGGCGTTAAAGCAAGTCCATTGTTCAATGCCTGGGCAAAGCTACAGCCCAGTGTTATCATACACAGTTTCGCAATCATTGTCTGTTTTTTTAGAGGAAATAAACTGAATCAATTTTTTTTTAAATGCACTTTACAAACCACATAATAGCCTATACGTGACAACAACTTCAAATTTGTTCTATATCGTTCCTTTCCTGTTTTTTCTTTTCTCTAGATTTTCCTCGCTCGGTTTTGAAGAGGTGTTTGATTCAGCCCTTGGTGTGTTCTATGTAGTTGCTAGTATTAACAGCCTTGGATATTCCGTCTATCCATCTCTTGTGTTAGTGTCCTCTTGTTATGCTTCCATGTGTCAGTATGACAAAGCTTTCTGTGGTACGTTATCTTGTGTTAGTGTCCTCTTGTTATGCTTCCATGTTTCAGTATGACAAAGCTCTCTGTGGTACGTTATCTTGTGTTAGTGTCCTCTTGTTATGCTTCCATGTTTCAGTATGACAAAGCTCTCTGTGGTACGTTATCTTGTGTTAGTGTCCTCTTGTTATGCTTCCATGTTTCAGTATGACAAAGCTCTCTGTGGTACGTTATCTTGTGTTAGTGTCCTCTTGTTATGCTTCCATGTTTCAGTATGACAAAGCTCTCTGTGGTACGTTATCTTGTGTTAGTGCCCTCTTGTTATGCTTCCATGTTTCAGTATGACAAAGCTCTCTGTGGTACGTTATCTTGTGTTAGTGTCCTCTTGTTATGCTTCCATGTTTCAGTATGACAAAGCTCTCTGTCTTGCCACATGTCTGAACCATTTGATTTGTCGTTTCCCGATATCGTATATTCTGACATTTCTTTATGTGACAAATATGATCTAATAGTTTACGGGAAGCCTAGTGTTCCCATCAGACAAATAGGGGCATCGTATATTCTGACATTTCTTTATGTGACAAATATGATCTAATAGTTTACGGGAAGCCTAGTGTTCCCATCAGACAAATAGGGGCATCGTATATTCTGACATTTCTTTATGTGACAAATATGATCTAATAGTTTACGGGAAGCCTAGTGTTCCCATCAGACAAATAGGGGCATCGTATATTCTGACATTTCTTTATGTGACAAATATGATCTAATAGTTTACGGGAAGCCTAGTGTTCCCATCAGACAATAGGGGCATCGTATATTCTGACATTTCTTTATGTGACAAATATGATCTAATAGTTTACGGGAAGCCTAGTGTTCCCATCAGACAAATAGGGGCATCGTATATTCTGACATTTCTTTATGTGACAAATATGATCTAATAGTTTACGGGAAGCCTAGTGTTCCCATCAGACAAATAGGGGCATCGTATATTCTGACATTTCTTTATGTGACAAATATGATCTAATAGTTTACGGGAAGCCTAGTGTTCCCATCAGACAAATAGGGCCATCTACATAAGGAACAGACAGGAACAATTTTAAAGTGATCCTTGCAAACCCGAATAATAAAAATAGAAAGCTGTTTCATAACAGTTATGCGATGTATCATAAAAAAGGGATCACCAATTTGTCAATGCCTCGGTGTCATTTTGCAGTACCACAAGTAATTATTTCAACTCTACCCGTCCCAAGATTGACTAGTTCAAGGAAACTGACATTTAACTCATAGAAAGTTTAATAATAACACTGTGCTGTGGGACATAACGTACTAAACTAACAGTTCAGACAGAATGGGTTAATGCAACCACTAACTGCGAAAGAAAAGTCAGGGCTATATCTATGCAATGTCTTTGGACCAATCCATGAACGTATGATGAGTCGCATGGTACAAGTACAGCTAAAGCGCGAACATATTAAAAGTGTCTGTTTTGTTTAAAACAAAAAAATACCCTGAATAGACAGGAACCTGCGAACGTGACCGTATCTTGAAAGTAACACTTATATAATTATGCAATATTATGCTGTCAAACCTAAATATCCAAAACCTAAAAAAGACAAAACCTCCGATGTTTATTCTGATGACTATTACCACTTTGAATTTGTGTCCGAGACTGTTCATAAATTTCTCCGGACTACCCTTTTGTCTGGTGGCTACATGTCAAAACAAAGTCGCCTGACGTGTAATAACAATCAATAAGCTAATAAGTTATTGACTGGTGTCTAAAAACATAACGTATCTGTCACCAGTTGATTCAACGGAGAGTCCTGAACACTATTGGGGGAGGGGGGGGGGGGCGGTTCGATGGACAGTAGGGGCAATGTGTTTACTAGCTAATGTAATATGTGTGTGCGTGCATGCGTGTGTGAGTGTGTGTGTGTGTATTAGAGAGAAATAGAGAGAGAGAGAGAGAGAGAGAGAAAGAGAGAGAGAGAGAGAGAGAGGGATGTCCTTTTGTTAGGTCGATCTCAAATGTAGGTGGTTTTTATTTATTTATTTACTTTTTAAGTCGGGAGTTGGGGTGTGCACATTTTTGTTTTTAACTAATGTAGCTGTCTCTCTGACAACTTTTTTTTTTAAAAGTGCAGTTGTGTTGTGTTTTAACAACTGCTGGTATCAACAGTTAAAAGATCAAGAAGACGGTGAGGTTTTAACAACTGCTGGTATCAACAGTTATAAGATCAAGAAGATGGTGAGGTTTTAACAACTGCTGGTATCAACAGTTATAAGATCATGAAGATGGTTTTAACAACTGCTGTTATCAACAGTTATAAGATCAAGAAGATGGTGAGGTTTTAACAACTGCTGTTATCAACAGTTATAAGATCATGAAGATGGTTTTAACAACTGCTGGTATCGATAGTTATAAGATCAAGAAGATGGTGAGGTTTTAACAACTGCTGGCATCAACAGTTATAAGATCATGAAGATAGTTTTAACAACTGCTGTTATCAACAGTTATAAGATCAAGAAGATGGTTTTAACAACTGCTGTTATCAACAGTTATAAGATCAAGAAGATGGTGAGGTTTTAACAACTGCTGGTATCAACAGTTATAAGATCATGAAGATGGTTTTAACAACTGCTGTTATCAACAGTTATAAGATCAAGAAGATGGTGAGGTTTTAACAACTGCTGGTATCAACAGTTATACGATCAAGAAGATGGTGAGGTTTTAACAACTGCTGGTATCAACAGTGATAAGATCATGAAGATGGTTTTAACAACTGCTGTTATCAACAGTTATAAGATCAAGAAGATGGTGAGGTTTTAACAACTGCTGGTATCAACAGTGATAAGATCAAGAAGATGGTGAGGTTTTAACAACTGCTGTTATCAACAGTTATAAGATCAAGAAGATGGTGAGGTTTTAACAACTGCTGGTATCGATAGTTATAAGATCAAGAAGATGGTGAGATTTTAACAACTGCTGTTATCAACAGTTATAAGATCAAGAAGATGGTGAGGTTTTAACAACTGCTGTTATCAACAGTTATAAGATCATGAAGATGGTTTTAACAACTGCTGGTATCGATAGTTATAAGATCAAGAAGATGGTGAGGTTTTAACAACTGCTGGTCTCAACAGTTATAAGATCATGAAGATGGTTTTAACAACTGCTGTTATCAACAGTTATAAGATCAAGAAGATGGTGAGGTTTTAACAACTGCTGGTCTCAACAGTGATAAGATCAAGAAGATGGTTTTAACAACTGCTGTTATCAACAGTTATAAGATCAAGAAGATGGTTAGGTTTTAACAACTGCTGTTATCAATAGTTATAAGATCATGAAGATGGTTTTAACAACTGCTGTTATCAACAGTTATAAGATCAAGAAGATGGTGAGGTTTTAACAACTGCTGTTATCAACAGTTATAAGATCATGAAGATGGTTTTAACAACTGCTGGTATCGATAGTTATAAGATCAAGAAGATGGTGAGGTTTTAACAACTGCTGGTATCAACAGTTTTAAGATCATGAAGATGGTTTTAACAACTGCTGTTATCAACAGTTATAAGATCAAGAAGATGGTTTTAACAACTGCTGTTATCAACAGTTATAAGATCAAGAAGATGGTGAGGTTTTAACAACTGCTGGTATCAACAGTTATAAGATCATGAAGATGGTTTTAACAACTGCTGTTATCAACAGTTATAAGATCAAGAAGATGGTGAGGTTTTAACAACTGCTGGTATCAACAGTTATACGATCAAGAAGATGGTGAGGTTTTAACAACTGCTGGTATCAACAGTGATAAGATCATGAAGATGGTTTTAACAACTGCTGTTATCAACAGTTATAAGATCAAGAAGATGGTGAGGTTTTAACAACTGCTGGTATCAACAGTGATAAGATCAAGAAGATGGTGAGGTTTTAACAACTGCTGTTATCAACAGTTATAAGATCAAGAAGATGGTGAGGTTTTAACAACTGCTGGTATCGATAGTTATAAGATCAAGAAGATGGTGAGGTTTTAACAACTGCTGTTATCAACAGTTATAAGATCAAGAAGATGGTGAGGTTTTAACAACTGCTGTTATCAACAGTTATAAGATCATGAAGATGGTTTTAACAACTGCTGGTATCGATAGTTATAAGATCAAGAAGATGGTGAGGTTTTAACAACTGCTGGTCTCAACAGTTATAAGATCATGAAGATGGTTTTAACAACTGCTGTTATCAACAGTTATAAGATCAAGAAGATGGTGAGGTTTTAACAACTGCTGGTCTCAACAGTGATAAGATCAAGAAGATGGTTTTAACAACTGCTGTTATCAACAGTTATAAGATCAAGAAGATGGTTAGGTTTTAACAACTGCTGTTATCAATAGTTATAAGATCATGAAGATGGTTTTAACAACTGCTGGTATCGATAGTTATAAGATCAAGAAGATGGTGAGGTTTTAACAACTGCTGGTATCAACAGTTATAAGATCATGAAGATGGTTTTAACAACTGCTGTTATCAACAGTTATAAGATCAAGAAGATGGTGAGGTTTTAACAACTGCTGGTATCAACAGTGATAAGATCAAGAAGATGGTGAGGTTTCAACAACTGCTGGTATCAACAGTTATAAGATCATGAAGATGGTGAGGTTTTAACAACTGCTGGTATCAACAGTTATAAGATCAATAAGATGGTTTTAACAACTGCTGGTATCAACAGTGATAAGATCAAGAAGATGGTTTTAACAACTGCTGGTATCAACAGTGATAAGATCATGAAGATGGTTTTAACAACTGCTGGTATCAACAGTGATAAGATCAAGAAGATGGTGAGGTTTCAACAACTTCTGTTATCGACAGTTATAAGTTCAAGAAGATGGTGAGGTTTTTATCCCGAGAAGAAGCTAAACCAGAATAACCAACTAGGTACTTAAATGGGAAACACATGGACTGGCGTAAAGAGAACGTTGAAGAGAAAACCTGAAACAGGCTTTGATAAGAGAGGCCAAAGGTGCTGGATGGGATTCCATCTATGATACTGAAAATACTAAAGAGGATATAACAGAGTGGGCGAATAAGCTTCTAGCCTATTGTGGCGACATAAAAAAATGATACAACATGAAACTGGTGGTGGTCAATTATTTGTGTTTTTTTATAACCCATTTTATACCGCCTTGTAGAGCGGGAAAGGGATCAGCTTAGTGATTCCTCGCTAGCCCTAAGATTTAGTTAGGGTCACATGACTGGTGCAGTCGCAGGTAAATTAAATGGACTGGATTACGAAACTAAACCAGTCTTTTGTAATGGACTAAAGAACGTGTAGCAATCATTATCTAGAGCCAGGAGAGGAGCTCAGACCTTGTTTGATTGCGCAATAATAATGATAACAGCTGATCATATAACTGTTATTGTGCATTTAAACATGGCTTAAACCTACTGAAGCCCCTGCCACTAGAAAATGTAATGCGCGGGAGTCCCACTCAGGGGGTTAAGCTCTGTTCATTACACAATAAAATTAAGTTATTATTGCTTTTA
This sequence comes from Candidula unifasciata, assembly GCA_905116865.2. Classification (NCBI taxonomy): domain Eukaryota; kingdom Metazoa; phylum Mollusca; class Gastropoda; order Stylommatophora; family Geomitridae; genus Candidula; species Candidula unifasciata. Next base: position 354,711 of record CAJHNH020000044.1, read on the forward strand.
TTATCATTATTATTATTCTGCTGGGGTTTGTTAACAGTATGTAAAGGGTATACAATTGATTCTGTGTGTGTGCGTGTCTGTGTGTGTGTTTCCGTGTCTCTCTGTGTCTGTGTGTGTGCGCACGTGCGTGCATGTGTGTGTGAAAAGAGGGTAGGCGGTGGAAACTACAAAATACAGTGAACAGTTTTGCAAGAAGAAAAAAAAAGTATCAAGTGGCCTGAGGTGGGTGATCATGCTTCTGCACACCTTGTGATGTTGTTTGTTTGTTATGGGGGAAAGGGGAAAAACATCTGATCTCGTTCAACCTGGGTCCGCTTTGGTTATAATTAAGATCTTGGTTTCCTGTGTAAAAAAATGTATAATTCTTCTTTGTGGGAATTTTGTTATGCCTGATCGTGTATTCCAGGGTCTGAGCCAGGAATGTTTACACTGCTGTGGAAAGGTCATTGCTTGGAAGTTCTGATAAGAGGGACTCACCCTGGCTTTTTAGTTGGTTTTGCCATCAGATGTGTCATTTATTTCGTCCTGTGGGTTTCCTTCTGGTCGAGCCCTGACAAGGGCTGTCCTAATAAGGACTGTGTTGACCTCATATGGAGTGTTGTGTCTTTGACTGAATCCCCACTGCTTGATATCAGGTTCTGTTTCAGTCGCTATGTCTGTGTCCTTCTTCAGTATTCTTTCTTTGCTGGATAACTTCTCCCTGTTCAGCTAGTTCCTGTTACTCTCCTTTCATTTTTCTTTTGTTCCATTTCCTCACATTCACTTTTTATTCCTTTACAGAATTCTCTTTGGCCTGCGCCTTCACTTCTGTCTTTGTGCTGTTATCAGTCCTGCTTGTCCTCTGTTCTTCTTCTTCTTCAGCATTCCGATCCCTTGAGGTTCATTGCTGCAGATATCACCCGCCTCCATTCATCTCTCTGGTTAGCCCTCTCTTTCCAGTTGATAACACCAAGTGTTTGCAGGTCTGTCTGGATATTATCTCTCCATCGTCTTCTTGGTCTCCCTCGTTGTCTACGACAATTCATCTACCTGGTGTATAGTTTTTACTTCTCTGTCATCTGATATTCTTTCAATATGTCCCAACCATTTCAGTCTATTAGCTCTCATGATGTCAGTGATCAGGGTTGATTTAAACTTGTCCTCTCTAGAGACTGGGTATTGTGCAGCTACTCATTCAGCTCCTTGATCTGGCATTGGAGACTTTTCCTCTCAATGGGGACATTCCCTGGACTATCATGCTTTGTTTTTGAGTATGTTGGCTGTGATCGCCAACTTCACTGTGGTTTTGCACAATGAATGTACAGACAAATTACCTGGCTCTGTGGGTGCCAAAACAGTCTGCACATTTTCTTTTGGGGCTAGGCTTTCGGAAGTTTTCTTTGACCAGCGGCACTTGTTGAATGGATGTGCCAATACCAACAGGTTACTGCTTTGCTGTGGCAAGAGAACTCTGTGTGTAGCACTTTCTGGCACATGAATACCTCAGTAGCTTTGTAAAGTAGTGTTCTGTTCATTAAGGTCTCATGACTAATAACACAGAACTTGGCAAGTCTTTTCCTTATGATGTGATTACCACTACTGTTGTGGGTTTATGTTTAATTAGGTCACTGCCAAGCCCCATTTTTATTTGTTTAATCACCCATGACCAGAAAGAAGATGCTTAAAATAATAACAACACAAAATAATAACGTGCACAAACATACATCCATGTGGCCTTTCCCCTTGGTGACCCCTCACAGCAGCATTCTCCTCAGACTGTGATGATCTGTTAGTGCACAGGTTGACTCACTCCCAAAGGACCCCTAAAACATCTAGCTTGTCACGCTTGCTGGCCAGTCCCTTCAGTCATGGTCCAATGTTATTAAAATCTGTCTGTGTTTGCAGCCCACCTCCCCCCCCCCTCCTCCCATTTACATCAGTACTTTAGTTGCTCAGACACTTAGACCCACAATTCTCCTCACCCATGTTTTTGTCTCTTTTCTGCTTTCTCTAAAGTCTCTCACACTTTCTCATCTCTAATTTATCTCTAGAAACTATGGACTAGCATCGCAAGGTCAGGTTGTACCTGGTAGGGACATCTGCTTTTTTGTTGTTGTCCCTTCCCCCCTCTCCACCCACAATCATACATGTTTTTGTTTTTTAATTTAAAAAACATTTTTTGCCACTCTGTCAGCCCTCACCTCCTTTTCCTGACACCTGGAAAGTCCCCCCCCCCCCCCCCCACCTTTCCTTTAGTAACTAGGAGACATGTCTTGCATGTTAATGCAATATTAAACATGCTAATATTTTACCACCCACAAGGCTTCATGATGAAAATATACAAACAAATATACATAAAATCATATGGCTGAGCTTATATTGTTTTATTCCCAAATGCATTTAAAAAAGAAAAACCAGTACGAGTACAAAAATAAAACAACATACTGAAAGAAAACTAAATCCTAGTGGAATGTCAGGTTTCTGCAAAAGGTTGTCTGAACTTATGTACAGTATATTAGTGGTCATAGACAAAAACACCATGATTCCACTGTATTGTTTTCCATTTATATACAGCCCCTTCTCTCACACACACTATATAATCCATCGTCATTTTAGTCTGTCACAGTGTTCAAAACTCTTAGAATTGTTTCCCCTAGTGGCTTTCATGATATTCAAATTTATTTATCACAGGTAGCAGCTAATCACAATTGTTCACAGGCACCTTGGTAAAAAGGGTTAGGTGGTCCCATTTTGAGGGAACAAAAATCGATCCACTGCCTCTTAACAAGCACTCCGTAAAAGGCCACTAATTTGGGATTTGCTGAAACTGGATGTGTTAGGCGAAAAGGTGCCGATACCACAGACTAGCTGTGAAGGACAACACAATGTGTCAACCGCCCATTTAAAGATGAACAATGAAAAAGAAGAAAAAGAAAAAAATTATTTATGCACGATGCAGTGATAAATGTGAGCATTTTTATAAGTGACATCTGACAAAAGCTATAAGGAATACAACACATCTTATGTTAACACCTTCACACATTAGAAAATACTTGAGCATCACATGGAGATACATGCCACTGGCATAGAGACATCATGGATAATCAGTGTGAGACACTGTCAACCTTTGGACAAATCTATGGAGCACTCATGTTGTCAATACTTGCAGCATGAACACACACAACAATCTGTAACTAACTGTCTTGTCATGTATGTGTCTGTATGCTTGCTTTCTAGGGATCTAGAATACTAATGTAACTACTGTACTTCCAATTAGTATACAGCTATTACTTACAGAATAAAAGCGTCTTACATAAAATTTGGCTTGAGGTAACCTAAGTTTCTATAAATGTACATCATTTAAGCAACCTATAGATATATATTCTCAACTATTCACCTAAAAAGTAAACTATGCAATAAACTGGATAAAAATTAAATTAATTAAATGTTTGTTACATTCCTAGAAAATCCATAACCTTTTCTTCAGGTTTACACATTCAAAGAGACAAAAATGATGAGTTTTTTAATCATTGATTACAAAACACGGGATTCCATAGACAATATGGCCTGTTTTAATTAGATATTTAATTTTGATTTTATAGGACTACAAACGTGTGGTGTTTATAAATGTTGGTGAAGTAAAATATTTTTCATGTGGACTTGCAAAACAGATAGTACTTTTCTTGATACAGTTTAATTTCAGTTCTTAAGCTTTATTCCAACTAAAAGTTTTTCGGAAAATAAAATGCTCAAAAATTGAAAACATTTTTTCATTAGAATTAATGTTAAATTGATTATTCTTTTTCTTAACTACATGACTGTTTACATACTTCATACATACCACAGAGGAAAAAATCAATGCATAAGGTACTGATTTTACAACCTTATTAAATCAACAACAAAAAAAAAAAAAAAAATAGAATGAGCACAAGAATAGATAAATTATTGATTAAAATGTGATCTCTCGTGACCTGCATGAAAAAGAGCTGCCAAAAATGAAATAAAAAAGAATTGTCTACTCCTTTTGAGGGTATTTCAGTTCTTGCGATTGTAGCTCATTCTTGTTGTCCTCCACTAATTTCTTCACATCACTCTATCAATTTCCAATTCCATGCTGCCGCCCAGAGACATAAATTATAACAGCAACAGACTCTGCCTATAAGCCTGCAGTCTCTGTCTGCTACATTCTGGCTACAACTTTCTCCAGGCCAAGTTCATAGTCCTATAAGTTACTTGCATCCAACCTCTGTCAGTGATCGTAAGCTATGGAGGATGTTGATCTGAGGTAAAAACATCTTTAAAACACAGTGTTTTGGTGTATAGTTTTCTAAAGCTGATCTGCTGGCCCATTACCTGGATCTGAGTCGTGTTAGTGGGCAGGAGTCACACTGCAACAACATTCAAATTCCTCCACCATCTCATCTTTCAAGCCTGCTAAGAAGGAGCATTGTTAAACAGAAAATAGTCATGAAAGAACAATGCACATTCAAGCAGGAATCTGCATTGAACAACAGCTGTTCTTACACTAATTCTCACCCTGTCAAGTGCGTGTTTTCAGGATTTGCTGTTCAGAAACTGAGACATTTCTCCCAAAAAATGTGTCCAGAAAGGGAATTATTCCAGATGAAAGGATTTAAGGAACTGAGGTTTCATTGTATTTATTTCATTGTTACCAACTAAACAGAAATTTTGTATACAAACTTATAACTTATTTTTATATCTCACATAAAGCAAAAATTTTTATTCTATATAAGAACACTATTTTTGCATCCATCTTGTGTTTAAGTCTTTCACATATCACATCTGCATCAAACCTTATGTAATCAGTAACACTGCATTTATATGGGTACAGCTATAAAGATATAAATACTTGTAGGGTCAATTTTGACCACAAACTCTTGAGTCAGGGAAAAAGACCCAATGGTCTTGTTCTCAAATGCTTCATAAAGTTGATAACCATGTGGGTTGGTAAGGCTTAGGTCAGATAATGATGTCTTGTATGGCGATGGCACTCCCTGGTTGTCTTGGTTTAATATACCAATCGCAACTGATCCTGGTCTGGCCAATTTTTTTATCCAAACTGAAATGGAATTGGGGACCTATAGAAGACAAATATTCCAGTTTTAGATATTTGCTGTATTTTGACAAGACACCAGAAGTAATAAAGGGATAACATGAGACATCAGAAGTAATGAAGGGACAAAATGAGACATCAGAAGTAATGAAAGGTCAAGATGAGACATCAGAAGTAATGAGGGGACAAGATGAGACATCAGAAGTAATGAGGGGACAAGATGAGACATCACAAGTGATTAGGGGACAAGATGAGACATCACAAGTAATGAGGGGACAAGATGAGACATCACAAGTAATGAAGGGACAAGATGAGACATCACAAGTAATAAAGGAACAAGATGAGACATCAGAAAAAATGAAAAGACAAGATAGGACATCAGAGGTAATGAAGGGACAAGATGAGATATCAGAAGTAATGAAAGGACAAGATAAGACATCAGAAGTAATGAAAGGACAAGATAAGACATCAGAAGTAATGAAAGGACAAGATAGGACACCAGAAGTAATTAAGGGACAAGATGAGACATCAGAAGTAATGAAGGGACAAGATGGGACATCAGAAGTAATGAAGTGATAAGATGAGACATCAGAAGTAATGAGGGAACAAAATGATACATCAGAAGTAATGAGGGGACAAGATGAGACATCACAAGTAAATGAGGGGACAAAATAAGACATCAGAAGTAATGAGGGGACAAGATGAGACATCACAAGTAATGAGGGGACAAAATGAGATATCAGAAGTAATAAAAGGACAAGATGAGACATCAGAAGTAATGAAGGGACAAGATGAGACATCAGAAGTAATGAGGGGACAAGATGAAACATCAGAAGTAATGAAAGGACAAGATGAGACATCAGAAGTAATGAAGGGACAAGATGAGATATCAGAAGTAATGAAAGGACAAGATAGGACATCAGAAGTATGAAAGGACAAGATGAGATATCAGAAGTAATAAAGGGAGAAGATGAGACATTGGAAGTAATGAAGGGACAAGATGAAACATCAGGAGTAATGAAAGTGCAAGATAGGACATCAGGAGTAATGAAGGGACAAGATGAGACTTTAGAAGTAATGAAGGGACAAGATGAGATATCAGAAGTAATGAGAGGACAAGATGAGACATCAGAAGTGATGAGGGGACAAGATGAGACATCAGAAGTAATGAGGGAACAAGATAAGGCATCAGAAGTAATGAGGGGACAAGAATAGACATCAGAAGTAATAAAGGGACAAGATGAGACACCAGAAGTAATGAAAGGACAAGATAAGATATCAGAAGTAATGAAGGGACAAGATGAGATATCAGAAGTAATTAAAGGACAAAATGAGACATCAGAAGTAATGAAGGGACAAGATGAGACATCAGAAGTAATGAAGGGACAAGATGAGATATCAGAAGTAATGAAAGGACAAGATGAGACATCAGAAGTAATGAAAGGACAAGATAAAACATCAGAAGCAATAAAGAGACAGGAAAAGACATCAGAAGTTATAAAGGGGAGAAATGGGACAACAGAAGTAATGAAGGGACAACAACATGAGACATCAGAAGTAATGAAGGGACAAGATGAGACATCAAAATTAAAAAAATGGACAAGATGAGACATCAGAAGTAAGCAGGGACAAGATAAGACAACAGAAGTAATGAAAGGACAAGATAAGACATCAGAAGCAATAAAGAGAGAGGAAAAGACATCAGATGTTATAAACAGACAAAAAGAGACATCAGAAGTAATGAAGGGACAAGATGTGACATCAGAAGTAATAAAGGTACAGGTGAGACATTAGAAGTAGTGAAGGGACAAGATAAGACATCAGAAGTAATGAAGGGACAAGATGAGATATCAGAAGTAATGAAAGGACAAGATGAGACATCAGAAGTAATGAAAGGACAAGATAAAACATCAGAAGCAATAAAGAGACAGGAAAAGACATCAGAAGTTATAAAGAGGAGAAATGAGACAACAGAAGTAATGAAGGGACAACAAAATGAGACATCAGAAGTAATGAAGGGAAAAGATGAGACATCAAAAATAAAAAATGGACAAGATGAGACATCAGAAGTAAGCAGGGACAAGATAAGACAACAGAAGTAATGAAAGGACAAGATAAGACATCAGAAGCAATAAAGAGAGAGGAAAAGACATCAGATGTTATAAACAGACAAAAAGAGACATCAGAAGTAATGAAGGGACAAGATGTGACATCAGAAGTAATGAAGGGACAGGTGAGACATTAGAAGTAGTGAAGGGACAATATGAGACATCAGAAGTAATGAAGGGACAAGTGTTCATTGCACAAACACAGGGAAAGTGGAAAAGGTAGAGAGAGAATATTTCACTTATAATAAATATGTAGCATTAATAGCATAAATATGTGGAGAGTGAATAGATGAAATGAACTCAATAATATTGTATTGATAAACACCAGGAGAGGAGTGAATAGATTATATGATCTCAATAGTATTGTATGGATAACCACCTGAGGGGAGAGAATAAATGATATGAGCTCAATAATATTGTACTGATAAACACTTGAAGTAATATTTTACATTTCTGGAAATATAAAGATTAAGAGAACAGGAAGTCAACTCCACATGTTGATTCCGGGTTCTCATAGTGGAGGACAAAAACTATACAACAACTAACCACAAGAATGATGCAAAAAGTGAATAATGAATAACAAATCTAATAATTATAATAATAATATTAATAATAATACTAAGAAGAAGAAGAAGAAGAACGAGGAAGAGGGAGAAGAAAAAATGAAGAAGAGAGGGAGGAGAAATGAGCAGAGGGAAAAGAAGAAAAATACTAAATGTCCATTATTCATTGCCATTAGCAGTTAAAATTTGGTTGCCATTTGTTCTAAAGTGGCTTAGGTTGCTCTTCTCCGCATGTTTTATTGTTTGACAGTAAGCAATAATTTTAACTGAGTGTTATTTCAGTCATGGCGACAAGGTGCCAAAACGATAGGACTATAAGAAGAGATTTAACAGAAAATAAATTATAAAACTGTACAGAAATACTGTATGTGTTGTGAACTTTACCCCAAACAGTCGAACAGCCTGGTTGCCCAGCGGATCTTGGTTGATGGCAATGATGTTTTTGTTTAGAAGCAGTTGTTTGGCTGCAGGATCCACAGAACGGAGGTCCAATGACATCATCAAGGGAGAGGCAAACAAGGCCCACATTCCAAACTGGGCTTTCTGCTGGTAGTAGCTCAGACCATAGTCGCCAACCACAAGCTACAGAAGATCATGAACAACATAGTCACTGACTGCAGTTATATAGTAGTTTGTAGTAATGCAATAGGGCACAGGTTCTCAATAAGATAGGATCCGCTGACCCCTCTATTGAAGGTCTGCCACAGACCCCATACTTTTTAATAGCCATATTTAAAAAAAAATGTAAATCTATTTCAGATTTACACATAAAAAAACCTTGAATATGTTCTATGGACTAGATCCATGAACCCTCAACTGGGTACCACTGCAATAGGACATCATCAACAATTGTCTTAATTTCTATGATACTAGTGGGTATATGCACGTCTGTGCAGCAAAGTGGTTTGGCAGTTTGACTTGCACACTAAAGGCCATGTATTGCGTTGTGGATTCCTTCTCTGAGTTTGTGAGTGCTGGTCTTTTAGAAATCCCTGGGAATCCTTGCTGGGGCTACAGAGTTCATGCTTTGTGTGAAACCCTTGGTGAAACAGCCACCTTGAGGAGAGTGACCAGGCCATGAAGAAAAAACCGGTATATTGAAGTTAATCCTCTCACCTATCAACATCTCAAACTTGTATGACTTCAGGTGTTTCAGTCAGGGTGGAACCCAGTATGTCATTCATAACTTGGACACTAATGAAGATATGGCAACAAAAATTTGGAGTGGACTTACCTCCATTTACATAAAATAAGTTCTTTGAACTGGAACACACAAGGTGAAAAGAAAAAATGAACACAATAAACACAGAGAAGGGAACTAGAAAGTAAAGTCAGAAAGATAGGGAGAACATGGAACCAGCTGCATGCTAAAGCAAATTATAAGATGACTTGTCATGAGCAGCTTGAGGGTGTATGCTCCACTGAGGCAAAAAGAGCAAAAGATGAAGACAAACTATACAATAAGCAAGGAATCAAGTTAAATTGTTTCTGGCAGCAATATCGAAAAGGAAACATCCACATAAAAAAAAAAACAGTTGAATGAATAAATTAGCTACCTCGTCTGGGTCATTCCAGCCACCAGGGCCTGCATATGCACTAAAGTTGCCAGGATCTTTGCCATAATGCTCTATGATATCCAAAACAGACCCCCAGCTATCCTGCACATCGTCATAGTTTCTCCACTGGTTGCAGGTTTCCCTCACAGCAGCATAGTCAGGCTGAGAACAAAATAGTGCAAGAAAACTTGAAACTGATTTTTTAAAATTATGCATAGTAAATGGATACAGTAATGTTTTAAATAAATGTAAAATTATTCATTAACTAAAAAAAAATCAATTGTTCTTCAAGTTATTTTTTTTTTTATGTCTATGGTTAAACCTTTTTGAAGGTTAAATTCAAGAGGATTGATTTCACTGCACCGGGTTCTATCCCATATGGTTCGGTCACTTTCCACAGAGCAACTAGTCACCTGCCGAGAGTACTGCACAAAGCATGAATTCTGTAGCTCCGGTGACAATCCCTAGAAATCTCCGTAAAAGTTGCACTCGTGAAATGAATGGCGCCATCATGAAACAAACCCATAACCTTCAGAGCCCACGGCAAACAGCTTGACCACTTTGCCACGGAGACCGAAACTTATAGTGAGTTACAGTGTTACCATTTGTTTTTTTTTTATTGTGGGCCCAGCTACCACACAGGACTACAAAAATTATCCACACAGGACTACAAAAACTATTAACACAGGACTACAAATATACCACATAGGACTAGAAAAACTATTCCATGCAGGACCACAAAAACTGTACCATGCAGGACTGCAACAACTATCCACTCAGAACTACAAACATTATACCACCCAGAACTAAAAAACTATCCACAGAAAGCTACAAAAACTATACCACACAGAACTACACACAGAACTACAAAAACTATACCACCCAGAACTACAAAAACTATACCCTGCAGCACTACAAAAACTATACCACCCAGAACTACAAAATCTATACCAAGCAGAACTACACAAACTTTATCACACAGAACTACACAAACTATACCAAGAAAAACTACAAAAACTATACCAAGGAGAACTACAAAACTATACCACACAGAACTACAAAAACTATACCACAGAACTACAAAAACTATACCACAGAGAACTACAAAAACTATATCACCCAGAACTACAAAAACTATACCACACAGAACTACAAAAACTATACCACCCAGAACTACAAAAACTATACCACTCAGAACTACAAAAACTATACCACCCAGAACTACAAAAATAATACCACCCAAAACTACAAAAACTATACCACCCAAAACTACAAAAACTATACCACCCAGAACAACAAAAACTATATCATGCAGAACTACAAAAACTATACCATGCAGAACTACAAAAACTATACCACACAGAACTACAGAAACTATACCATGCAGAAATACAAAAACTATACCATGCAGAAATACAAAACCTATACCACCCAGGACTACAAAAACTATACCAAGCAGAACTACAAAACTATACCACAAAGAACTACAAAAACAATACCATGGAGAACTACAAAAACTATACCATGCAAAACTACAAAAACTATTTCACCCATAACTCCAAAAACTATTTCACCCATAACACCAAAAACTATACCACCTAGAACTACAAAAACTATACCACCCAGAACTACAAAAACTATACCACCCAGAACTAAAAAACTATACCACCGAGAACTACAAAAACTTTACCACCCAGAACTACAAAAACTATACCACTCAGAACTACAAAAACTATACCACCCAGAACTACAAAAATAATACCACCCAAAACTACAAAAACTATACCACCCAAAACTACAAAAACTATACCACCTAGAACAACAAAAACTATATCATGCAGAACTACAAAAACTAAACCATGCAGAACTACAAAAACTATACCACCCAGAACTACACCATGCAGAAATACAAAAACTATACCATGCAGAAATACAAAACCTATACCACCCAGGACTACAAAAACTATACCAAGCAGAACTACAAAAACTATACCACAAAGAACTACAAGAACTATACCATGGAGAACTACAAAAACAATACCATGGAGAACTACAAAAACTATACCATGCAGGACTATAAAAAACTACTCCAGTAAATATAAGATTCCCTCTTACCTACCCCTGATGGCTTAAAATTACATTCATGTAATAATAAAGTAGGCTATTTGACATTTTGTTGTAAAATGTGAGACAAGTTTACTTTTTAAATACCCCAGCTTATCATCATCATGTTGCACCATTATACGTCACACAGGGCTCAAAGTCTATTTCTCCATTCCATTCAATCCTGTGCAATCCTTTCACCATCATGGAAATCCAGTCTGGCACACTTAGCCTCTCTCAGCATTCATTTCAAGGTTTCTCTTGGACCTCCTTGTTTCTGCAATTCATTTGTTTCCCATTTCATACTTTGTGGTGATTCTCTCTTCATGTGTCCTCAAGATGTGCTCAGTATAGTGCCATATTCTTTGTCTTATAATTGATGATTCCAGCAGTTGTCAGATATTTCTCTTATTTCTTCACATGTCTTGTACTCATCACATCTAATGACTTGACTAATTGACTTGACACATGTCTGTCCAAGCTGATGATGTATAACACTGATTAACTTGACACATGTCTGTCCAAGCTGATGATGTATAACACTGATTAACTTGACACTTGTCTGTCCAAGCTATGATGTATAACACTGATTAACTTGACACATGTCTGTCCAAGCTGATGATGTATAACACTGATTAACTTGACACATGTCTGTCCAAGCTGATGATGTATAACACTGATTAACTTGACACATGTCTGTCCTAGCTAATGATGTATAACACTGATTAACTTGACACATGTATGTCCTAGCTAATGATATACAATATTGACCGACTTTCTTATTCTTCTATTTTTAAACTAGAAATCACAACAGCACAGTAGCTAAATACTTGGCTACTGGACTTGGGTCTGAATCAGAAACAAGGCAGATTTTTTAAACTGACCTTAGCTCGCAGGTCAACCTAGCTTAAAATAGCTACCAGAAACTGTTCTAGGAAGTAAAAGTGAACAGGCATCATGATGTTGACCACACCCCCAAAAAGTGCCAACTGGTCTATAAAATAAAAGTGCCGACTGGTCTATAAAATAAAAGTGCCGACGGGTCTATAAAAAAAAGTGCTGACTGGTCTATAAAATAAAAGTGCCGACTGGTCTATAAAATAAAAGAGCCAACTGATTTATAAAATAAAAGTGCCGACTTGTCTATAAAATAAAAGTGCCGACTGGTCTATAAAATAAAAGTGTCGACTGATCTATAAAATAACAGTGCCGACTTGTCTATAAAATAAAAGTGCCGACTGGTCTATAAAATAAAAGTGCCAACTGGTCTATAAAATAAAAGTGACGACGTGTCTATAAAATAAAAGTGCCGACTTGTCTATAAAATAAAAGTGTCAACTGATCTATAAAATAAAAGTGCCGACTGGTCTATAAAATAAAAGTGCCGACTGGTCTATAAAATAAAAGTGCTGACTGGTCTATAAAATAACAGTGCCAACTGGTCTATAAAATAAAAGTGCTGACTGGTCTATAAATAACAGTGCCGACTGGTCTATAAAATAAAAGTGCCGACTGGTCTATAAAATAAAAGTGCCGACTGGTCTATAAAATAACAGTGCCGACTTGTCTATAAAATAAAAGTGCTGACTGGTCTATAAAATAAAAGTGCCAACTGGTCTATAAAATAAAAGTGTCGACTTGTCTATAAAATAAAAGTGCCGACTTGTCTATAAAATAAAAGTGCTGACTGGTCTATAAAATAAAAGTGCTGATTGGTCTATAAAATAAAAGTGTCGACTGATCTATAAAATAACAGTGTCGGCTTGTCTATATTGCACCATATGCCAAATGTATGAAAGGAGTACAGATTCTCCAAAAACTCAGGACAGGTCATTCATATTCATGATTGGTTTAATTCTGCAAGTAAAGTTCTAACAAGATGAAATTCTAATCCTCCTGATCCACTTTTAAGACATGCTTGAATTATACTACCCTTATGGCCCTCAGTAGCACATTAATGACACCTGTGATTGGGCAACAGTGGTGTGTTTACAATAGTCCATTCTACATGATATTCTCATCATGAACTGCAATAGTCTGCAATGAATGGGTTTAGTTTTGCACACATATATCCATCTATGTTTGAGCACTAGTAAAGAGAAATTGTATATACTTTCACAAATGCTATCATCATCTTTATTAAGTACCATGGTTTCCTACATCTGCAACTGTTAACAGCATAATTGAGTTTGTGTGCTGACACCCTTCTTTGCCATGACAAAAGGCTGTCATAAATCTTCTTCCATTGCCTTTCCGCCATCTTTTTTTTAACCCCCCAAAAATACTTCAAGTTGTCACAGCATGCTCCGGTTTTCCCCTCTCATAACGTGCTGTCATGACCCTATTTGGACAAGAGTCATGCCATAGGGTCGAGCAAGCTTATAGTACAAGATATACACAGCCTGATGGGACAAGGACTTTGGGAATAAGCTGAAAGCTGGAGGTGGACTTCTGGGAAGAAAAGGTGCCTGGTGTGAGATCAACCACATCCTCTACTGAGTGCTGATCAGTGTAAAAATATGAGGCCAGCACCACATACCCAATACACCTCCTGGCAGAAAAATAGGTTCTTTACTTTTACTTTCTGCACTTATGGAATGTCCTGAGTGCTGTAATGTTGTTCTTAACTCAACTAATGTTACCTTATAAATTCATGTCATGTACATATCAGTAAATGATAACACAAATAATGTCCAGAACGAACCTTAAGTCCGGCTCCATACATGTAGCCTGGCCATTGGCAGGTAAACAGTATTGGCCGGCCAGTCATGTTGAGAAAGCGGCCCATCACAGGATACCCTGTCAAATGGAAAATTGTATATCCTTAATACAACCATGAGGGTTGAAATGGATATTATTTATGGGATTACTACTACTACTGCTGCTGCTATGAGAAAACAAGTCAAAATTTCAAACTGTGATGGCTTTCAATATTTCTGAGATCCTAGCAAGTATAAAATGAAAAGCAATCTAGATGTTGGCTGTAAAATCTCTGGTTATCTAGAGGAAAGTATACAATATCAGTGTAGGTTATAGCTGTAATATCTATAAAAACCTATATAAACATTTTTTTAAAATAGTGATACAGATGACTGCTTTAACTCTTTGAGTCCCTGGGGGTTAAACATCAGAGCCCCAAGGGGTGGTAACGCAATTGTTTTATTTCACAAGTGTAACACATTAAAACGGACAATACTAATTTCATTGCAGTGCAATATACATGAAAGTGGCCTATTATTGTTGAGGAATATTATTATACTGCTATAAAAATAGTTTTAGTAGTTAATTATTAGTAAATAAACATGTGGTATGCTTGGAGAAATTAGTAAAAAGAAATAATAATGTTTTCCACTTACCACCAAGGCACTCAAGGAAAACTCAATAAAACATGTTTAAAATGAATCACAAATGAACACGAACCACTCAGTAATGTAGAAATAAAATATAAACACAATCTGTCTATTAGATCTTGTTCCAGAGAAACTTCTAGAACATTTAACAGATCATCATTTTTTGGGTAAAGAAAAATTACCTCTAAAAACAATATTTTCACACAGAAAAGCAAACTTTATATAACACTCAGTTTGCCCACAATTGTATAGCCTATGTTCCCAAATATTAAGGAAATCACACAAGACCTAACGAACACTGAAGAATATTGCCATTTTTTCACCAATATTTATTCTTTTTGTACCAGCTGACTTTCTTAACTTTTTACACTGTGCATGAGGTATATATCAGAGATATCCCTCATCAAAGTTTGACTCTTTCAATGACTGAAACAAGTCTACTTCATAACTTTCAGCCACGTGGCAACTGGGTAGTAACCGATTAGAGTGTGTTGCATTCCTTGGGACTCAAAGAGTTAATCATCTCTATAATAATATTCATGAAAGTATACAATGGTTATGTAGATGACTGCAGTATTATCTACAACCTAAATGAACATATACAGTGGTAATGTAGACTGCTGCAATGTCTCTTTGACATTGTACATCTCATAGTATAATGGTTATGTAGAGCCCTTGAGGTTCACTGCTGCTGATTTCATCCACCTCCATCAATCTCTCTGCCTTCTCTTTCCAGTTGAAGACACCAAGTGTTTGTAGGTCTGTCTAGATATTTTCTCTCCATTGTAGGTCTGTCTAGATATTTTCTCTCCATTGTAGGTCTGTCTAGATATTATCTCTCCATCGTCTTCTTGGTCTGCCTTGTGATCTATGACCATTCATCTCTCTTGTAATTACAGTTTTTATTTCTCTGTCATCTTGACATTCTCTCAATATGTCCCAGCCATTTCAGTAAATTAGTCCTCATGATGCCAGTGATCAGCGGTGATTTAAACAGATTATGAATTTTGTTGTTGCTTCTCACTCTCCATTCTCTCGCTGTTCACATCTTTGATGGGGCCAAATATTAGTCATACACAAAATAATACATTGGCAATACAGATGGCCACCCATTCAATGTTAGAAGCATTTTCCTCTTCATAGCTTCAGAAAAGATTTGTTTTACCTGTTAGGAGATTGATTTTTTTTTTGGTTGTTGCCTTCTCCCATCCATATGGTTTTGCACAATCTTAAGCTGCCAATTTATAATGTTTGACTTCCCTTAAATTCTATCCTGTACAATTACTTTTATTTCATGGATGGAATCCTGTTCAGCATCTTTAGTTTCTCTCATCAACTAGTTAAATGGCAGTTCTCAAATATTCTACCATATTTATGTCTATTCAATCTAATACAAAAAAATAAAAGAAAGGTGAAGAAATTCCTGGAATCCGTTGGTATCATCTGCCATAATGGCAACCAGGTGCTGATGTCCTGAGAACATTCCTGGGTGAAGCAGACAAAGAATCACTGAAATGGGAAGCAAATGGACTGAAGAAGCAAGGATGAGGTATGTACTAGACATTATACACAAATAAACTATGTTTAACATACAATAGTACAACAAAATGACAATGAACGTACCATAAGGCATATCCGCAGGATCTGAATTGCAGCCATCAAACTTGAGACTGTCAATTTCCCATTCAGCAAAGGTCTTGGCATCAGTCTCCAAGTAAAATTCACTACCTGGATACCCTGCACATGTCTTAGAGCCAAAGTCTTCATAGATTCCCAGCTTAAGGCCCTTTGAATGAACCTGGTTTTTAAACATACTTTATATTAGGTACACTTTTCTCAGACTGAAATTATATATACAGTATGTATCACACGGCAACATCTCTATGTATTGAAGTCTTAAATATATTTCTACTCAATTTTTTAGCAGAATGGGCCATTCTTAGAATGAGAAATGAAATAATTAAGCGACACATGGCTTATCTAAAATGTAAATTCGAATATTCATACTATATATCTTAGTGATCAAGCTCTTGTTAATTCCATGAAGTATTATTTTGATTTTTCTTACATACACAGGACTGCAGGATACATCAGGAGTAGCTGTTCCAAATGCTCTTATTAGAACTTCTGTTGGTATCTTGGATTTGCCTTGTTGGACTGTCATCCAGGATGTGAAACTCAAGTCATAGGTATGGTTAAATCATCAGGTAGCAGCTGGGTGGAAGAGGGAAAGGGGTGTGGCGGAACAGATCATTGTTTCTGTTCTAAAACAACATAGTGTGCACTGACTGTGCTGATTTCATGCTGTTTTAATTCCAAAACAACACAGTGAACTGAATGTTTTGATTTAACCACAAATGTGTCACTAAAATGTATAACATATTAAGTGACAAATGAGCTTATAATTTCTTACCCAAAAATAAATTACTGAAATATTTCAAGCTAAAACCCAGTTTCGTGGTTTTGTCATCTCACTGATACCAAGCTGTAACCCAGTGTTGTGGTTATCTGTATTTGTCTTAAACTTCTTGGGTGGTTTGAGTGATTGATATATTCACATTTTTGCAGGTTTCAGCTACACCATTTATCCAACTCTTTCTTGGTCTCCATCTCGCCTTCCTTCTAGATGCTCTACTGTAAAAAGTTGCATATGCAGTGTGGTCTAGCTGTATTCTCACTATATGGCCGAACCATTTTATTCTTTGTCCATCAATATATGGTCTTTTTTCAGCTTGCTCTCTAGTGCTGGTATCCGTAATCTTGTCTCGTCTAGTGTTGTTAGTAACCTTGCAAAGACGGCGCATTTCACATGTGGTTATTTTCTGTTCTGGTGCCCTACTCATTACTGGAATACTTGCAGTCACTCATTTGATGATGAAAGAAGGTAGCTGAGATTACTGCAAGCATTATATTAATATAGATCATTATTCATTACATGCATTTTGTATTATTTATTAAAGTGAATGCTAAGGGACTCATCTAAATGAAAATATGAATATTGCAATAAGCATGATAAAAAGAAAGAGGTTAAAACTGGTTCACGGAAAGATAATCAGTAAATCACAAAACTACAAATTTAAAAATGAAGGATGAATATAATATTGCAAAGCAAAATACTAATAATGTAAGCCCTTTTTATTCAACAGTTGTAAATATACATATGGATGGGTGGCATAATGTAGACACCACAGCTATATAAACCAGAAGAGTTAAACAGAATATTTATGACATAAATACTATTACTTGCTTTTCTTCATGTATCCCTAACATGATGCCATTCATCTACATTACATAATAAAAATAAAACTACTTCATTGCGATCTTCTGTCATTTTCATAATCTACACATGTGGTGTGTAGTAGTTTCTTTACTAAAACAATCAATGCAAAAATTTTAGATTTTTGTGCCAAATCTTTTGAGACTGAAAAAACCTGATCATGTATTTCAAAATGATTTCAGGAACAGGTAGGCAATAATACCAGGCCAGTACATCAAATGAGACAGCTTCACCAGGCAATCTTGCCAACACTGTAAAATGACTCAACTGCAGCCCAGAACTTTATAATACTCCATAACAGCTTCTTACTAACCACAAGCTAAGACTATGATTAGTTCAGATAGATAGATAGATAGATAGATAGATAGATAGATAGATAGATAGATAGATAGATAGATAGATAGATAGATAGATAGATAGATAGATAGATAGATAGATAGATAGATAGATAGATAGATAGATAGATAGATAGATAGATAGATAGATAGATAGATAGATAGATAGATAGATAGATAGATAGATAGATAGATAGATAGATAGATAGATAGATAGATAGATAGATAGATAGATAGATAGATAGATAGATAGATAGATAGATAGATAGATAGATAGATAGATAGATAGATAGATAGATAGATAGATAGATAGATAGATAGATAGATAGATAGATAGATAGATAGATAGATAGATAGATAGATAGATAGATAGATAGATAGATAGATAGATAGATAGATAGATAGATAGATAGATATAGATAGATAGATAGATAGATAGATAGATAGATAGATAGATAGATAGATAGATAGATAGATAGATAGATAGATAGATAGATAGATAGATAGATAGATAGATAGATAGATAGATAGATAGATAGATAGATAGATAGATAGATAGATAGATAGATAGATAGATAGATAGATAGATAGATAGATAGATAGATAGATAGATAGATAGATAGATAGATAGATAGATAGATAGATAGATAGATAGATAGATAGATAGATAGATAGATAGATAGATAGATAGATAGATAGATAGATAGATAGATAGATAGATAGATAGATAGATAGATAGATAGATAGATAGATAGATAGATAGATAGATAGATAGATAGATAGATAGATAGATAGATAGATAGATAGATAGATAGATAGATAGATAGATAGATAGATAGATAGATAGATAGATAGATAGATAGATCAGGCAGCAGAGAAATTAAAGATAAACTCACATATCTGGCAAGAGCTTGAATGCCATTAGGGAAGCGGACTGGGTCTGCCACTAATCTCCCATTACTGTCTCTCTCTTTAGCAGGCCAGCAGTCATCAATGTTTACATACTGGTAGCCGGCATCTCTGTAGCCTTCAGACACCATCAGGTCAGCCATTTTCATGTACAGTTTTTCACTAAAAGAAACAAGGTAACAGTGACCAAACTACAGAGGTCTTTTTGTCAGCTGTAACTCATTCTCTCCCAAATAACTCAACAACAGCTCAACAATAAGTCATTAAAAGTAACAGACCCAATTTTATACCTCTAGGAATACTGGGCAATATGAAGCTAGCCACATACGTAAATCGGCTATTCAGCACATAGTAGGTGATATAAACAGTACCATGGTATCTTGCTGGCCATCTTTCATAGACATTTTCCAAAATCCATTTTAGGTTGGGTTGCCCAGGAAGCAGAGATCAACTCTTACAAATCCACCTTGATAGAATCTTAAATCTATGGCCACCAAGCTGCCAGACAAGCAACTGTACTTCCACAGCTGCTAATGAAACTATGACTACAGCTAAACCATTTCTGGACTCACTCAAAACCAAGCAATCTGTCATATGTTCCTACAAAATGCATTCTTAAAGAATACTGGAAGCCTTTTAGGCATATAAGCACAGGGCTTCGGTGACTAAAAGTTGACTTCAGAACCACATGGGTCAATAACTTCTATTTTTTTTCTCCACTACAGACAGTGATGGACATTCTGTGTGGATTTTACTGGCATAGGAATAGAGCAATTATGGGCTCATCAATATGCTAAATGCTGAAACATGTTTTAACTTCAAAATAATATTAATGTACTCAGAGCACACCTAGTCTCTGTAGATATAGAGTACAAGTTATCTGCAGTAGGGTCAAATATCTGATCACAAAAACCCCACACGCCCAGTCCTAACATATTGTATGAAGCACAGTCACGTCAGTGTAGATTATACAGTCATGGTTTGCAGTGCTTTCAGATATCCTGTCCCAAATCTCAACTGTGCCACATTCAACACTTTCTGTCAAGCATAATGATGATAATGATAATAGTATGATTGTATAATAATGATGTTAATGATAATAGTAATGGTGCTCTGGCACTGGACACTCACATCTCACCATGTCTTAACACTGCCATTCTATTAACAATTCTTCTTCCTCAAATAAGTGAGATGTTTGAGGGAGAGAGGGATGTGTGCTCTTTCTAATGTACCATGTATGTTTTTGTTAATGTTTAAGGGAGAGAGGGATGTATGCTCTTTCTAATGTACCATGTATGTTTGTGTTTATGTCTGAGGGAGAGAGTGATGTATGCTCTTTCTAATGTACCATGTATGTTTTTGTTTATGTCTGAGGGAGAGAGGGATGTATGCTCTTTCTAATGTACCACGTATGTTTTTGTTTATTTCTGAGGGAGAGAGGGATGTATGCTCTTTCTAATGTACCACGTATGTTTTTGTTTATTTCTGAGGGAGAGAGTGATGTATGCTCTTTCTAATGTACCATGTATGTTTTTGTTTATGTCTGAGGGAGAGAGGGATGTATGCTCTTTCTAATGTACCACGTATGTTTTTGTTTATGTTTGAGGGAGAGAGGGATGTATGCTCTTTCTAATGTACCATGTATGTTTTTGTTTATGTTTGAGGGAGAGAGGGATGTATGCTCTTTCTAATGTACCATGTATGTTTTTGTTTATGTCTGAGGGAGAGAGGGATGTATGCTCTTTCTAATGTACCATGTATGTTTTTGTTTATGTTTGAGGGAGAGAGGGATGTATGCTCTTTCTAATGTACCATGTATGTTTTTGTTTATGTTTGAGGGAGAGAGGGATGTATGCTCTTTCTGATGTACCATGTTTGTTTTTGTTTATGTTTGAGGGAGAGAGGGATGTATGCTCTTTCTAATGTACCATGTATGTTTTTGTTAATTTTTCTAAAGTGTTTTAAATGGAGTCTCATTTTGAAATCTGTCTTCACTGCCTTTTATTTACTACTGCTTATGTGAGTGTTGGACAGGAGATTGTGGGGGAGGGGGGGGGGGGGGGGGGGGAGGGGGGGGGGGGGAAGGGGGGTGGGTGTGTGTTGTAAAAAATTACAGAATTCACAATTACCAAATGTGCAGCATAACAGGGGATGACTAAATTTACCAAAATAATTGGGCGGGGAGGGTGGGAGGTGGGAGGCTGAGAGTCCTTTTTAAAAATGGTTTTACTTACAGGAATTTTTACATCCTATTTTTCCCCCTAGCTCCACTGGTTACTGGGTCTGAGGATCGAGTAACTGTCAGTCTATCGTTAGTTTAGAGGCTCCAATAGAGGTAAGCCAGTTAATTCTACGCTGAATTTATTTTTTATTTATAAATCCCATTACTTCTTTTTTCTTTTTAAAGTTCAGGTCATGTGGAGTTTTGATAGTCATGTCTATACACAACCGTCTGTCTCGTGTACTTTCGATCAACTCTGACACAGATGATCTTCCATGCCATGATGTCCAGCTATCCAGCATCGGTTCTCTCAGTCTCCCTCTGCCTCTCCTCCCCTCCAACTTTCCTACCGTCACGATTTACTCCAGTTTTCTCCTTCTCATCACATGAACAAAGAATGTAGATTGTCTCTTTCTGATGTGAGCAATCAGTTTCTTTCATTACGCTATATTATCCCATTACTCTATATAGTATTTGTTCATGTTTTTAATGATACACAGATTATGTTTTTAATTTTTTATTTTGACAGTGTAAAATCGTCATTTTTTCCAAGCGATTTTGTTACAGGAAGTATCTAAAAAAAAAAGTTAGGGGTTTTAATTTCTCATTTTTTTTTAGATCACTGGGGGGGCCGGGGGGGGGGGGGGGGGGGGGGACACATTCCTAATGCAATATACATGAATGCAGCAAGTTATTCTTTTTTCATATCTCACTAAAAGCTCTTGAGAAACACACAGTATAAATTAGAATTCGTCTCTGTTGCTTTACCTGATACAATTATCTGGATCATTCTGACAGTCAACATTGCAGCGAAAGCGCTCCCATGACAACCAGCCCATAGGTGGTGTTAAAGCAAGTCCATTATCCAATGCCCCTACTAAACCACAGGCTAATGTTATTACACACAGTTTCAGGATCATTGTCTGTTATCTGGAGGAAATAAAAGACATGTTGATTACAACAGTTTAACAATGTCTCAGTATCAATACAGTTTAACAGTGTCTCAGTATCAATACAGTTTAACAATGTCTCAGTATCAATACAGTTTAACAATGTCTCAGTATCAATACAGTTTAATGATGTCTCAGTATCAATACAGTTTAACAATGTCTGAGTATCAATACAGTTTAACAATGTCTGAGTATCAATACAGTTTAACAATGTCTGAGTATCAATACAGTTTAACAATGTCTGAGTATCAATACAGTTTAACAATGACTCAGTATCAATACAGTTTAACAGTGTCTCAGTATCAATACAGTTTAACAATGTAACAATGTCTGAGTATCAATACAGTCTCAGTATCAATACAGTTTAACAATGTCTGAGTATCAATACAGTTCAACAATGTCTGAGTATCAATACAGTTTAATGATGTCTCAGTATCAATACAGTTTAATGATGTCTCAGTATCAACACAGTTTAACAATGTCTGAATATCAATACAGTTTAATGATGTCTCAGTATCAATACAGTTTAATGATGTCTCAGTATCAATACAGTTTAACAATGTCTGAGTATCAATACAGTTTAACAATGTCTCAGTATCAATACAGTTTAACAATGTCTCAGTACCAATACAGTTTAACGATGTCTCAGTATCAATACAGTTTAACAATGTCCCAGTATCAATACAGTTTAACGATGTCTCAGTATCAATATAAATTAACAATGTCCCAGTATCAAAACAGCTTAACGATGTCTCAGTGTCAATACAGTTTAACAATGTCTCAGTATCAATACAGTTTAACAATGTCTCAGTATCAATACAGTTTAACAATGTCTCAGTATCAATACAGTTTAACAATGTCTCAGTATCAATACAGTTTAACAATGTCTCAGTATCAATACAGTTTAACAATGTCTCAGTATCAATACAGTTTAACAATGTCTCAGTATCAGCACAGTTCAACGATGTCTCAG
Organism: Candidula unifasciata; assembly: GCA_905116865.2. Classification (NCBI taxonomy): domain Eukaryota; kingdom Metazoa; phylum Mollusca; class Gastropoda; order Stylommatophora; family Geomitridae; genus Candidula; species Candidula unifasciata. The sequence goes on from CAJHNH020000044.1 coordinate 378,109, forward strand.
TATTAATAGTTTAAGAATGTCTCAGTATCAAAACAGTTTAACGATGTCTCAGTATTAATACAGTTTAACAATGTCTCAGTATCAATAGTTTAAGAATGTCTCAGAATCAAAACAGTTTAACAATGTCTCAGTATCAATACAGTTTAACAATGTCTCAGTATCAATAGTTTAAGAATGTCTCAGTATCAATACAGTTTAATGATGTCTCAGTATCAATACAGTTTAACAATGTCCCAGTATCAATACAGTTTAACAATGTCTCAGTATCAATACAGTTGAACAATGTCTTATGCATGAAGCCTGTCATGCATCAATTCATTATGCAACTTTTCTTGACCACTTTATTTATCATCGGTTTAAAAAAAAAAAATTTTATTAGCAATGTTTGTGCTGTCTTCCAAAACACTGGAAGTATGCAAAATTTAATGTTGTTATTATATATCTGTAAAGTTGAGACCAAAAAAAACAGTAAGTAAAGGACTTTTCCAAAACCCATGCCTTCAGGTATATTGGACAGTAAGTAAATATTGCTAACTCTATATATAATTATAGACCAGGCCTATTCAACCAGCAGCCCTAGGGTCAGATTTGCCCTGAAGCCCCACCTGGTGGCCTGCGGATCATTGCCAGTTGTATTACTGGTCCTTCTATTCTGGGGTCCAGTCCTCTGACCCGTAATGATTCCCACTTTCAACATTTGGTCCCTGAGTAAACTTAGCTAAACATCCCTGTTACAGACCAACAGGTACTCTGGAGGTAATGTGGTCAATACCATGCTTGCTGCCTTTACTTTCCCTGTACTCATTAAAGACTGGTCTGGCCTGGGAGTCAAGGTCTTTTTTTTTAAAGGTGGCTCTCTTTGAATTTGAACATTTGACTTTTAGATCTGCAGGCAAGATTATAGCAGGCTCCCATTAGCTGTGGGAATTATTTATTTCATAAAGTGAAGTTGCCGTTATTTATATTACTCAGGGGTTCTTGTGAGGTACAATAAATGAGGGTACTTGCTGCTGTTCTCAGCCCACCATTGTTGTTGCATGTTGAAGTAAAACTAACAAACCTTATCAATACCTGAACACATACTGGGTATTTAAAGCCAGCCCTATATTTTTTTTTTAACTAGACAGCATAATACAGATGATATGGTCAATATCCCACCTGCCAATTTTTTTTTTGGCATTCATTCATTGTCCTCTTGTGTGATTATATGTCATGTGGGGCTCACAGCCTATTTCTCCATTCCGTTCCGTCCCGTGCAATCTCAGTATCATTAATGGAATAGATTCCAGCACCTCTGGCTTCCCTCAGCAACATACAGGTGAGAGTTTCTCTTGGACTTCATCTTTTCCTCAATTCATTTATTTCTCATTTCACTGCCTGTTTGGTGATTCTCTGTTATCTCTTCTCACAGTGTGTCCAGTCTAGTGCCATCTTCTTTGCCACCATTTATCATCCACATTCTACATCATTTTCTCAATACCTCTGTCTCCATCCCATCATTGCTAGTTCTATACCTCTGTCTCCATCCCATCGTCAATTGTTCGATGCCTCTGTCTCCATCCCATCGTCAATTGTTCGATGCCTCTGTCTCCATCCCATCGTCAATTGTTCCATGCCTCTGTCTCCATCCCATCGTCAATTGTTCCATGCCTCTGTCTCCATCCCATCGTCAATTGTTCCATGCCTCTGTCTCCATCCCATCGTCAATTGTTCCATGCCTCTGTCTCCATCCCATCGTCAATTGTTCCATGCCTCTGACCTCATCCCATTATCAATTGTTCCATGCATCTGTCTCCATCCCATTGTCAATTGTTCCATGCCTCTGTCTCCATCCCATCGTCAATTGTTCCATGCCTCTGACCTCATCCTATTATCAATTGTTCCATGCCTCTGACCTCATCCCAATATCACTTGTTCCATGCCTCTGTCCTCATATCATTGTTGCTTGTTGAAGGCCACTGTCCCCATCCCATCATCTCTTGTTCTAGGCCACTGTCCCCATCCCATCATCTCTTGTTCTAGGCCACTGTCCCCATCCCATCATCTCTTGTTCTAGGCCACTGTCCCCATCCCATCATCTCTTGTTCTAGGCCACTGTCCCCATCCCATCATCTCTTGTTCTAGGCCACTGTCCCCATCTCATCATCTCTTGTTCTAGGCCACTGTCCTCCTCCCAGCTCTCTTGTTCTAGGCCACTGTCCCCATTCCATCATCTATCGTTCTAGGCCCTGTCCCCACCCCATCATCTCTTGTTCTAGGCCACTGTCCCCATCCCATCATCTCTTGTTCTAGGCCACTGTCCCCATCCATCATCTCTTGTTCTAGGCCACTGTCCCCATTCCATCATCTATCGTTCTAGGCCCTGTCCCCATCCCATCATCTCTTGTTCTAGGCCACTGTCCCCATCCCATCATCTCTTGCTCTAGGCCACTGTCCCCATCCCAGCATCTCTTGTTCTAGGCCACTGTCCTCATTCCAGCTCTCTTGTTCTAGGCCACTGTCCTCATTCCAGCTCTCTTGCTCTAGGCCACTGTCCTCATTCCAGCTCTCTTGTTCTAGGCCACTGTCCCCATCCCAGCTCTCTTGTTCTAGGCCACTGTCACCATTCCATCATCTCTTGTTCTACGCCACTGTCCTCATTCCAGCTCTCTTGTTCTAGACCACTGTCCTCATCTCAGCTCTCTTGTTCTAGGTCACTGTCCCCATCCCATCATCTCTTGTTCTATGCCACTGTCCTCATCCCATCATCTCTTGTTCTATGCCAGTGTCCTCATTCCATCCTCTCTTTGCTCTACGCCACTGTCCTCATCCCATCATCTCTTGTTCTACGCCACTGTCCTTCATTCCAGCTCTTTTGTTCTAGGCCACTGTTCCCAGCCTAACATCTCTTGTTCTATGCCACTGTCCTTATCTCAGCTCTCTTGTTCTAGGCCACTGTCCTCCTCCCAGCTCTCTTGTTCTATGCCACTGTCCTCATCCCAGCATCTCTTGTTCTAGGCCACTGTCCCCATCCCATCATCTCTTGTTCTATGCCACTGTCCCCATCCCATCATCTCTTGTTCTATGCCACTGTCCTCCTCCCAGCTCTCTTGTTCTATGCCACTGTCCTCCTCCCAGCTCTCTTGTTCTAGGCCACTGTCCCCATCCCATCATCTCTTGTTCTATGCCACTGTCCTCCTCCCAGCTCTCTTGTTCTATGCCACTGTCCCTATCCCAGCATCTCTTGTTCTAGGACACTGTCCTCATCCCAGCATCTATTGTTCTATGCCACTGTCCCCATCCCAGCTCTCTTGTTCTATGCCACTGTCCTCATCCCATCATCTCTTGTTCTAGGCCACTGTCCCCATCCCATCATCTCTTGTTCTATGCCACTGTCCCCATCCCATCATCTCTTGTTCTATGCCACTGTCCTCCTCCCAGCTCTCTTGTTCTATGCCACTGTCCCCATCCCATCATCTCTTGTTCTATGCCACTGTCCCCATCCCATCATCTCTTGTTCTAGGCCACTGTCCCCATCCCATCATCTCTTGTTCTATGCCACTGTCCTCATCCCATCATCTCTTGTTCTATGCCACTGTCCCCATCCCATCATCTCTTGTTCTATGCCACTGTCCCCATCCCATCATCTCTTGTTCTATGCCACTGTCCCCATCCCATCATCTCTTGTTCTATGCCACTGTCCCCATCCCAAAAATTTTATTAGCAATGTTTGTGCTGTCTTCCAAAACACTGGAAGTATGCAAAATTTAATGTTGTTATTATATATCTGTAAAGTTGAGACCAAAAAAAACAGTAAGTAAAGGACTTTTCCCCATGCCTTCAGGTATATTGGACACATATTGCTAACTCTATATATAATTATAGACCAGGCCTATTCAACCAGCAGCCCTAGGGTCAGATTTGCCCTGAAGCCCCACCTGGTGGCCTGCGGATCATTGCCAGTTGTATTACTGGTCCTTCTATTCTGGGGTCCAGTCCTCTGACCCGTAATGATTCCCACTTTCAACATTTGGTCCCTGAGTAAACTTAGCTAAACATCCCTGTTACAGACCAACAGGTACTCTGGAGGTAATGTGGTCAATACCATGCTTGCTGCCTTTACTTTCCCTGTACTCATTAAAGACTGGTCTGGCCTGGGAGTCAAGGTCTTTTTTTTTTAAAGGTGGCTCTCTTTGAATTTGAACATTTGACTTTTAGATCTGCAGGCAAGATTATAGCAGGCTCCCATTAGCTGTGGGAATTATTTATTTCATAAAGTGAAGTTGCCGTTATTTATATTACTCAGGGGTTCTTGTGAGGTACAATAAATGAGGGTACTTGCTGCTGTTCTCAGCCCACCATTGTTGTTGCATGTTGAAGTAAAACTAACAAACCTTATCAATACCTGAACACATACTGGGTATTTAAAGCCAGCCCTATATTTTTTTTTTAACTAGACAGCATAATACAGATGATATGGTCAATATCCCACCTGCCAATTTTTTTTTGGCATTCATTCATTGTCCTCTTGTGTGATTATATGTCATGTGGGGCTCACAGCCTATTTCTCCATTCCGTTCCGTCCCGTGCAATCTCAGTATCATTAATGGAATAGATTCCAGCACCTCTGGCTTCCCTCAGCAACATACAGGTGAGAGTTTCTCTTGGACTTCATCTTTTCCTCAATTCATTTATTTCTCATTTCACTGCCTGTTTGGTGATTCTCTGTTATCTCTTCTCACAGTGTGTCCAGTCTAGTGCCATCTTCTTTGCCACCATTTATCATCCACATTCTACCATCATTTTCTCAATACCTCTGTCTCCATCCCATCATTGCTAGTTCTATACCTCTGTCTCCATCCCATCGTCAATTGTTCGATGCCTCTGTCTCCATCCCATCGTCAATTGTTCGATGCCTCTGTCTCCATCCCATCGTCAATTGTTCCATGCCTCTGTCTCCATCCCATCGTCAATTGTTCCATGCCTCTGTCTCCATCCCATCGTCAATTGTTCCATGCCTCTGTCTCCATCCCATCGTCAATTGTTCCATGCCTCTGTCTCCATCCCATCGTCAATTGTTCCATGCCTCTGACCTCATCCCATTATCAATTGTTCCATGCATCTGTCTCCATCCCATTGTCAATTGTTCCATGCCTCTGTCTCCATCCCATCGTCAATTGTTCCATGCCTCTGACCTCATCCTATTATCAATTGTTCCATGCCTCTGACCTCATCCCAATATCACTTGTTCCATGCCTCTGTCCTCATATCATTGTTGCTTGTTGAAGGCCACTGTCCCCATCCCATCATCTCTTGTTCTAGGCCACTGTCCCCATCCCATCATCTCTTGTTCTAGGCCACTGTCCCCATCCCATCATCTCTTGTTCTAGGCCACTGTCCCCATCCCATCATCTCTTGTTCTAGGCCACTGTCCCCATCCCATCATCTCTTGTTCTAGGCCACTGTCCCCATCTCATCATCTCTTGTTCTAGGCCACTGTCCTCCTCCCAGCTCTCTTGTTCTAGGCCACTGTCCCCATTCCATCATCTATCGTTCTAGGCCCTGTCCCCACCCCATCATCTCTTGTTCTAGGCCACTGTCCCCATCCCATCATCTCTTGTTCTAGGCCACTGTCCCCATCCCATAATCTCTTGTTCTAGGCCACTGTCCCCATTCCATCATCTATCGTTCTAGGCCCTGTCCCCATCCCATCATCTCTTGTTCTAGGCCACTGTCCCCATCCCATCATCTCTTGCTCTAGGCCACTGTCCCCATCCCAGCATCTCTTGTTCTAGGCCACTGTCCTCATTCCAGCTCTCTTGTTCTAGGCCACTGTCCTCATTCCAGCTCTCTTGCTCTAGGCCACTGTCCTCATTCCAGCTCTCTTGTTCTAGGCCACTGTCCCCATTCCAGCTCTCTTGTTCTAGGCCACTGTCACCATTCCATCATCTCTTGTTCTACGCCACTGTCCTCATTCCAGCTCTCTTGTTCTAGACCACTGTCCTCATCTCAGCTCTCTTGTTCTAGGTCACTGTCCCCATCCCATCATCTCTTGTTCTATGCCACTGTCCTCATCCCATCATCTCTTGTTCTATGCCAGTGTCCTCATTCCATCCTCTCTTGCTCTACGCCACTGTCCTCATCCCATCATCTCTTGTTCTACGCCACTGTCCTTCATTCCAGCTCTTTTGTTCTAGGCCACTGTTCCCAGCCTAACATCTCTTGTTCTATGCCACTGTCCTTATCTCAGCTCTCTTGTTCTAGGCCACTGTCCTCCTCCCAGCTCTCTTGTTCTATGCCACTGTCCTCATCCCAGCATCTCTTGTTCTAGGCCACTGTCCCCATCCCATCATCTCTTGTTCTATGCCACTGTCCCCATCCCATCATCTCTTGTTCTATGCCACTGTCCTCCTCCCAGCTCTCTTGTTCTATGCCACTGTCCTCCTCCCAGCTCTCTTGTTCTAGGCCACTGTCCCCATCCCATCATCTCTTGTTCTATGCCACTGTCCTCCTCCCAGCTCTCTTGTTCTATGCCACTGTCCCTATCCCAGCATCTCTTGTTCTAGGACACTGTCCTCATCCCAGCATCTATTGTTCTATGCCACTGTCCCCATCCCAGCTCTCTTGTTCTATGCCACTGTCCTCATCCCATCATCTCTTGTTCTAGGCCACTGTCCCCATCCCATCATCTCTTGTTCTATGCCACTGTCCCCATCCCATCATCTCTTGTTCTATGCCACTGTCCTCCTCCCAGCTCTCTTGTTCTATGCCACTGTCCCCATCCCATCATCTCTTGTTCTATGCCACTGTCCCCATCCCATCATCTCTTGTTCTAGGCCACTGTCCCCATCCCATCATCTCTTGTTCTATGCCACTGTCCTCATCCCATCATCTCTTGTTCTATGCCACTGTCCCCATCCCATCATCTCTTGTTCTATGCCACTGTCCCCATCCCATCATCTCTTGTTCTATGCCACTGTCCCCATCCCATCATCTCTTGTTCTATGCCACTGTCCCCATCCCATCATCTCTTGTTCTATGCCACTGTCCCCATCCCATCATCTCTTGTTCTATGCCACTGTCCCCATCCCATCATCTCTTGTTCTATGCCACTGTCCTCCTCCCAGCTCTCTTGTTCTATGCCACTGTCCCCATCCCATCATCTCTTGTTCTATGCCACTGTCCTCATCCCATCATCTCTTGTTCTATGCCACTGTCCCCATCCCATCATCTCTTGTTCTATGCCACTGTCCCCATCCCATCATCTCTTGTTCTATGCCACTGTCCTCCTCCCAGCTCTCTTGTTCTATGCCACTGTCCTCCTCCCAGCTCTCTTGTTCTAGGCCACTGTCCTCATCCCAGCATCTATTGTTCTATGCCACTGTCCCCATCCCAGCTCTCTTGTTCTAGGCCACTGTCCCCATCCCATCATCTCTTGTTCTATGCCACTGTCCTCATCCCAGCATCTATTGTTCTAGGCCACTGTCCTCATCCCAGCATCTATTGTTCTATGCCACTGTCCCCATCCCAGCTCTCTTGTTCTATGCCACTGTCCTCATCCCATCATCTCTTGTTCTAGGCCACTGTCCCCATCCCATCATCTCTTGTTCTATGCCACTGTCCTCATCCCAGCATCTCTTGCTCTAGGCCACTGTCTCCATCCCATCATCTCTTGCTCTAGGCCACTGTCCTCCTCCCAGCTCTCTTGTTCTAGGCCACTGTCCTCATCCCAGCATCTCTTGTTCTAGGTCACTGTCCTCATCCCATCATCTCTTGTTCTAGGCCACTGTCCTCATCCCATCATCTCTTGTTCTAGGCCACTGTCCCCATCCCATCATCTCTTGTTCTAGGCCACTGTCCTCATCCCAGCTCTCTTGTTCTAGGACACTGTCCTCATCCCATCATCTCTTGTTCTAGGCCACTGTCCTCATCCCATCATCTCTTGTTCTAGGCCACTGTCCTCATCCCAGCATCTCTTGTTCTAGGCCACTGTCCTCCTCCCAGCTCTCTTGTTCTAGGACACTGTCCTCATCCCAGCATCTCTTGCTTTATGCCTCTGTCCTCATCCCATGATTGCTTGTTCCATGCCTCTGTCCCCATCCCAATATCATGTGTTCCCTGCCTCTGTCCTAATCTCAATGTCACTTGTTCCATGCCTCTGTCCCTATCCATCATCACTTGAATACTTGTTCCATGGCTCTTTTCCAATCCCATCACCTCTTGTCCATGCCTCTGACCCCAGCCCATGTTCAACTCTTTCATGCCTCTGCTCCAATCCCATCATCAATTGTTCTATGCCTCTGTAACTGTCCAGTCATTGCTTGTTTTATGCCTCTGTCCGAATCCCATCATCGCTTGTTCTACGCCTCTGACCCCATGAATCGTCAGCTCTTCCAAGCCTCTTTTCCTATCCATCATCAACTGTTTCATGCCTCTGACACCATCCCATCATCAACTGTTCCATGCCTCTGACACCATCCCATCATCAACTGTTTCATGCCTCTGACACCATCCCATCATTAACTGTTTCATGCCTCTGACACCATCCCATCATCAACTGTTTCATGCCTCTGACACCATCCCATCATCAACTGTTTCATGCCTCTGACACCATCATATCATCAACTGTTCCATGCCTCTTTTCTGATCCCATCATCAAATGGTCCATGCCTCTGACTCCATCCCCTTATCAACTCTTTCATGCCTATTTTCCCATCCTATCACCTGTTCCATGCCGCGTTTCCCATCTCATCACTAAATGTTCCATGCCTCTTTTCTCATTCCATCATCAAATGTTCCATGCCTCTGACCCCATCCCCAAATGTTCCATGCCTCTGAGCCTATCCCCTTATCCAGTCCTCCATGCCTCTTTTCCCACCCCATCATCAAATGTTTCATGCCTCTGACCCCATCCCAACATCAAATGTTCCATGCCTCTTTTCCCATCCCATCATGGACTGTTCCCTGCCTCTGTCCCCTCCCCATCATCAACTCTTCACGTCCCTGTCACCGTGCCATTATGCTGCTAGGCTCTTTACTTCACCACACAGCATATACTGTTCACAACAATCCAGACTAGTTACATACACAAACTACCAGCCAAAATAATAGCAAAATGATCTTGTTTCTACCAGTGTTATTAATCTCTGTAATATTATCATAGTTATACTTACTAAAATGACTGTGTTATGTCGATATAATTACAAACAATTCAATGAATGTTTCTAGGTCCTGTCTAAATTACACAATAATAAAAATGTCACTGAGTGATAGCTACGTGTAAAGTAAAATCACGTGTCATGCAATGTCAATCAATAAGAATTAAATCTGATTCATGACCAATAATGTATTTGTCCTCAGTCGCTTGATAATCATACATAATAATAATATATTTAGGAGGGGAACGGGATCATTTATCAGAGTTGTATACATGTGAGGAATGATTCACATTGTGATGTCGCAGTGAGAATAATCCGCTGTCGACAATTTCTTGGTTCACACTAACTTAACATTTATACAGTAGTTGATATTTGGTCCGTTGTGTTGTGATTTAAGGCTAGACTGGTTCATTCGCGCCTTTCAGCCTCACGCACCCACCTTCAGCAAACATTTGATTAGTCGCATTTTGCGACATGTTTGTTAAGTTAAGGTGCATTGAATTTATTTTTCGTCCACCCAAACTGCAGCCCCGCCCAGAAAGCACCGGAAGGTCGACTAAATATAATAATATATACACTATCTGATACAACTTTAAATTTCAGCTCGACTGTGACTGTGTCCTTGTTCTCGCCAGCTTTTTTTAAACAAATTATATTATGTTGCCAATATCATCTATTTTTTGCAAGTTAATGATTATTATTAAGGTTAATTCGTGCGCCAACTGATGTTACAGTGGGTGTGTGTGTGTGTGTGGGGGGGGGGGGGGGAAGAGGGGTGACACGGAAACTTTAATCAACGGAGTCTGCTAGCCGGCTGTTGATTCCTACATTTGGAACAGCCATTGATTTGAATTCTATTGAACAACAATATCCAAACACATTAAACACTCACATACACTTCTGCTAAACAACCGAAGTCCACGGTGATATAATTCTAGTGGAACCAAATACTCACAATAATAACTGACATTTTGAAACGGTTAATAATGATATACATACCTGTAAATATAATAACGTGAACTGAAATGCGAAGCCAAACCACTAGAGATCTGGCGTACTGGTGGGCATAAGGTAGACAAATTTAGCAGTCACGAGATGGGGTCACGTGATATGCAAAATGTAGGCTACAAGGTAACCTGTTTGAATCAAGGTCGTTTCAAATATTGAGACAGCATTGGTGTGAATATAGATAGTACTTATGTATGTGGCCGCAGATTAGAGTAAAAAGCTGCGTAGGCAAAATATAAAATGTCACACTTGCAGATTTTAGAAAATGGCTAAGAAGGATATTAAAACGCTGAAAGCAGTGTAAAGAACAACACATTTAATATAAAATATATTACAGTAAATTTACAGGCACAATGGTCTGAATCACGTAGTTACACAAAACAGCAGGGTATACCAAGGTAGTACTTGCCGTAGTGTAGTCGCTGGGGTTCCCTAATTTTAGCTTCTTTTTAGGTTAATTTGAGTCGTTAGGTTTTGCACTGCTGGATTTAAATCTATATTGCCTATGTGGGTTCCCAAGCCTCTTGGAAAGGAAAGGGCGAGGAGGGTAGGTCGAATAAACCCACGTACCGCCCATAACATGCTTGTCGCAAAATGTGACTAATTGGGGCTGTTTCCTTCGAAAATCTGAGTATATCTGCCAAAGAGGCGAAGATCCAACCGTCCACATGGAAATATGTCAGATATGTAAATCATAGATGCTCATAAACCACTAGTTCTGGAATACAAGTCCAGAAGTGGACGAACAGCCACAACTTTCTGCCAGAATTAACAGCCAGAGAAGAAGTAGAAGAAGAAGAAGAAGAAGAAGATGATGACGATGATGAAAAGACATTCAAGGTGCTATCGGTGGATGGCTGTGGTTTCGAATCTTCAAGAAGCAGCCCAGAGGGGGAGATCTGACAGTTATTTATTCACATGTCATTCATACATTATTAGAAGTGTATCGAAGTGCACTAATTCGTTCAGCGAGGCGTTACTTTTTGTAGGTTGTCTAGATAGTGTTCTTCAACTTGTGGCCCCGGCCCGGTTGCTGGTCCTCTGAAATTTCCAGGCGGTCCAGAAACAATCTCCGCCCAGTGATATAGCTTCTGAATCATTCAGGTGTTACATTACTGCTGAGCGAATGAGACACTGCGCGCAACAATATAGTGACATAAGTGTAGACCACAGGCCAAATCAGCAACACTTTTCAATCAGAACAATCTATGTTGTTGCAACGTTTCGTATCTCTGCAGCAAAGCTCCAGTCATGTATATCAGATTTTTAACCCACCAGCAGCAGATGCTGCATTGGCTAAAATGAATTTTTTAGAAGTCTGACGAGGGCAGATCGATAACCCCAGCAACGCCACTGCCTCTTTCGAGTGGATTAATATTGGACTCGTTGACTTCCATACTGGGTTACTACTAAGACTCCTAGAAAGTTATGGCAACGCACAAAGTGAGTTCTTTGCACGATCTCCTGGAACTATTTCTAGAGAAAGGGGTGATTCTTTCTTTGTACGGGGCGTTAGCGGAATTGCATCAGCCTTTGTGTGTAACGATGATGTCGGTCGCGTAGTTTTTTTTACCCAGGGGCGCGCATCCATGACTGAGGGGACGCAAGGAGGTCTCAAGGGGGCGTCAAGCATTTTGAAATTGAGCGCCCAACGTTGGGCCATTTTGTGCTAGCAGGAAGAAAGAAAAGAAAAACAAGCAGTAGGTAGATAAAAAAGAAATAGGGCTAGGATAAAATGTAGTAGCTTTCGCGCTGAACAGCAAAAACAGGACAAGTAAAGAAAAGACAAGGGTTCTTCTATGCAGGAGCCACGAAATATTTCACCATAGCCCTGGTGATGAATATATGAATTACACGACTACAACAAAATATGATTACACACAACTAGACAAACGATGTTCAAATTCTAACTTGAATCAGACAAATGAATTATAATTATCACATTTAACATCTGTTTATTTCACTGAACGTAATTAACGTATACTTCACAGACAACATTACATCAACAACCATCCACGTGCTCGACTAGAATCTAAACTGCTAATCATGTCCAGCTATGAAGGAAATAGGATAGAAAAATGGCTTAAGTGATGGCAAAAGTCCAAACATATTAACATGCATTTTAAACTTCAACATACCTCCAGATCTGTAAATCTTTTATAGCGACGAGCAATCAACCTATCTCCAAACTAGAAAGCATAATTTAAATCTAGGTCTACAGCTCAACTACGGTACTAGAGAAAATTTATATCTAAGCGAAACTAACCATGGAATACACCACCGCCATAATCACTGAGCCAGACTTTCTATCTCGGCCCGGCCAATTGCACCCGCGTCGCAATAAGACCACGTGCGATCAAAATCACAAACACTGGACAACTGACCGCAGCACAAGACACACATCCAGAGACAGAGAGAGAGAGAGAGAGAGAGAGAGAGAGAGAGACAGACAGACAGACAGACAGACAGACAGAGAGAGAGAGTCTACTCTTTGTTCTGTCCGAGGCCAGCTCCAGATTTATACTGGAGCTGGCCGTGGTTCTGTCCACTGTGCGGAAACGTAGTCAACGGAGTCTGCTAGCTGGGCTGTTGATTCCTACATCTGGAACAGCCATTAATTTGTTGTTTGTTCACAACAAAGTCTTATAATAACAGACAGCTTTTTTTTTTCAACATTGGCGTCGTCATACCAAAACCTGGTATAAATGGGAAAATTTAGAGCAGGCTTCACAAAATGACTTCATTCTATTCAGGAAGACAAAACGAAGACAATTAATAGATTCAAGAGTCCTACCAAACACAAACATTGACACGGATCACAGACCAGCTTTCATAAAAAAGAACACCGAGTACAGAAAACCAAGACATAAAATAGTAACCACAGATGTTATCAACTTCCGGAGACTTCAGGATAATGTGGTTAAAGATGAGATTCAACAAGAAATGGCAGAGCTACTAAATAAACTTCCAGGCGAATATTCAGACATCAATTCAGAAAGGTCTTGTTTTAGGACGGCTATGCTCAACACACTTCAAACCAAATGCGGAGTCAGAAGGGTAGGTGGTATAAAACGTTTAAGAACTATTTTGTGGAACAACGAAGTTAAAGACAGCGTATTCAGAAAGAAGAAGGCATATAAAAAATGGATAAAATCAAAATCACATCAAGATTATATACATTACAGATAAGTAAGAAGAGAAGCAAAACGCATAATTAAAACATCTAAAGACGAGTCTTGGAGAAATTATGGTCAACAGATGGCTACCCTCAGCAAGAAGTCCCCTAGAGAATTCTACAAACATGTAAAAATCATGAGAGAAAGAGACATAAGCTACAACCCAACAACTATCATCAACAACAAGAGAGACATACCTCTATTTAGTCCACAACATAGGTTAGCAAGATGGGCAGAGTATTTTCAAGAACTTCTCAACCCCACAGGCAACGTAGATAATTTTAACTTTGTACCTCAAAGCTGCGAACAAGAGAAACCAAATTTCATAGCAGCGGAAGTAAGAGCAGTTAGTTATACAGAACAGCCCTAGAAACAAGGCACCAGGTCTGGATGGAATTAATACAGAAGGGATCCAAGCCTGCGAAGAAGTGGGTGTTAAATGGCTTACTAGAATTTTTATTATAGCTTGGGAAGAAAGAAAGGTCCCAGCTGAGTGGCAACAGGCATTAATAGTACCGATATGGAAAAAGAAAGGAAGTAGGAGAGAATGTGAAGCATAGAGAGGTATATCACTACTGTCACCTAGGAAAAATGTACGCCAAATTACCAGAACAGAGAGTTAGACCCCTAGCTGAACAACAGCTGAGTGCATCACAATTCGGTTTCAGAAAAGGCAGAGGATGCACAAATGCATTATTCACTCTGAGGCAAGTGTGTGAGAAAGACATTGAGTTTAATACCAAACAGAATATTGTGTTTGTAGATCAGGAAAAAGCTTTTGATAGAGTGGAAAGAAACAAACTGTGGTCTGTTCTTGAGAACTACGGGGTACAAGGACAGTTACTAGAGAACATCATAGCCATGTACCACACAAGCCAAAGTGCAATAAGAACACAAGAAGGCATATCAGATATGTTCACAGTCAACACAGGTGTGAGACAAGGATGTGTGCTCTCTCCAATTTTATTTAACATCTATATAGATAGAATTAATACAGAAGGATGTGTACTTTCACCTGATTTGTTTTCAATATACAGTGAATATATTATGAGATCTTTAATTGATATGCCCGGAATCATGGTTGGTGGGCACAATATAAACAATTTACGTTATGCTGATGACACAGTCTTGATAGCAACAAGTCAGAAAGAATTACAGGAAATGATAGACATTGTGGTGTTAGAAAGTGGAAGAATGGGCCTCAGTTTGAATAATGGGAAGACAGAAGTAATGGTGGTATTAAAGAAACAAATTATTCCTAAATGTGTAATAAAAGTCAATGGTGTTATTTTAAGACAAGTACAGAAATTTAAGTATCTGGGCACATGGATAACATCAGATGGAAGATGCATAACTGAAATAAGAAACAGAATTGGACAGGCAAAAACTGCATTTTATAAAATGAAAAAAACATCTTGTGCAATATATCCTTGTCATTGAGAGTTAGAAAAAGAATTCTTGCTTGCTACATACATCCAGTTTTAACATATGGATGTGAATCCTGGACAATCGGTAGGCAGGCCAAACAATTTTTAGAGGCCTCAGAGATGTGGTTTTACAGAAGAATGCTTAGAATACCTTGGACAGCCAAAAAGAGCAACCAAGAGGTTTTAAAAGAGGCGGGAGACCGAAGACAACTTATCACTGACATCAGAAGGAGACAGTCATCATTTTTCGGCCATGTTATGAGTAGAGGGAAAATAGAACATGTTGTGACCACTGGAAAGATCTGTGGAAGGAGGGATAGAGGAAGACAACGAGAGAAGATGCTTGACAGTCTTGTTGCATGGCATGGAGGTGTGTCGGCACACGAACTGATACATGCTGCAGGAGATCGCGGATTATGGAGAGGCATGATCGCCCACGCCAGTCGGCAAGGCACCTGATGATGATGATGATAGATAGAATATCTAAAGAAGCAAGTTATGATACAGACAACATAGACCTTTATAATCACGAGGAAGTACACACATCAGAAGAAGTAATCGATTCACCCACATTAAACGAACTACTATTTGCTGACGTCCAGTGCTTGTTCTACTCTGAAGAACATAGACTGCAAAACCACATTAACAGGTTAAACTCAGCATGTAGTAAATATAACATGAAGATCAATGTAAACAAAACGGAAACAATGCAAGTTATTAGAACCCCTGCTCCACTACACATACAGCTGAATGGTTCTGCCCTGAATCAAGTTAGGGAATTTAAATATCTAGGAAGTATGATCACAGAAGATGGTAGAATTGACAGAGAAATAGAAACCAAATGTCAGAAAGCAAGTGCACTTATATACCAATTGTCACAATTATTAGGACATCCAAGCATAACTATGAGGGCAAAGAGACAGATCATTATTAGCATATTCGTTCCAACATTAAGCTACCTGTGCCAAACATTGACACTATCTGAAGCCCATATATGCAAAATTACCACCTGCGAGATGAGGTGTCTGGGAAAGGCAGCCAACCTAACCATACGAGATCGAGTGAATAATGAAACTATCATGCAAATTGTGGGAACGACACCTTGTACTAGATTCATCGAGAAACAGCAGATCAAGTGGTTTGGCCATCTCGTTAGAATGCAGCAAGATCAAATACCATCACAAGCACTACATCTCAGAAGATCAACTACAAGAGCAAGAGGACGGCCGCGGAAATCATGGAACGACAACATTAAAGACACTCTACGCCTTCACGGCATGACAACAGCCAGTGGCAGCCAACGTGCACTGGATCTCAAATTATTCCTCCCCACGTCGCTTAACGGCAAAAGTTGTTTATGATGATGATGATGATTGATTTGATTCTATTGACCAACAATATTTTTTTAAGTTTTAAATTTGTGTGTGTGCGCACACGCGTGTTTGTGCGCGTGTCCTACTCACACAGCTCTTCTAAAACATATCTCCGTTGTTCTGATTTTGCGCTGATTGGTTACAGCAAGTGTCCATGTTTGACACTGTTAATTCTTGTCATTGCCGGTCTCTGTTTCACTCAATATATGTCTCATTATGTCTATAATTTTTCTTATGTAGATTGATGGATGGATAAATGGCTGGATGGATGGATGGATGGACGGACAAACGGATGGATGGATTGAGAGATGGATTGGTGGATGGTGGGCGGATGGATGGATGAATGAATGGAGGGATAAATTGATTAATGGTTGGATGGATGGGTGAGTTGTTGGGTGTATTGTGAAAAGAGGTGTGGATGATGGGTGGATTGGTGTATGGATGGATGAATGGATTGATAGATGGGTACACGGTGCATAAGTAGTGGAAAGAAGTAGAAATAAAAGGACACACTAGACAACACAAATATCTAGAGCTTCAGTTACCGGCTTCAAAATGAATGACAACCTTGTTCCAACTGGTGAAATTCCATTGTGGTCTTGAGACGCTCATTCATTCATTCAGTAGCATGTCCCTCGCGGAACCTCGCTGCCATAACAACCCTCCGGAAAACCTTCCTATCATGAGCAAGATGTCCTGCGTCTGATACACCCATCTGGAGATCATCTGCCACATCCTGCACCCATCTTCTCCTTGGCCTTCCTCTTCCTCTCTTCCCAGGCATATACCCCTCCATTATTGTTCTCTCGAGACTTCCATGACGTTTCAAGTGACCAAAATATTTCAATTTTCTTTGTTTTATTGTCTTTACTAGCCAACCCTCTTCAATATTCAGCTCTTGAAGTATGGATGCATTTGTTCTTTTCTTTACCCAAGATATTCTTAGAACCTGTCTGTAACATTTATATTCAAATGCATTTATGCGCTGTTCCGCTTGTTTAGTAAGTGTCCAGGTCTCACAGGCGTATGTTGCAATGGGAAAGATGCATGCTCTTAAAAATCTGACCTTTGTAATTCTATCTGTACAATTCCATAATTTATTCAGTTGTTTTAGTCTTTGAAGAGCAATTGATAGTCGCCGTTTAATTTCTTTCATTGTGTCACCATTGTTGGTAACCAGTGACCCAAGATATTCGAAATTTTCCACCACTTCCAATCTTTCCTCATTAATATATATTTCCTTCTCCATGGCAGTTTTGTTTGTATGCATTATCTTTGTTTTTGCTGTGTTAAGAAATAAGAGACGCTAATGATGCGTTTTTTTTAAGCTGATGCTTCGGCTAGAGATGGATAGACTGGACATTAGAGAGTTCACATATGACACTGGTGACCATAGAGATCGATGGACTGGACATTAGAGAGTTCACAAATCACACTAGTAACCCTAAAGAAAGATGGACTGGGCATTGGAGAGTTCACGTATGGCACTGGTAACCATAAAGAAAGATGATCTGGATATTGGAGAGTTCAAATGGGACAATGCTAACCCCAGAGAAAAATAGACTGGACAATAGAGAATTCACGTATGACACTGATAACCCTAGAGAAAGATGGACTGGACATTGGAGAGTTCACATATGACACTGGTAACACCATTGAACGATGGACTTGACATTCGAGAATTCACGTATAACACTGATAACCTTAGAGGAAGATAGACTGGACATTGGAGAGTCTACATGTGACACTGATAACCCTAGAGAAAGATAGACTGGGCATTGGAGAGTTCACTCTTGGCACTGATAACCCTAGAGAAAGATAGACTGGACATTGGAGAGTTCACCCTTGGCACTGATAACCCTAGAGAAAGATAGACTGGACATTGGAGAGTTCACCCTTGGCACTGATAACCCTAGAGAAAGATAGACTGGACATTGGAGAGTTCACCCTTGGCACTGATAACCCTAGAGAAAGATAGACTGGACATTGGAGAGTTCACCCTTGGCACTGATAACCCTAGACAAAGATAGACTGGACATTAGAGAGTTCACCCTTGGCACTGATAACCCTAGAGAAAGATAGACTGGACATTGGAGAGTTCACCCTTGGCACTGATAACCCTAGAGAAAGATAGACTGGACATTGGAGAGTTCACTCTTGGCACTGATAACCCTAGAGAAAGATAGACTGGACATTGGAGAGTTCACTCTTGGCACTGATAACCCTAGAGAAAGATAGACTGGACATTGGAGAGTTCACTCTTGGCACTGATAACCCTAGAGAAAGATAGACTGGACATTGGAGAGTTCACTCTTGGCACTGATAACCCTAGAGAAAGATAGACTGGACATTGGAGAGTTCACTCTTGGCACTGATAACCCTAGAGAAAGATAGACTGGACATTGGAGAGTTCACTCTTGGCACTGATAAGCCTAGAGAAAGATGGACTGGACATTGGAGAGTTCACTCTTGGCACTGATAACCCTAGAGAAAGATAGACTGGACATTGGAGAGTTCACATATGACACTGCTAACCCTAGTGAACGATGGACTCTACTAGTGACACTGAAAAGTTCAGAACAGTGATGTATTCATTCACATCGGTGTAGAGAAGACACAGTATATTCATTAGAATGGTAGAAAAGATGCACACGCCCTCAGTATTTGACTAACTTGCACAAACTTTGGCCCAGTTTCAGTGTCTCGCTGCTTGGATATAGCTAGTCAGTGGGGAGTGTGTGTGCGCGCGCGCGCTTGAGTGTGTTTCCTCCTCGTATTAATATACTTTGGGAGTTCGGGTGGTACAGTATTTCCCAACAGTCTTTAATTCAATGGCGCCGAAGGTCTTGACCTTGGTTCCTAGGTTGAGCCACCGTACAACAGGTACTAGAATACGTCCCTGGAAGTAAACGTGGTCATCACACATCTAATACCTATCGGTCAGTAGATGTCTATCATCACGTACTTATACGTCAGTGGCTTGAAAAGGGTCATTTACTTCTTTTTGTAAGTTAATACATTATATTAGATTCATTTCACTTAAGATTAATTAATTGAAGACTATATTAGGAATGGTTATGAACGGACTTACCGTGGAAATGAATACAGTTTGCTCCCATATACAACAATGGATATGTACCCTGCAGCCAACATCCATTGCGGAGACGTCATGAGCAAAATGATCCCGTACATAAACATTCATAAATTCATGTTGTATTTTTATTTCTTGCTAGAAGAAGGATACGGTCTAGGAGGAATAAATGACAGAGGTAACAGCTTAATAGTTTCGACTGGGTCACATAACAAGATAATTGGGAACACCTGGTTTAAACACTATCCTTTTCAAGTAAGGAAAAGTCCTAGCGATAATGTTCGTATTCAGACTGATTACTTTTTGATTTTAAAAATATCCAGAAACACTTTATGTGGAGCAAAGACTAGACTAGGAGGAGACTGCTATAGTGACCGTGTTCCATTTATAGATAAGTTTAGATAAGTGACGAGTGAGTGACGTTTAATCCCCACCAGGACCGCACAACGACCGGTCAACATCCGGCGACATAAAGTGCCACCGTTCGGATGAGAATCCCTCAGGCGCTAGTCCTAGAAATCCCGTTTAACTATTAGGTTTTATTAGGGCCCCCGACGACATCCGAAGTGAGACTTTAAAATAAAAATTGCGTCCTATATCATCATCATCAGTTCTCGTTATGCCCCACGTTACGTCCCATATATGGATGGATCATCATCATCATCAGTTCTCCTTATGCCCCACGTTACGTCCCATATATGGATGGATCATCATCATCATCAGTTCTCCTTATGCCCCACGTTACGTCCCATATATGGATGGATCATCATCATCATCAGTTCTCGTTATGCCCCACGTTACGTCCCATATATAGATGGATCATCATCATCATCAGTTCTCCTTATGCCCCACGTTACGTCCCATATATAGATGGATCATCATCATCATCAGTTCTCGTTATGCCCCACGTTACGTCCCATATATGGATGGATCATCATCATCATCAGTTCTCGTTATGCCCCACGTTACGTCCCATATATGGATGGATCATCATCATCATCAGTTCTCCTTATGCCCCACGTTACGTCCCATATATAGATGGATCATCATCATCATCAGTTCTCGTTATGCCCCACGTTACGTCCCATATATGGATGGATCATCATCATCATCAGTTCGCGTTATGCCCCACGTTACGTCCCATATATAGATGGATCATCATCATCATCAGTTCTCGTTATGCCTCACGTTACGTCCCATATATGGATGGATCATCATCATCATCAGTTCTCGTTATGCCTCACGTTACGTCCCATATATAGATGGATCATCATCATCATCAGTTCTCGTTATGCCCCACGTTACGTCCCATATATGGATGGATACAATTCAAAAATTAGACTGACAGTGAATGTAAAAAAAAAAAAACTGACCCTACAGAATATTAAGTCAAATTTAGGAATGTTTAGACCGGAAATAGAAATTAAGAAACACTACAGTGACACCGTGCAAATAATACAGACTACTTATGCACAATGGGTTATGTTCCACTTTGAAAGAAATTATTTCTTCTAGCCGTAGTATTGGCACACACACACACACACACACACACACACACACACACAAATTGATGACAAGATACATTCCATCTGTAGACATCAACTCTCTTTGCGTGAATGCTGACCAAATCACCCACCGAGTGCGGATTGGTCTATAAAATATAGGTGTAGTCCTACATGCGCCTGAAAGGGTGGACAAGTGTCTTTTACTTTTACTTTACTACTTTTGTCGGATAATCTGTGAAGCAATCTGATGCTGTATCTTCTTCAAGACTTTCTGGTGTTTCTCTTCTATTCTTCTAAGTCAAACGAGTTACAAACACATATTGTTGGCATTTTGTCATCCCCTCGATAATGACAGACGACACGGCCCATCGCCCCCCTCCTACAACCGCACACCTCTAACCATAGCAGCTTCACCAGCCTGATTCATCCTGCAGCCCTGTAACGACAAAACAATTGAAAAGATGGCTAACCATTTCTTACAAGATCATCAAGCATGGAGAATGAAGGAAGGAACTTTCGCTTACGCCAATTTCGTTTGAGGGCACATTATTACGAAATGTCAGCAAGTTTCATGCTGTTGTCTATAAATGTCTTTAGGTTGACGTTTGTCAATGTACGAATACCAGAAAAAAATTATAGTAGTGTCTAGATTATCTGCATGATTGCATTTGCACATCCGTCTAACTGGATTCGCAATGTCGATCACTACTTCTGTTGCAAAACACGAGGACCTGAATTCCACCGAGCAAGATCAGACTCGCACACAAAGCCGTGTAGTCGATGCGCACAGTTTCTGCACGCACTAGTTAGCAACATGTCTTGGTGTTTTAATTCAACGATCAATAGTTTAGCTGTGCAAATACGACTCGTCAAAACAAAGAAGACCATGTCAGTGGCAGATACATATGTAGGTAAACACGTGTAGATAAATATATTGCCAGATAAGGCAATGCAATAAGAAGGAAATATTCAGTCGATGGACTCAGGGTATCGGGCATAACAACTGCTATAACAGTTTGAAAGTACATTTAAAATAAATTGAATTTGACAATCTATACTCCTGTAATCTTTAACTGTTAATACATAAGCTATGCAACGGTAATTAACCAAACAAAATTGGTAGGTATAAATATCTATCATTAAGATACAAATCAAAAATTCGAATTATCCCAATTATAATCCGATGGGTTAAACAGGATAGTGTTGTTCAAATAACTACTATTACTAAAAAAATACATGCCCTAATGGGGAAAAGGGAGTGGGGTCTAAAATCAGGTAATTTGCGTTGATGAAGATTAAAGACGCGATGGAAAGTCCGTCTTTGTGATAGAAGGAGTTAAAACAACACTGCTTGCGACTGGCAGATTTAAATGCACATATTGCGAATGTGGTGATAGGTAAATAAAGTAAAACTACAAATAACTTACAACAAGACAAATATATTGAAGACGCAATAACAGATCAATTAGATATAACACTAGAGACAAAATAAATTATAATAACAGGTCATTTTACTAATACAGGTAGTAATATTAACAGTCGAGGAAACACAGAAACAAATATTATGACACGCATTGGCAAGACATCGACAGATTTTACAAGCTTGAAGAAAATACATGTATGGAACTCTAAATTATAATGTTTTACAACCAAGTCTCACAAAAGCATTTTCCGTTCTAATTTTATTTCACTTTTAAGAATGCCAGAATGTCGGTGAAGCCCCGAAGACGTGCAATGAGAACTAAAGGCATTCGAAATCCAACCATTAAGGCCAAAGAACGTAAACTGGAGTGAATTCAAGAGGAATGAAGAAATAAGAGAAATGTCTGAGCAACCTTTAGTACCAACAGTTATCAGACAGAGAAGGTGGAACAATAATGGACATATTACGAGAAAAAGCTAACAGAGAATCCCCAAACATGCACTGAAATGGGAAATAGGGGGACTGAGGTACTGGGGCATTGTAAGGTCAGGTGATACGTGGTGCGAAAAATGTCCTGTAGCCCATTTCACATACATCACACACACATACACACACTCTCTCTCTCTCTCTCTCTCTCTCTCTCTCTCTATCTATCTATCTATCTATCTATCTCCCTCTCTCTCTCTCACACACACACACCGTTTTTTTTAATGTTGCCATTTTGTCACGCCCTCATTGATCAGACCACAGTAAGGCTGGAACCCCGCCCCTCCCCACACCCCTCCCCCATTGCTACACATCGGTTGAGGTTGCAAAGATGACCAAGAGAAACTATAAGACGAACGTTGAGAGAGGCCGAAGATGCTGGAAAGAATTCTATCCGTGATATAGAAGTGATTTATTGTTCGGGATAGAACGAAGTGGAGAAAGAAATGGCCAGCCCTATGTGAGATATAAAGGAACAGTAGGACAATAAACGAATAAAACAGAGTAAAGGACCTTTTACCGCCCATGGTGCACGACGCTAGGCACACATGTTTTATGGGTACGTTGGCACTAAATGTGTCATTTGGTCAACATTACATTGGTCAAATTTACTTTCCTTGTTTCTTTAAATACCAGTCAACTACTGGGTATGTTTCTTGATTATTCCATTAACGTTTCATAACTTCCTGTGCTTAATTTTTCTTTTACGTTGATCAACTTTATCGTCCTTTTTCTACCCCTTGATCTTAGGCGCTGGATCCAGTGGGTTGATAAGTTTGTTTTAAAGAGGGCTGAAACTTAAATCATTTATAGAAATTCTTTTTAACAGTAATTGTTTATACATTTCAGTTTTTTTTTTAAAGTACAGTTTTATATTCATTTGTCATTCAAAGTACTAAGAGCTAAAAAAAAATGTTGGCCACCTTGAATATAGACAGTGCACGAAGACCTGACAACTGTATTTCTTGCCACTGAGCATTCATCGGAATAAGGAGCATTGCTTTGAAAGGTAAAGGTCGATGTCAATGAGTTCCAAGTAAAACGGAATATTTCTTTATAATTGCTGGTTGTGTCAGACAGATAATGTCACTGCTATCTGTTTTACCGTCGGAGTAGACAGGGAGTCGTGAGCCAGAGGATTTGGCGCCGCAAGGCTAATGCTGTCGGCACGGACTGGTCAGGTTAGGATGTGTAATTTCGCTCCCCAACAGAAAAATGCCATAACCTTACCGGCGGTCTCCGGCATGACAGCACTACGGTGTAACCGCCCAATCACAACTACTACTACTTTGAGTGGGTAAGGCAGTTACTTTGACTTAAAGCTCTTTCAGTAACCAGTTTATGCTACCCTCCCCCAACCCCTCCCAATTCACCGACTACTCTTTCCTTCATCGAAGTAGTTTGGAGAAAAAAAAAACCAAGTGAAATGCAACGAAAACAGGAAAAATACACCATAATTACGAAATGAATGCTATGATAAACAACACAACCTAATTCCAACGCAATTTCAGAAGAAAAAATTAAATCGAAATGAAAATAAATGGAAATCTATAGAAATTCAGCGTAACCATGCAATCGGAAAGTTTGAAATGAAATCATAAGTTTGCGAAATGGTCAAATTTAATTAGCAACTGGTTTACCCACATACCTGTATTTTTTAAATAGTATTTATGGCCACATGGCTAGTGCTGTCGCCACGACAGAGCAGGTCTGGGTTTTATTTTGCCGGCGGGTAAAAAATAAAGGAAACTGCCGTAGTCTCCTAGGGAACCCAGTGTTCTAACCATTCGGCCAGCCAACCACTGCTTCTTAACAACAAAAAGAGAACAAAAATACGCAAGATGTGTGCCCCGATTCTAACACAACCCAAAACCGCAGGCAATTGTTTCCTCATAAACAGATATCCCAGATATAAACTTCAAGTATTATTGAAACGGCACAATAATAGAAATCATGCGTGTCTAACAGGGTGAATGTCACAATAATTGTCTGCGCAGACATAGATCGCCCTCCCATTCTCTTCCCTTTTATCAAATCTACTGACTACTCTCTAACTCATCGAAGGTTGTTTGAAAAGAAAGAAAATAGAAATCGTGTCTAATATGGTTAACGTCGCCATCAGCGATATAGAGATAGTTAGGTTTGCTCACGCCCATCTGTATCTCAAGATGGCCGTGGTTTGCTGTACGGGCGGATATTAAAAATAGAGCGTCCCATGTCTACTGCGCATGCACTGTGAAAGTCGATCGTACATGCACATTTACTAACGTGGCTATATTTAAATGTCATTAAAAATGGAAATATTAGTTTCGAAGATTTTCCCAACAAATGTCGTTCCCTATCTCTAACAATGACAGGTAGAATTTCAAACTATGACGGGTAAAATTCCGGTATCAAAACAAACATATCCTAAAAGTTTCAGCTAAATAGGTTCAGTAGTTTCCGAGTCTATAGCTCATAAACAAACACACAAACATTGATTTATATATATATATATATATATATATATATATATATATATATATATATATATATATATATATATATATATATATAGTCTTTTCTTCCTTTTACCACTATCTCTGTCTTTGTGGTGTTTAATCTCATTTTATATCGCCCCCTTTTTTTGTTGCTGTTATTATTTTGATTTAGATATTAACGACATAAAATCAACCCTTTGTAGTGGAGTTCAAGCTGTCATGTATGCCGATGGTCTGGCCCTACTAAGCTCAGAGGAGAATATTGGCAAAACCCAGACAATGCTTCAAGAATCCATCGGAACATGCCTGTAATGGGACCAAAACCACAAACACCAGTTTGAGTCGTTTTATCAAACCCCACACAGATTCACTCACATATGGCATTCATGCTCTGAAACACGATGGCTTACCGTCGCTTTTAGGAGTAACCTTTGACCCAAGACTCACGTGGAGAAAACAGAAAAGAATCACAGCAAGGGACTCCAGAGAGCTCAACTGATGAGGAAGTTAGATGGAACAAACTGGGGTGCAAACCTCAGTGTCCTCAAGAGGACCTATACATATATATGTGAGGCCAACACTAGAATATGGGATAGCTGCTTGGGGCACAGCAGCTAAATCAAATTTTTAGAAAGTCTTAAAGATTCAAACCCATGATCCCCATATTATGACAGAGGCCATGCGCTCCACGCCCATATCAGACATATAAACAATTACTAGTCTTCATTCTCTGAATACAGGAAAGACACAAGGTTACTTATCCAGATTTCCAAATATCATCACTTGAAAAAACAACCCATGCACAGCCGACTGCAGAAATCCTAAAGTGGAGCGCAGTGTGTTATATTCAGACTAAGGACAAGGCACAACAGTTACGTCACACATGTTCAAACTTTTCGGCGTAGGAAACACGAAGACGTGTCCCTGTCAACTGTATGCTGACAATAGAGTCGCAATCGGGCCTGTTCCAACCATAGTGAAGACAACTCTGTATGGTACATGTGGAGATGTGGAGTGAACGATAGCTTTCATAAAGGCAACCGGCCTCCAGATTTCAGTTTTCTGACAGAAAGATCAAAGAAGAAGAAAAGCTTGCTCTCTGTCCATGGAATTATAAAACTGTTTCGGTAAAACCACTTGTCCCATGCCTCACAAAATTGCTTGTCTTGTTAATTAATTGTTTAGAATATCCAGAAGGCATATGTTACAACAGGCCCGGTATGGCGTGCAATAATTCTGTTCCTAACGTCCAGGACACGGATTTATTTCAGAAAATGTTTTTCATTTTATAAAATGCAGTGTCAGTCTGTCCTCTTCTGTTTGGCCTCTCTGTGATACATCTTCCGCCGTTTATTAAATATTAATGCACATGTGTCTGCTGTTTGACGTTACTGTTACTTCTGTCTCACCGTTGTTCAAACTCAGGCCCACTGTATCACTTTCTACCAATATTATCTCAATCGCGATAGTTCTTCTGGCTTGTCGCTACCAAAATGGTGTCATCATCATAACGTAGGGTATGTTATGATCACCAACCACAATTTATGGCATAGTCCTTGATACATCTCATTATATGTTCACTGTATAATGACAACAAACCAGTTTATAGTGTGTGTGTAGCGATACTAATAGCATACCAAACAGCAAGAAAAGTTAAACTTAATATCATTCCTATACAAATCAAAATGAAATTAGTATAACCCTGTACGTCTTGAAGAGACGATTGATGGGAAATATACTCGTTAGGTAGCTAAATGCGCGAACGGTCATGTGCTGTCTGGTATCAGTAAATACTCGAGGACAAAGTTGGGCCAGCAGAAAAAAAAAACCCGCCAAATTTCTTGCAGCGAACTCAGGGCTGGATACTAATTGTTAATTAGGCAAGTAACTAGATTATCATACGTCTTGCACGTTTCACTACTTTCTAGCAGTTAGTTTTATTCTCGTGAATTGTGATGAGTAGATCGTAACGATACAATTACAGCTGGTAATTTCGTCAAGGTAAATTTTGTTACCTCGCGTGCCGCTGTCGGCGATCTTTTTATGCGAAGTTTATACATCAGTCACAACAAGCCAAAACGAACCAGATTTTGTTTTCTTGGCGGTGGCTTTTTTCGGGTGTTAACATGAAGGTTGGTTCAGTAATATAATTGGGATGAAGTGAAGGAATGATTGTTTGATTGATTGCGGAGTATTAGGACATAATTAGAAGAAAATAGACATGACCTATTTGCCGATAACCAAATGTCATGTGACCCTACACGTGGCCTAGACTGGGGCAGAAATTACCCATGTTGCAACACGACAATGATGAATATTTTTACTCAAAATGGCGGAGAAGTATTAGTAACTTGATTACGGATTTCTGGTAATAGCGCTACACTTCATAACTTTTTACAGTCGCGACTCTCAGGTATAGTATAAGTACCAAAGATCTCTTAGTGTGCAGAATTAAAAGGCCAAGGGCAATTGTCGTGCAACTTTATTGATGGTTGAATGTAGCCACTATTTCAGTATTAGAGTATTTCTGTGTTATTGTATTGTCGGTTCCGAGGGCAGAAATATTGCATTGACTTTACTGTCATGTTAATATTTGATCTTTTACGCATAACTGAGCTCGGCAGAGTTTACAGTCGAAGACACATAGTCAGGGCACGGTTATAAGAAGTTATGATGAGAACAGAACTTTGTGATCAAATATACATTTATTATACCTTGTATAATATAAGGATCACGCTTCCTGCGTTTGTCTACTGTATTGAGGTAGTATTTTCAAAGGCGCTGTCGGGTGTACTCTTAGCTCTAGCGGTCAAACACTGTCGTACTGTACACTGTGCGGCCGTGCTTATTTCGCTATGAAAAACAAAGGCAGCCTACTTTAAGCACAATAAACATGTTTACCAGTTTGCTATAACTGAAAATAATTGTTTTTTTACTTGGTAAACTGTTGTCAGTGTTTTAAGTGCCAGCAAATGCCACCTCACCGTGCATTTCTTGATTTAACGGAAATACTTTCTATCAATACTGGATTATTTAAAGAAATAATATTGAAAGTATTACAGCTGGGAGCACTTTATTGAAAGAAAGTATCACAACTGAAAATAATGATAGTAGCACTTGTGGAAAAACTGAAGGTATCATTTATGGAAATACTGAAAGTATCACTTATGGAAATACTGAAAGTATCACTTCTGGAAATACTGATACTACTAATAGTTCCTAGAGCCTCTTAGAAATTGTTATAGTTTCTGTTGCACCTGTACATCTATACTTTTTCTTCTTTTGTATTCCTAGCCCCCAATGGAGCATAGGCCCCATTGTTATGCATATTTATATTACTAATTAGCTGGTTTAATTTATGTGCCATTTCTTACTGGTATACAAGTAAGACAATATAGGAATTATAAAAGGAACACAATCCCAAAAATTTCAGGCTCCTGTTGAGAATAGTGTTTGAATACAATCTAAAACATAAAAGGAGGACCACAGATTTTAATATTGTCAGTCTGCTGTTTTTGTCTATAGTCAGTGATAAGTTGTGTAGTTGTCAACTCTTGCATGAGTTGGTGTACTGTACATGGTTAGGTACATTAAAGTGTGCTGGTAGTGTCAGATGGTATACTTGAACATCATGTGGCATGCTATACTGTGTAAGAGATGGTTACTATAGTAAAGTGCTATACTGTGAACATCATGGATATATAGTAATGTGATATTCTGTAAACATATGGATAAATTAAATAGTGGGATGATGCACAGAACATCATGGATATAAAGTGCCACACTAAACATCATGGATTTAATAATATGCTTTACAGTGAACATCATAGATATCTATAGTAACGTGCTATAATTAATATGCTATACTGTGATCTTATACAGGATATACATAGTAATGTGATATACTGTAAACATCATGGATATATAGTAATGTGATATACTGTGAACATCATGGATATATAGAGAGCTGCTTGCTTTACTGTGAACATTGTGGATCAGTTTCATTTGTCCATTCTGTCCCATCTATTTCTTTATCTCATTCTAAAACATATTTTATTTCAACTGATGAAGACTACCTTATGATACACAAACTGTTTCAACTCTTGAAGACTCAGATTTTCACCCTGCAGTACACAAACTTCTGTTTCAACTAATGCAGACTCATAGATCTTTACCCTACAGTACACGAACTTTTGTTTCAACTAATGAAGACTCATAGATTATTACCCTACAGTATACAAACTTCTGTTTCAACTAATGAAGACTCATAGATCATTACCCTACAGTACACAAACTTCTGTTTCAACTAATGAAGACTCATAGACCATTACCCTACAGTACACAAACTTCTGTTTCAACTAATGAAGACTCATAGATTATTACCCTACAGTACACAGACTTTTGTTTCAATTGATAGTACACAAACTTTTGGATAAAAAGTAATGACTAGTTAAGTGTGCTTAGGCTACAGGATTATAAGGATGACAAAAAAGACATGATTGATCCAAAGAGAAACACAAATAAAACAGTTTAACTTAAACACTCCTCCATTATGTATCCTAGCTTTCCTAGTTCTTTCCTGGATGAACTTCTACAGACAGTGATAAAAAAAAAAAACCAAAAACCCAAACAGCCACTACAAGCAGTGTTATTATGGAGTGTATTTTCTGCAGTGTTCATCACTCAGTATTGCCAAACTCCTCTGTTCTGTATTAACCCGTGTAAGAGTAAGTGGTTGGCACTTTGTGGTTTTCTGCTAGTCTGATATCTGCACTGTTTGTGTTACCAGTCTGATATATGTAAACCTTTGAAGGGCAGTGGGCCCTGAAATCCATACTATGATAAAAAATAAATAGTGTATTGGGAGCATTGTCTACAAATTGAGAGAGAAAGGAAGGATATGTGTAAAAAACTTAAATAGCTGGTAACAGTTCAAATTCTTTAGCAGTGGAGGAACTATAATTATGCACAGCAGGTTTTATGTTTGGTGTGTTATATTTAAATGTGTTCACTTATTTATTTTGAAAAAAAAATTAGCATTTGCCATCTTATTCTTCTTTTTCTTCTTCTTCAGCATTCAGAGCCCTTGAGATTCATTGCCACAGTTATCACCCATCTCCAGTCATTGTAATGATTTGCCTTTTTTCCCAGTTATTTTTGGTCTACCTTGTGGTCTATGGCCATTTAGCTTCCTTGTGTACACTGTTTTTGCCTCTCTTTTATCTGCCATTTGATCTATATGCCCATAAATGGACATAAACTTGCTCCAACCTAGACTTTAGATAGAGTGGAAATAAATCATGGACTTTAGTTAAAAACCTCTCCGGAGAAAGTAGAAAGGTGAACCCACAAACAGTGACAGATGGGAGTGAGACAGTCACTGAAGACAAGAAGAAAGCAGAACATTTCAGTCAATATTTGCCATCGTTAACAGAGCAGGAGAACTCACAGAATTGGATAGAACATGGCTCTCTCAGTTGAAGAAACAAGAGAGAGCTCCAACAGCCAGCGACTCCCTTTTTGAAGATGAATTTACCATGGACAATTTAGAACAAGCCCTGAAGAAATTAAAACCCAGAAAATCCCCAGTTCCAGATAAGATTCACACTGAAATGCTGCTACATCTTGGCCGGTCTGCGAGAGAAGTAGTTTTCAGGCTAATTATTAAGACATAGAGATTAAGCAAACCTTCAAAGGCAGGAAGGAATGCATATATCACCCCCAAACTTGAAACAAATAAGCCTCCAGACGACTCCAAAAGCTACCATCCGATATCCTTAACACCATGCTTGGGCAAAGTTGCCAGAAGAATGATAAACAGGTGCTTGTATTGGTTCCTAGAGAGTTCTGGTGTTCTATGCCATGAACAGACAGGCTTTAGAACCAACTACAGCTGTTCAGATTGACACAAAAGAAAAGATGACGGCTTTCAGAATAAGAAGCATACAGTGGCCATCTTTGTTGACCTCCAGCAGGCCTATGACAGACTATGAAGAAAAGGCCTCCTGGTGAAGATGATGAGCATAAGAATACTTGGCAGACTGTATAACTGGGTGAAATACGTCCTGATAGAACAATCCAGACTAAGATACACAACGCAATCTCATCCAAAGAAGTCTTGGAGGAGGGCTTGCCTCAAGGCTCATCATTGATCTGTAGACTGTTTTTAATCTTTATCAGTGACTTGCTAATACAAATAAAGGCTAAAAAGGCTGATGATCTTGCAATAAGGAGAGTCATAAAAATATAGAAAGAGGAACCCAAAGACTAAATGGAGACCTTAGAAGACTGCATGAGTACTGCCAGAGATGGAAACTCAAGGTTAACTATACAAAGACAGTCTACACAATCTTTACCAAAAGCCATCAAGTAGCAAGGAAGAATATTAACCTGAGGTTAGACAGACACCAAGTGATTAAAGAAGAGCATCCTACATACCTTAGAGTCACACTTGACCAGCCGCTCAGCCTCAAGAACCATATTGAAAACAGAAATAAGGCTTTGAGGCAGTTGCAGTTATTTAAGAGACTTGCAGGTACAGCTTGGGGATCAGACAATGAAACTCTGAGAGGTTTGTATCTTTGATATGTTTGCGCTGTGATAGAGTAAGACAACTCACTGGCTACAACCTACTCTAAAACTAACCTAGAGACTCTTGGCAGAGTACAAAATAAGCCCTCCGATTAATCAGCGGAGCTATGCGGTCTACTCCAACTGCTGCATGTGAAATCTTACAAATGTGGAACCCCTCAGGTTGCATAGAGAAAAGGCCATTTTAGAAATTTATGAAATTGCATCAGAATGAATCGTAGCCATCCTAATACACACCTTATAGTAAACTAGGAATACAAACAAAGAATAAAGTACAAATCGGTTTTACACTGTGTACATGCAATACAGGACAGATAGCACCTCCTAGAAATACATCATGGCGTTCAGAATGTTGGAAGAAAGCTACCAGCACATGCTTGATTTAAAGCTCCAGAAGTCCAAATAAAATTGGTAGATGAAGAAACCAAACAGTCCGACCCAATTGCTCTTATGAACTCATCACTAAAGACCATTGATTCTTACCCCCAAGAATGGATACATGTTTATACTGATGTATTTGCATTCAAAGCTACCATTAAAGCAGGTTTCAGAATCTACATAAGTCATCCTGATAGATCTGTTAACGAGATTTTTGGTGCATGCCAGGAATTCTGCTCAAAGTGTGAAGCTGAAATAATTGCACTGAAAACAGCAGTATACCACCTAAAGACTTATGGATGTTTACCCTTTAAAGGCTCAAAATATTGTCATCTTTACCAATTCAATGTCTGCTCTTCAAGCTCTGGAGGGCAGTGAATACTGCAGAACTGACAAAGCCAAGATAATTCTGGATGTGATCAGCTCATTACCTCATACAACATCAGAATAGTGATGCAGTGGATTCCAGGCCACTGGCACATCAGGTAATGACAGAGCTGACAGACTAGCAAAGAAAGGAGCAACACAAAAAGTCACCTATAGCGCAATACAGACAGCAAAAACACTTATAAGAGCTATAAACAAAGAGACTTGGCTGAACAGATGGGCCATAGGAGATACATGAAGAGAGTTCTATAGATACATGGCTAGCCCTGATCCTAAAGACAGCATTAACCATCTAACAAGAAGGGACCAGGTCACCATCTTCAGACTCAGAACACAACGTACCCCACTGAGTGGACATCTAAACAGAATACAGCCACAATACTCCCCAGAGTATTGGTAATGTTTTAGTTATGATGGTTCTCTGCTTATTTTGCATTTGTCAGATTAAAGGACTGTAGGCTCTCTGTCTCATGTCAAGCCCTTCAGCATCTTGCTTTCTTGAAGATCTGCCTGTGCTGCTACAGTATTGTTCTTCTTCTTTCGTGCGCTTGATATAAATTATCTGTATCTGCAAAGCTGTCTCTAGTATGAACTTGAGTGTTTTGTAATTCACTTGGTGGCCTGTGAAGTCTGGCTTCCACCAGTGTCTCTCTTGGCCAGAAGTTGATTGTTCATCTATTATTTATTTATTTATATATTTGCTTGTTGGCATCTCCAGCTTAGGTCTTGCTAACGCGCTTCATAATCCAAGTTGATCCCAACTGTTTATGTTTTGGCAGCAGAACATCTTGCGCTGGTTTTAACAATGGTACCGAGAGCAAACCGCTCAGAAAGCAATGGCAAACTACTGTTCGTAAAATGTGCCCAGAAAAGTCAAAATAATGCTGGAGTTGTTTCTGTAATATTCTGTAAATAATACACAGCTAGCTTTATATATTTGCTTGTCTTTATGTGTAATTTATTTTTGAACTCAAGAGAAAGAATTTTATAGATTATGTCAGTTAAATCAGAAGAGAATGTTAATGTTGGTCTATGTTTGTTTCTGCAAGAGATAAAGGTATGTAAATATTCAGCTTTTCACTCTAGATTTATCTGAAAACATTTTCATTTTCACTTGAATGTAAAAAGGGAAATTATTCAAGAATTTAAAACCACAAAAGTTTTGCTTCTTGTATAAGTTTATTGTTTACCTATGATACATTGGTAATCTTTATTTTTACAAATGTTTGTGAATTTTTAGGGTCTGTTTTAAACTCAGAATCTATGTTTTTGAGTATGCTTCTCTTTCTTCGATTTATTTTCATAGTCATCTATCTTTTTAAAAATTAAAATCTGTTTGTGTATTGTGCGTACCTCCCTGTTCTTTGATTTACTTCCCCTGAAACGTTGATTTTTACTAGCTTTTGTGGTGCAGTAAACCCAAATTTTCATTGCAGAATGATCGGATACCTTCACTTCCATGGCTCGAACTAAGAAACAAACCTTAGTCAATGCATGTGAGAGGAGGCGGCAAATACAGGAGGAAATCCGTAGAGAAACATTAGCTGCCCGACAAAAGAGGGAGGGCTTCTCCTCTGTTGGGAATGTACATTCAGCCCATAATGGTGTTCCAATTGCAAACTTACCAACTGTTACCCATCTAGAGAAAATGGATAATGGCACAGGTCTTTCTGTAGTTTTGTTTTCTGAAACTTAATACCTGTTGTTTTTTTTTAAAATTCTGTACTGACACCATTATCCCTGCCTGCTAGCCCCTGCATTTTGCTTGAACATAAGCTTATCACTTTTGTATTCATTTCTGCCTTTAGAGCATGTTATTAGCAAGGAATATTACTCACACTGTTGTCATAGAAGCACAGAATACTGTAGTCATGCTATAAGTTTAATCAATACTTGCATGGTTTTAATCAAATTTGAATAGAGTTGATCAGTTTATCTGTTGACTTTGATGTCTAGTTTTATTGTGTAGAGGCTGTTTTGGTTATCTCACAGAGTTGGTCATTGGTTACATGTTTTGTAAAATTAAAATTGACGTGATCTGTGGAGACGCATGAGCGCGCATGCCAGTTGGCAGGGCACATGATGAATGATTTGTCAGTGGTGACCACTGCAGAGAATAAAGCCACATCTGTATCTTAGTTATTAACATGTCAAGATGCAGCTAGTTTTGGTTGTGTCCTACAGTTTATGCACTCATCTTTACATTTCTTCATACTTTTGCTTTTCTTCTGACATTTTGGAAACTTTATGAGTGCAGTGCCGACATGGAATTCTTGTTTGTTACAGCAATCAAACCTTTTTGGCTTTATACCCTTTCTGTATCTTTTCCCTTTTGAATAATCTAAAATTATATGAAATGTTTCTTTTATTTAGTTGTTTGTATACCCATCAACATTTGTACGCATCAGTATATGTGCATGTATTTTTCTATGTTTAAAAATGCACATATCACATCTAAATATATAATGTGTAGTGCTATTGCTTTTTCATTTAATAATTTCTGTTAAATTTTGGTATAAAATAATGAATAGGGAGCCTTTGTGGTCTGATGGCTAGACACTCGCCTGCAGATCGGAAAGTCGTGGGTTCGGGTCTTGATGTGGGCCGGACTTTTTTTCTTCTTCTTCAAAATTTACCTTGGCTCCCAGGTCAGTACAGCCTTAAGTGGGTATCAGGTACAGTCCTGGGAAGTAAAGGCAGCCGGCATGATGCTGACCATAACCCACCAATTGCCATTTGGTCTATAAAATATAAGTCTAGCCCTATATGCCCAATATGCCTGAGGGGTCCTTCACTTTACTAAATAAAAATCAGTGCTATATTATTTTAAAATGAGCAGCTTTACTTATCTTTAGCCAGACACTAATTGTAAAATTACACATTTATTGTGTGATCTCTGTAGGACATGTGTGCTTGGTTTCACTCAAACGTATCTGATCTTCCTGTGACTGTGATATCTCATTCATCTGCGTGATGTCTCTGCTGTCAGATCTCTGGGGATAGAACCACATGATCTCTTTAAGGATGTGCCTTTGTGATCTCTCAAGGGATAGATCTGATCTGTTTGCAGACATGTGTGATCTATTTAGGGGATAGAATTGTGATTTCTCTAGGAAGAAAACTGATCTCTCTAAGGCCATGCCTGTGTGATCTATCTGAGGACACACCCATGTGGTCTCTCTAGGAAAAGGCCTCTGTCGTCTCCCTATGAACATTGTTGACGCTATGCCAAAGTCACCCGAGTGCAGGTTTAGCAATTTTCACCTAATGGCAATTCAAGACTGCCTTTTGTCAGTTTACAATACGCCAAAGACACATATGTAAATCCTTCCTTCAAAAAGATCAAAAAAAGTATTACTTTTTGCACAACTATGCAATTTTAATTTACCAGTTCAGAGAGCAATGTGATTTACCCAAAATTTTGCACTTAGTGGTTGTGGCATGGGAGCCATTGATATCTGTCCTCTCTTCTGAGGACACAGCTTGATGATCTCACTGATGATGTATCTTGGACAAATTGTGAACAAAGTATAACTATTCAGCTTCCTAGTAAAATACAGTCATAAATGTTGCAGCTGGAAAACATAAGCATACAGCACAAATAGACAGACACAATAAAAGAATACAAAAAAAAAAAAACAACCTAGCTGTTTATTGAAGTGTGCTCCAGTCTTCATCAGTGCTGAAATAGCAAAAAGCTCTTGATGGACTTATCTGTGTAATCTCTGTGGTCCCATCTCTCTCAGTGTGTGTATGTCATTGTTTAGTTGAATGAAGCTCTTGTCTGTCTTCCTACGTATTAAAGAATTTTCCTATGTGGCCTTGGCACCTGTCATTTCTTTAGGTGTCATTTTGCTGACACATTTATTTAATCACCTTTTCAGTGGTTGTATTGCTGGCTGCTAAAAAAATACCATTTATCTATGGCTTTTTGTCATCAGGCTTTGTCTTGTGTAAAGGTCTTAATTTACATTTTCTTAGATTTCTACCTTTCTTAGATTATTTTATTCTTTTGTTTTTCTATTTATCAATGTACTTCTGAGTTTGTTCATCAGTTTATTGCTGTTTTTTTCTTTTTAAATTCCAAGTCTTGCTGCATAATAATTGACTCTAACAGCTGTTTTAAGGGGACAAAAATTATATTACCTTTTTAAAACTTATATACAGAGGACATGGGATTTCTGATTCCGACTGTGGTCTTAAATTATAAATCTACAATTATATTAATTCCGCTGTGTTTTTTTCTCTCCCAAAAAAGCTTAAAACATTCTTGACAGTTGACAGTATAACTTGACAGTATCATTATGACTAGTTTCTCATGGGAACAGTGAGTAAATGTAACTTAGAATGGTTGTGGCATTAGAGGACTGAGCATATTTGGAAATGCCCAATATGCAGTGACATCAGCTGTGATGACATAGACAGAAGTCACTTAATTGTATTTGGTAATGTTATTAACTATTTTGTTTTGGTATCTCTTCAGCCGTCAGGCATTAGTTTTTTTTCCCTAGTGTCAAAGTATTGAAAAATATTAAGTTTTAATAGGCTTGATTTAATCTTATTATCTGACATGGATGTCTACTTAAACTGCCGGAGAAAAAATCCAGGAAGAAAGAAAATGGGGACATTCAGAAATAAATACATTGTTCAGGTAAAGTCATAGGGATTCAGCATTATGTAGTGTTAAAGAGAATGGCCAAGAATAGGGGCTGGAATTACATTATTAGATGTAGTAAGCACCTGTTTTGGACTGACACAGTGATACTTCAAATAGGGACATATTTGTATGTTTACAGCACTTGTCTTCAGTCTTACAAAAAATGAGTCTTAGAACAGGGAAATGATTATGTCTTCAGCATTTGTATCCAACTTCCTTGATAACACTGAAATCATGGACATGACTAGAAGATGTGCCCAGCGTCTGTCTTTGGGCTGACTGATCTGATAGTCCTGGAAACATGGAACATTGAAAAAGAAACAAAAGGCAACTTTAGCAACAACCATTGATGAACTAGCTGGGGTGAGAATAGAGGTGGATTTGAAGAAGACTGATGAAGTTTTTCGTCAAATAATATTTTATCCCAATTGTGACAAAATTAGTCCTACATGTCAGCAATAAACCTTTTCTGTAACATAGTAAAAAGCTCTTGTGAGTGGTAAGCTTTTTACCTCAATATGATAAATTTAGTAGAATTTGTCAGTGATAAACTTTTCTTTAACATAAGATTAATAGCATTTGTCAACTGTAAACTTTTTTCTGTAACATGACACAGTTGCCCTAGTAATAAACATTGTATTTAGCATGAAGGGGTTACTGTTAATATAAGTAGTAAATTTTGGTCTTGAATTAGATGATGCACTTTTTGATAATAATCCATAGTAGACTTGCTTCTTTGATCATTAAAAAATGACTATGTCTCTGTCAGTTAACTTTTTTCATGATCACGTGCTTGTGTTGATGTTGTTTTCAAGTAGTCCTTGTGCCTTGTTGCATTGATGTGTTGAATGTATAGTTGTTAGTCTTGGGTTGGGCAGTTTATGTTCTGGGCTAGCTAATCTTCAACACTGCAGCAGCATTCATCATCTTCTACTTATAATCCTTGCTGTGTTGCATTGGTCCTCATGTCTTTCCACAACCTTCTGTTTCATGTACTTTCAATCAACTCTGATACAGATGATCCTCTATGCCATGATGTCAGACTGTTAAGCATCTTTTCTCTTGATCTATGCCTCTCTTCCCCTCCAACTTTCCTCATGTCATGATGTACTAGTTTTCTCTTTCTCATCATATAGCCAAAGAATGTGGATTGTCTCTTTCTGATGTGGGTAATCAGTTCTCATCATGAGCCAGTTTCTTTCAAGACATCTTCATTATCTGTCCAGTGTATTCTCATCATTTGCCTAAAACACATCTCCGCAGCTTCCAGGTAATTTTTCACAAATCTACCGCCTGTCCACAATTCACTTGCCTTACTTACATCAAGATAAGATTTATATTGGTTTTAAGAATTCTCTTTCTCATCTCAATTGACAAAGAAAGATTGCATCGAATATTCTTCATTTTGTAAAATGCTGCCTTTGTTTGAGCTATTCTGCATTTAACTCTTTGATACATCTTCCATCTGATGTTATCAGAGTACCCAAGTACTTAAATATATAAATATAAACTTGCTATAGGGTTGTTCCATTTACTTTGATGTTGTATTTTGGAGGGTCATTTTCTTTGTTATTACCATTACTTCTGTTTTTCTGCTGTTCAAACTAAGACCCTTGTTGTCACGCTCTGTTACGATTATATCCATCATTTCTTGCAGTTGTTTCATTTTCAGCGATCAAAACTGTATCGTCAGCATATCTCAGGTTGTTAACAATATGCCCACCAACTGATATTCCTGGCATACTATGTATGGATCTAATTATTATTTCACTGTACAGATTGAAAAAAATCAGGTGATAATACACACCCATATCTAACACCTTGTTAATGTTTTTTTGAGTTCCACATTGATTGTCAATCCTTATGGCTGCTTCTTGGTACCAGTATACATATATATATATATTTTTTTTTTCTCTCTCCCCCCCCCCCCCCCCATTATTATTCTCTAATTTTTACTATAAAAAAATGTTTAAGGTTTCCAAATTTTAAATACTTTTTTATTGTTGACTTTATCAAATGCTTTAGTGTAATCAATAAAGCACAAATACAGATCTCGGTTATTTCAATCATTCTTTCTGAAAGTGTTCTCAAGATAAATATGGTGTTTTTTTGTGTCTTAACCTTTAACAAATCCACACTGCTGTTCTCCAATTTCTGGTTTAATTTTGCACTTTATTTTTCTCATGGTAATTCTCATTATCTTGGTTACATGACTTATTGAACGAATAGTTCTCCACAATCCACTGCACCATAGTTTTTTTGGTAAAGGTATGAAAAGTGATTTTAAAAGGTAGCATTCATCATATCGGGACATAAATCTGTGATCTCTGGAAACCTGTCTGTTTAATCGCATAACTCATACAAGCACTTATATGTACACATAAATACACATACTTCTTCTTCTTCTTCTCTTCCACCTTGTACCTCATCGAAGTGTCGGGGGAGATGTAATGTTCGTTGATGGGCTCTGTCAAGAGCACTATTTAGACTGATGTATTTTCTGAGGTCTTCCACTCGCTCTATACCCGTTGTAACGTTTTAGTGTGGCTCGCTGTGGCGGATAGTACCAGGGCATTCTTGTTAGGTATCCCAACCACTTCATTTGTTGTTCTTTGATGACCTGTAAGACTGGCTTTATTCCTAGCATTTGTCTGATTTCATGATTTCGTATTCTGTCTTTCCTTGAAACTCCTGCAGCTCTTCTAAGGCATTTCATCTCTGTTGTCACAATTTTACGTTCATTGGAGGATGTAAGTGGCATTGATAGCATTGTGTTGGCCAAAAAATAGTTCTGATAAGATTCACTTTAGTACTCTGAGGTATCTGCTTGTGTGTCAACAGGGGAGATAGTTGACTCATTTCTTGATTAGCTTTGGCACATCTGGAGCTAATTTCTCTGTCCAGTTTTCGGTCAGATGTAAAAATTGCTCCTAAATACTTAAATACACATACACTCATACATAAATTACTCATCAAATATTCATATGTACACCCATACATACATACATACATACATACATACATCAGGAAATCAAACACACACACATACAACCTCCCATACGCACACATATACTCCTATCCATACACACACATATACACACTCATACGTATACATATATACCCATACATACACTCAAACATATAAGTTATGATTTGGGTTATCTTGACTGCACTCCGGACACATCTATAGGTGCTCAGATTCCCCGTTTAACATATACATCAGCACCCCACGGTTGATAGTCCCAGTCCTGTGTTGGTTGACAAGACTTCTCGAGCATGCAGTATGCTTCTTGTCCCTGGATGTGCCGATCTTTATTCCCAGTTCTTGCACTCTGATCACCCAAATATATACTCCAGATGTGTACACATTCATAATGCTACCCAACATGCACACATTTATAAATACTCAAATGCACACCCATACATACACTCATGCATACACTTACACTCATAATACAGACACCCGTATATTCACATAATACCCATACTCATACATGCACATGTACTTACTCGTACACAGATATACACAAACACATATAGACTCAGAAAATTACACATACACTCCACATTTACAAGAACACACTCACATTTTTAACATGTTCTCATACGTATACACATTCTTGCACACATCTGCACACACACTGTCCCTCTCTAATACATATGCACACACAGATGCATGAATGACACACACTCATACATACATTTAAAGAGGTCTTGAAAATATTTTGGCTTGTTTACTAATTGTCCACAGTTCACAGCCAGTAGTTGTGTAGTTATAACTATTACATTGGCCAAGTTTGTATTTATATTTATTTTTCTGGCTTCTATCCCTCAGTGGAGCATGAGCCCTCAACCAGCCCAGTTGTCATACTGTTTGCATGTAGCTCATCTCTGGTCCTCTGCATCTTTCTCACTTCATTTTAGTTTCCTTTTCCACCAATTCTTTGTTCTGCCATTTATTCTTAAATCACGTGGATTTCACTTCAGTGATATTCTGATTTTACTGTTATCAGGTTTTTTCAGTGTGTGTCTTATCCAAAGCAGCA
Source organism: Candidula unifasciata (assembly GCA_905116865.2). Lineage (NCBI taxonomy): Eukaryota > Metazoa > Mollusca > Gastropoda > Stylommatophora > Geomitridae > Candidula > Candidula unifasciata. The sequence continues at coordinate 419,274 of CAJHNH020000044.1, forward strand.
TCTTTTTCTCATTTCTTCATTCACAGGAAATAGTTTAGTCCTCTCCCAAAGCTCCACATTAGTGATTTTATATACTATTTAATTCCCTTTGTTCTATATGGCACCATTAATGTTTGTAGTTTATTAGTAACTAATAATTATACTTCATTCAAGGTTACTATATCATGTTTGTGTTCTCATGCAATGGGGTTCTTGCAGGGATAATATCTGTATACTTTTAGTGGTTTCACATGTTGTTGGTTAACATTTCTCATACCTGTTTGTAACTAGCTTTTTTTTTTTTAATTTGGCCTAATTAGCTAACAAGACAATATTTTCACACATTACTTTGGTTTCCTAATTTGTCTAATTAGCAAACTAGATTTAAAATGTGTATGCAGTAAGTATATAATTTGTATTTCCTAATTCTTTGTCTAAACAACTATTTTTTGTCTTACTATCTGTTCCTTTTTTTTTAACTTTTTTCTTAAACACTAACTCTTTTTTGTCTAACTTTAGATTTAAAATATCTACACATTGTTTACTCTGTATGTCTTATTTGGTTGCATTGTTTAACTTTATTTAAAATATGTGCACAGTAATTATTACGTATTTCTTATCCGTTGAATTAGATAACTCTACTTAAAACTGAGTGTACAATATGTATATTCTTTTTATGTAAAAATAATTTAGTCAATTATATATAAAATCACAGTATTTTTTTTCTCTCTCTATCTCTCTCTCTCTCTCTCTCTCTCTCTCTCTCTCTCTCTCTCTCTCTCTATATATATATATATATATATATATATATATATATATATATATATATATATATATATATATATATATATATATATATATATATATATATATATATATATATATATATATATATATATATATATATATATATATATTGCTTAATTAGTTAACTAGATAACAAATTCACAGTATTTATTGTTTCTTATTTTGTCTAGTTAGCTAACTATACTTGAAATTTAGTGTACAGCATGCACATTCTTTGTATGTCTTATCTTGGTAAATAAATAAGTTCATGCCAGTGGCAGCCAGCGTGCACAGCATCGCAAATTATTCCTCCACATGGCGCTCAACTGTAAAAGTGGTTTATGATGATGATGATTCCTTATTTAATTGAATTAGCCTACTATACCAAAAATATGTACACGCTGTTTTCTGTGTGTGTGTCTTATGTTGTGTGATAAGCAACTAGCCTATAATATAAACACATTGTTTACTATATATAAATATATCTTCTGCGTTGTCTGAATAGCTAACTAGACTTAAAATATGTGTACATTATTTGCTATATATATATATATATCTTCTGCATTGTCTGATTAGCTAACTAGAGTTAAAATATGTACACATTGTTTACTATACGTTAGTCTTGTGTTGTTTGATTAACTACTAGACTTTAAATATGCACACAGTATTTACTATATGTATATTTTATGTTGATTAGCTTAAAATATGTACACATTGTTTACTTTATGTGTTGGCTACATTGTCTTATAGCTAACAAGACTTAAAATATATACATATTGTGGACTTTATATGTATTTTTAAAATGTGTGTTTAGCTAACTAGACTAAAGATGCACGCATTTACTGTGTGCATGTCTTTTGTTGTCTGATTAGCTAACTAGACCTAAATTTGTGGGCACAGTATTTACTTTGTATTTGTTTGGGAAGACTAAATAAACAAGGCAAAATTAGTGCTCTGTGTTAACCGTTGTTCTAGCATTGTTAGAATGCTTGAATTCAGTTTGTAATGCTACATCTGCACACTAGAACAATATTTTGTTCTTACGCTGGGCTTGATTTTAAAAATTTACAAATTAAACAGTTCTAGAACTTTTCTTTTTTGATGTGTAAAATTTTTCTTACAAAAGTGACTAATAAAATATGATACTGTGTACATTTTGTTTAGAAAGTTTAGAGTCAAGATTGACTTGATTGCGCTAGGTTCTATCCCTCATATTACGGTCTTGTATCTGTATTGGCTAGCCTCATGTCAAGAGCATCATACAAAGCATGGATTTTGTGTCTGCAGCGGGGATCCTCCTTACGGAGTGACTGCATAAACTGCACTCGGGAACTGAATAATGAAGTCCAAAAGAACAAACCTTCGAAGCATGAGGCAGATGTCTTCATCGCATATGTCATCCGTTCCCACGGTTGTTTTTAAATTACCCTCTTAAACACCATTTATAATTCTTTAAAATAATTTTTTTTTAATAATTAGTAATTTGTCAGATTTTTTATTTGCATAATGATCACTAAAAATTCTATTAAAAAATAATTAATTTATGTGCTTTTGGAATTTTTTTCAGAAGTGTCTAGTGATGGTGATGCAGCTGATTGTTGTCGGGCATTGAATACAGGAAGCCAAGGAGCAATGTCGTCTGTGACTCATGCAGCCAGTGAGGCATCATTATATAACGAGGGAAGCCTTCCCAAAGCAGTTATCTGTATTCCTGATATTTGTAGAAGTCCCACAAAACTGGCAGCTGAGGAACTGGCTGTACAGGAACAAAGTTCAAAAGGTCAAGGGTTGTGGGGAAAGACCTCACCCCACAGTCATTCTGTCAAACCAAGAGAGGAATCCAGGAAGTGCAGCAGTTCAAAACAGTTTGAGAAGAATTCTGAAGATGATGTTATTGCTTCACTGCGTTCCTTGAAAGCAGTGTCTGAGAAGGTACGAGAAGAAAAGAGCCGAAAGTCTAGGCAAGCACCATATGCTGTGGTTCGGTCATCTGGCTCAGGACGGCGTTCTCCGAGGCAGAGCTCATTGCTACCTTCTGATGCTTCTCCATCTCATAAATCTGTTTCCAGAAAAGGTCCTAAAGATGCTACATCTTTTAGTGATGAAAAGCCAAAAGTGAACATTTTCACAGACAACTTGGGTAAAGATTTGGGGAAGCGAGTTCGCTCACCCAGGAGACTGAGCGAAGATATGATAGCTCTGCCTATTTTCTCTGTACGCAGGTGGAGTAATTCTCCTAAAGATAGTACTGCTGCTTCATATTCTGGATGCAGATTACCTGATGAAATCTCAATTTATGATGGAATGGAGACACTTTCCTTAGATACACCTGAAAAAAGGGAGTCTTTCAAATCTTTTAGCCCTACTAAAAATAAACAGTCTGGCATTTGCGAGTCATCTAAAAAATCTTCTTTAACAGGCAGCAGTAAATTCACCCTGTGTGAAAAGGGCAGCACAAGCACTAGAAACTTTGCAGAACCCTATGAACAGCATGATGTTCAGTTAGACGATAGCTCTCCTTCCATGGGAACATCATCTTTAGATTTAGTCCATGAAAAATGCACTAACCCTGTGCTTAAACAAGAATCTTTGTGTGAAGATAATATTTTACAAACATTTCAATTGAAATACTCAAAACCAGGACTACTCCTTTCTAATAAAATGAAAACTGCAGCTCAGTTTGGCAATGATATGATTCATTCTAAGTTTAACAGTGTCCCTCATGAAACCAGGGTTATAGATAACAGTGTTGGAGGGAGCTGGAAGACAGACTGTGCTTCTACAAGTTTCTCAATAAATGAAAACAAATCAAGGCATACAACACAAGAAGATGCTGGTAATCAGAAGTCTTCCACATGTAAAGAGCTTATGAGTACATCCATGTTGATAAAATGTGAAAATAGGTGTTTAATTGATACTGTTGATTCATTTTTTGATGCGAAAACAGATATTTCAGATGGAACGGATCTTACAGATAAATTGAACAAGAGTAATAAAGGATTTAAAAATATTATTGACATAGCCATAAACAGCAGTCAAGCTAGTGATGACACTGAAAAAGAAACAAATAGAAGCAAATGTTATTTACATACTCCAGCCTTGCCATTTCCTTTGGAGATGGGAGAAGAAAAGCCACAATCATCCCTCCTATGTGCTATGTTAGTTGGTGGCACAGAAGTTGCTCATTCATACAACCAAGAGCGGGTGCGGGTCATATCTCAAGGGGGTGACAAATCTGATTCAGAGTTGGATACTGTCAAATGTAATTGCTCACATTTAGTTAGCAGTTGTTTACTCCCACAACAGCCACGAGCACCTGCTGATGTGAGACTCAAGATAAACGCGCCTGGTCCCCAAACGGTCGACTCTGAGAGGTTAAACAACCAGGACTCACAGGCCTTGCTTGTGGATGAGACAGCAGAACTTTTGTCTTGTGACAAGGTTACATCAGATGAAAACACAGCTGCGGTAACCAGTACTTGTGAACCTCCTGCGTCTGTGAAAATACAAGATGACAGTGACATAACTGATGAAAACATAGCTGTTGTGGAAACACAGCCAGTACATTTTTACAATAAGCTCAAACAGGTGAATGAAAGTGTGTTGAAACTGATAGACATTGATGTTGAAGAAGAATTTCTGCAGGAACTTGAAGCTGATGATTCTGGTTCTGGTGGGAATGTTGAAGATAAACAGTCAGATACTTTGTCTCAGAGTGAACATTGCCAATCTGCCCTCTATGGACTGATTTCATCTCTTAGTTCTAGATTGCAATGTGCTGATAGTCAAATACCTTTTTCTACTCCTGTGGATATAGAATTAGTTGGAAAGTTGATGGAGTCCTGTCCCAAAAATGCTCCATGTTTTATACCACAACTAAAGACAGCAACAAGAAATAAGCTTCTTAACAAACAAATGGAAGAACAAAATGTAAAAGAGACCAGTCAAATCCAAAATGTAGCAACTGAGAAAGAATTGTGTGCAGGGGGAGACAAGGATGATGGTGTCTGTGTTGTTGACCATGGAAATGCTTTAACTGCCACCACCAGCACAGATCTTCATGCAGAGAAAGATAATTCACAAGCAATTACAGGTGATGAAAATTGTGCAGATATGCAGATAACAAGCACTGAAACAGTGCATAAAATAGATTTAGATACATGTTCCAGTAATGTGTGTTTACCCCTGACTTATCCTGAGGATCCTTCCTCATCTCCTACAGAAGTAGATTCTTCAAATGTTCCTGAAAGTATTGACCAGAATGCAAATGCAAAGGAATTACCTGTAAGGGGTTTCATTGACCTGAACAAAGGGGTAGACAAAAATAACCTTCATAAATGTTCAGAACTACAGCAGGCGACTACTAGCAAAAACAGTGTGATGCCTGCTGATTTTAGTACAAGAAAGGTAACAGAAACGACAGCGAGGCTTTCATTTCAGAAATCTAAAACTTGTGATGATTTTAATGAAAGACTGTCTACAAATTCAGTTAGTCATGCAGGAACACTTAGAAGGGTCAACAGTAGTCCACAGATGAATACCAAACCACTGACGCCTCCACCATCTTCCTTGTCACTATTTAATTACGCAACAAAAGACAGCTACACAAAATCCAAACTTGGCAGCAAAATTCCAATACCTGGCACCAGTTACGTCACAAAATCCAAAAGATCTTGGAGGATACCAAGAACTGTTGTTGAACCAAAGCCTCTCTCTATTCTGTCAGATCTGGAGCAGCCATCATCGCAGCCAACTAGTGCTTTCACTTGTCCAGATCTTCAGAAGTATTTGAATGTCCCATCAAATCGTGTAATTGTAACATCAGACAAGCAGGAAGAGATGCGAATTCTTGATGCGCAAGCTAAAGAACAAGAGGAGCTTGATGAAAAAATGATGGACGATAGAGATAAAAATATGGATGATGATATCAGCTTAGACTATAAAAATTTTGAACCAGATTTTGATGAAGTCGATGGAATGTTGTTTATGTCATTTTTTAGTGAAATTGAGCTGAGAGCTCATGTCAGAGTTGAAAAAGCACTGGAGTGGGACAAAGATGACACGATGCTCAGGGTATCTCGAGCTAAAGCATTTGAAGACGCCAAAGCTCAGAAAGAGGATATGGGACATTTTAAACTGAAACATCTTAGGGGTCAACATATGCGATGGAAAAAATACCGACGAATGTATAGCAATGAGGTGAAAGCACTGATGGAAGCACAGAATACTGAACAGTCACAGGATAAGCCTCCAGTTACAAACAAGACGTCTGATCTCTCCAAAATCAAAGGCTGGAAGAGAAAGAATGCTTCGATGCCAGAAATTAGCGGTGATGTAAATGATAATTTTCATTGGTTTTTTGATACTAAAAATATAAGTTTCAGTGGGCATAAAAATGAAGTGGGGGAGTGTTTTAGCCCGACTGTATATGACGATAGCATGTTTGATGATAGTGTGTATTTCATGAGTGAGAATATGATGGCAGACGATAATGACAAACCCGAAGTATTATCACGATCCCGCCGCCGGCAAGGATTCAGCCACCAGAAAGCTCACAGACAACTGTTCAGAGAGTTACATATGGACTGGGAGGATAGAATGATTCACCGTAAACTTGGTGGGTGGTCGTTAAAGGGTAACAGACCTCAAGCATATTCTTCTGCAGCTAAGAAACGCCAGGAACAGAAATCCAAAGAAGTCGATTCTGGGGGTTTTGAACTGAAAGATGTTAATATTGAGGCAGGTTCGTTTGAAGAAATAGAACTTGAAACAGCAGAATTCAAAGATCAAAGTGAGGACAGCAAGAAGAAAAGGGCGATTAAGATCATTTATCCCTTGGTAAGCATAACACATCTTTTATGTTTGTTCACTTAACTGCCACAGAATGATGTCTTGATTACGTCTTGTATGCTCTGTTTGTGATAGTTGTTAGCTTGTAGCTAGCAAATATGTGTAATTATATGAATATGTAAGACTAATTGTTCAAATGTTCATGCTATTTGTGCATGCACATGTGGTGCTGGACCTTATTGTTAGACTGACTGCTGTTTGACATGTGGTGCTGGACCTTATTGTTAGACTGACTGCTGTTTGATCAGTAAACAGAAACAATCAGCTTAAGCAGAAACAATCATATGTGCAGACACATAGAAACAAAGAGACTGACAGATACAGCACAACTTGTACATATCCATCAGATCAGAAAAGTGAAGAGGTTTTGAAAGAGGCAGGAGCCCGAAGACAACTTATCACAGACATCAGAAGGAGACAGTCATCATTTTGTTATGAGAAGAAGGAAAATGGAACATGTTGTGACCACAGGAAAGATCTGGGGAAGAAGGGATAGAGGAAGACAACGAGAGAAGATCCTTGACAGTCTAGTTGCATGGCATGGAGGTGTGCTAGCACATGAACTAATACATGCTGCAGGAGATTGTGGAGAGGCATAAACGCCCCCGCCAGTCAGCAAGTCTCATGATGATGTAAATATATTAATGCTAGTATTTCTACACTTTGCTGTACATGGGAACTTCCCACTGTCCCTAGTTGTCTGAGCTGTTGTGTGTGTGTGTGTGAAATATTGAGGTCTGTTTCTTTCATAATTATCATTGTTTTGGCATATTTGAGACCTATGTGGTCAGCAGATTCTAAGAACATGTCTTTCTTGGTCTACCTCTTCTCTTCCCCTCTCTTTGAGTTAGAAGAAGAATGGAACACTTATGGGTTACACCCGTGTGGCATGATGTTGATCTGTTGAATAAATTAAAAAAACAAATCTTCCCCTCTAATGAAGGTGAAAAGTGAAAATTGTCGCCTGCTGCTGCCCTTGACCACACAAGCCAAGCCTATCCCCTGTAGGGCAGCCTGGTAATTGTATTTGTGATCATACTGGCCGAGGGGAAATGGTCACCTGGAAATGATTGGGTTCCACTGAGTTTTCAATCATGCCTGTGATGCACCATGTTGGCAGATAAATCAGATTATTCTACACCACCTTGGTTTTAGCTTGAGTCAATGAGATAAATTTCCATTCATTTTTTTTTTTTAGTTTTCTTGTTCTGTATTTGTTTGAGGATTGCTCAGTATTACTTTGGTTAAGATCAGTAAGGTATTGCTTTTCTCTCTCTTTCAGCTTACCGAAAAAATGGCCAGAAATGCATTAAAAACTCTGTTGGAGACTGGGGATACCCAAAGAGGGATGAAAAGAAAGAAGAACAAAGCAAGACAATCCCCAAAGCAGCTACCGGCCTTAACTCCCTTGATATGCAAGTCAGAACCTGATGATGAAACAGCCAGCACCCAGCTAATTGATCCTGCTGGCTTAGTCTTGTCTGCTGCAACAACACTTCTGACGCCCTCGGCAGCATCAAGTTTTACTTCTCTGTCCTCTCCTTCAACATCAGTTGCCACTGTTCCTCTCGAGATTGACCTGCAGGATGAACTGGTGATGGAAGGGGTGGATATTGCAGCAGAGAATATATCCAGTCCTTCTGTCACAGACACATCCTCAATGAAATCATGCGGTAAACCAGGTACACTGTTCTCTGTTGTTGCTTTTGTATGATACATACACTAGATAAATCATATCAGCCAGCCGTCTTGTGGTATCCAGATAGAATGTGATATTGTCCTTATCATCCAGCTGTGATGTGACATTGTCCTTATCCTTCAGCTGAGATGTGATATTGTCCTTATCATCCAGCTGAAATGTGATTTTGTGCTTATCGTCCAGCTGTGATGTGATACTGTCCTTATCACCCAGCTGTATTGAGATATCTCCCAAGTGATCCACCAGTGAAATGATCCATACCATCCAGCTGTGCACTGAACTCCATTTCTCGTGGGAGCTACTGTTGTCTTCGTTACCCAGCCTATTGCCAGTACATGGACAGAAGAAGAAGGTGAAAATAGTCACGACTGAAATGAAATGTTTACATACAGTGCTAAATGTAGCGCGGAAAGATTGACTTAGGAACAATGATATCAGGAGGAGAGTCAGCACAGAACCAATACTGAATTTTATAGGTAGACAAGTCAAATGGTTTGGCCATGAAACAAGATTGGCGTCAAATAGGGCACAGCCAAGATCAGTGTAATATAGATACAGCGGCAACTGCCCCAGAGGTTGACCGCGCAGAAGATGGACCGCAGAAATATCAAAGACACAAAAAAGTACTTCATATAAAGCGAACAGAAAGGCCAGTTCCAGAGATCTCTTTTTGCCCTGACGCCGCAAGGCATCCAAGGAGTAGAGAAAAGAAGAAGACAAATGCTTCCCTTGTCACACCTCGGTTGGCAACCAGTATATTTGATCATGCTGCCTTCAACTTCTAACCAAGTACACTGTACTAGCAGCTGCGAGCTTGAATATCAGTTACAGTAGAATTTCTGTAGGTTGACCACCGGAGGGACTATAGTCAACCGGTTAACTTAAGGAATGGGGCATATTGTTGATACTATATGTCCGTGCACACCTTATATTAGAGAATACATTATCAATAGATACAATCAGCAGGCAGCACTCTGAGACTTGATCTAATACCACAGTAGATTTGATCAGCCGGTCAGAAGTTAATAATAAAAAAAAAGAATAATGTATTTGTGAAAACAACTTGTGGTATAAAAGATAAGACTACATAAAAATAAACATCAGATTGGATAAAATGGGTTAGATTTAAGAACGACCTATAATAAAAGTTTAAGATGAAGCTCAGTTTACTTCATCATGAAAAGTTCACACACATCATGGTGCCTTGACTGAACTGTGGATTTAAACAACCACTAAAGACAAGACAAAATGCATTTGAAAGTCTTTATATTCAACTCTGCAAAGTGCTATTTATGAATCTGTCAAAGTATTGCTAGAGCTTTATGTACATTTATATTAATTTTTGTTGTTTTTCATAACTTAGGCTGTCGATATGGATGTATATGTCACCTGTGCTCTGTCAATGAAAGTTCAGCTCCCTTGCCAAGCCTTCTGAGCAGACAGTCCGCACCAGCCTGTGACAAAGAATATTGCAGACTTGGCTGTATCTGTGACAGTATAGACCATGAAAGACCGATTGCCAGCAAAACTCACTGTCGAAGGCCATCTTGCATGTTGCAGTGCGTGTGCCTAGAGTCTGGCAGTTTTGATGGCAATGAGGATATTCCTTACCTCCCATCAATGAGGAGGCGGCCTAAGCCTGGTGATCGCTTCTCAAATCTTCCCCAGCGAGAAAAGACTCATCGTTCGGCAAAAAACCTAGATGCTGTGACAAGAAAAGCCATGATGTTGTATGAAACTAGTGAGATCTACTGTGAAAGGGTGGAGCGAACTCGTAAGAGAGTAAGTAACTATCCTGGCTATAAATTTTTGAAATGTAAAGATAAGTAATCTTTAAAACAAAATATTAGAAGCAATTAAAACTGTCAGAGAGTCATAGAAGACAATTAATTAGTTGAGTTCCGTTAAAAGTTGAAATGCTTCTGTCTGAGAGGCGAGAAACTAACAGTCTGCTTTTAAATGTGCCACATCTTAAAAATCAGATGTGCGTGCGAAACTTTAGAACAGTGCCAGCAGTGGATAAACAATGGGAACTTTGTGCCGAAGTTTACAGCCTGTGAAGGCTAAGAGGAAGAAAATATCAGTAATTAGAAATCATCCAGTGCCTTGCTAACCGATGCCTCAAATTATGCTTCTCTCACATTGCCAACCCCCACCCCCTCCCCCAAATGAACAGAGGCAACAGCAGCACAAGAGGAAAGAAATTAAAAATGACAGAATAAGATTGGAGATTAACAGAATGGGTTACATGTAAGACAACTTGCTGGTGGCCTATGCCCCCTGTGGGGGTTAAAAGGCAGAAGAAGCACTTAGCAATTGGGGTTACTGTTTCACTACAAATGGACCACTTGCTATGTTTCTGTGCCCATGAAAATCACACAAATGCCCTTTACCATTCCAAAACTTGTGAGCAAACAGTTAGTCTTGGCAGAATCCTTAAACATGCACAAGCAGTGATAACGTTAGACAATCATTAACACCAACAGTTGCGACAAGAATTGAAGTTTTTTTGTAGGTTCACAAAGTCGGCCTTGACAAACTATTTGCGCCTGCATTAAATTATTGTATAAGACACTTTGCCAGCCTGCATGCACAAAGGCCATCCACTATTTCCAAATGTCATGACACAAATTGCAACAAACAAGATGAAAAGCATTCCATAGAAGAAGTAGAATTAACAAACCTCTTTCCTGGTATATTAACAAAACCGTTATGTATTTGCAGTCTGACATGGCCAGCAGTCCGGCCAGCACATCATTTGACACTAGTCTGTTGGCTGCTGCTGTGCCCACCTCATGCTCCTCTGCTGCATTTGATATTGACAGTGTCTCAGATCCCTCAGAGGACAGCAGCTTTCAGACCGACACTTTCAGTACTGATGTTCCTATGGCATCTGAGACCATGGGATCAACACCATCACATCCATTCATTATATTCAACACCAGCCCTCAGGTATACATGTTTGTAGTCTGTGAATGTTTGGTTTATGAGTTGCAGAGAAGATAGTCAGCCTGATTTATTGGTTTGCAGGCAAGGTAAAGTGACATTGTCATATCATTGCAGGCAAGGGTAACTGACATTAACTTATTTCATTGTGGACAAGGGTAAGTGACAGTAACTTATCTCATTGTAAACATTGGTAAGTGACAGTAACTTATCTCATTATAGGCAAGGGTAAGTGACAGTAACTTATCTCATTGTAGACATTGGTAAGTGACAGTAACTTATCTCATTGTAGACAAGTGTAAGTGACAGTAACTTATCTCATTGTAGACATTGGTAAGTGACAGTAACTTATCTCATTGTAGGCAAATGTGAACAGTTAAGTGGTGAAAAAAAGTGTAGTTTACCTAGCTAAGCATGACAGCATAAACAAGATCAGCAGAAACAACCGGATCAAGATCTTTAGACTCTTACATGCAAACTGCACAATGTCTACACCTTCTTGAAGTGAGTCCCAGGAGTTCTGCCCAATGTAACTTCAGAACACCAAAGTTAGATCCTTCAAGACCGCCCAGAATATGCCAGACAGAATCACCCACCTTAACAATCCCACAAGACACACTAAAGAGAACACCCATGATGCACCAAATTGTTTACATTTGTTTTGACAGAATAAACACATGGCAAACATCCATTACTGAGAAATGTGTCATTGAGGTTTTTAACTTAACAGTTTTGTTATGTAGTATAATAATTTGATGTAGATTGTACAAATTATGTGTCATTATCATCATCTTTTTTGCGCTGTGTAAACTTTTTCTAGGGCTACCAGTCTATCCACTCCATTCTAGGCCGCTCAGTATTGTTGATATTATCGAGGGTATCCAGTCCAGAACCTTGAGTCTCTCTAATTAGTATTCGTTGGTGGTTTATTTGGGTGTCCTTAGTCCCTTTGTTTCACATTTCACTGCCTGTTTAGAGATTCTCTATCCAATTCTCTTTGTGGGCTCAATATGTTAACATCTTCTTAGTCTTATAACTGTTGATACCAGCTGACATCCAGACATTTTTTTTTAAATTTTATTCCCTTACCTTTCTTGAAATAATTCAGTTGGCACTAGTTTATTCAGCTATTTGCATTAACCCTACCAGACCTAATGTCCTAAACCTAACTGCCCCATATACCTGAGCTCCTGGGCATTAACACGAAAAACCAACATGATATACACAAATATTAGTAAAATGCATACAAGTGACTAGAATAATATGAAACTTTGAGACATTGTAGAAAATAGGTTTCCCTTTTATCTAGCGCCAATATTCCACTTTCGTTTGCCAATCCACTTAGCAGAACCAGCCTTGTTTCACAAAGTAAACACCAGATGTTGCTGTTGAGGGACACACCCTCTTCTACTATCGATCTATTTCTAGATTTAAAATTGTCAAGATTCTCCTCATCATTCGTCACTTCAACTGGGAACGTATTCTTCATGAAATTTTTACTGCAGAGTCTGAATCAACCAAAGTATTGATCACCTGTTTGTGAAAAGCCTAGACCTAATTCACTTTCCTATCGAAGTGCTTGGTTCATCAAAATTTTTTCACGTTAATCAACGCAAATGTAATCAAAAAATGCGTGGGCAGCCATTCGCAGTGACTAATCACGTTGTTTGATCACAATTGGTTGGTTATTTTTAGTTTTTGACGCATTGTTTTCTCATAGTACGCAACAAATTCCCAACATTGAGGGACAGCGGTTTAGCTGCAGATTAGGACATTCCAATAATAGCGGAACAGGGGTCTGGTAGAGTTAAACGATTGTTTCATGTCTTTAATGGTTTTCCTTAATTCACTGGTATAAATAAGAATAAGAGTAAAATAAATTACATAATTATAATGTATAATTTAAACTGTACTGTGCATTCTGAATACATTTTAATAAATATTTAAAACAGTCTGATATTGTTTATTTCATGTAATCTGTACAATGCAGCATCAGCACCTCACAAGACACAACACAGGCCGGTTATCTAAACCAGCTTTTATTTTAGATGATGTGAGACAGACTTTTTCTATATTGGAGCCATCTGCACATAAACGGCAAGTGATCTTTTATTTACATGATGAACCATTTTAAAATTAGTTGGTTTTTATTTTAAATTGTAATAATAATTTTATCTGAAGAGAATAAGTTGTTTTAACTCTTCATGTCCCAGGTGGTTTTGCATCACAGGCCCAGGGGGTAGTAAAGAAAGTAATAAAATCGGCGCATCATGCGTTCATTGGGATTCTAGGTAGGAACCTATGAAAGTATGATGCGTTCCTTGGGACTCAAAGAGTTAATTGTAACTAAAAAATTTTTTGTTTAGTAAACAGTGCTTGATAACTGCCTTTTGTCTGCAGTGGAAAATTGTGTTGCCGTGAAAATTAATCCACATTTGAAAAATGAAACAGTCAATTGCCGAGGTTTGGAAGAGACTGGGAATGAAAAGGAATATGAAATATTTTACCACATTAAAAAACATTTGTTAGAAAAAACCATCCTGTAAGGAAAAGTCGAGAGCAAGAGGTAAGCACCGATACAAATGGGAGGTCAGCATCAGGCATTAAAATATAGATAAACATTAGTCTGAGAAAGAGACAGATAGTGTTGGAGATCCATTGCAGCCAACCCTTTTTTGGTGAGACGGCACCTGAGTGATTAATAAGATGTACACTGTAAGAACAAAATAGTTAACTTAGAAATGAACATGTTGTTGGAGAAGCGGCTGGCCAAGTATCACTAGACTCAATTGGGATGCCTAGGTTTGAATCCTCAGTAAGGTGATGTATTTGTGGGGGCGAGTTCTAACTTGCAAGGTTAACAGTGACTGCACTAATCTGTTGTCCACAAGCCTAAGATACCCCTTTGTCTGTATCACCCCACAGAATGGTGAAGTTAGTTGCAAGCAAGCCGTCTTTAGTAAACTCCTTTTTACACTGTGCTGTGTACAGGTTATACTGCTAGGCTCATGTTTTGTGTTATCAGTATTTATTCTGACTGCCTTTACTTCTCAGACAATCTCCTGCTGCCTTTTTCAGATTTAAGAGTTAATTCACTTGGGAACTCAAGGGAGTGCAGAAATCGTGGCCTCAAAGGGGTTGAGGCACATGACAGTTGGTTGGCAAGCAGTACAAGAGTGAGAGATTTATATGAAGACAAGCCATCCCTAGATTTTCTTGAACAGTTAAATTAGCGGATAATACCATGTTTGGCAATTACACATATTTGGTCTAGAAAGATTTTATCTCAAGGGCATCCACTTTTAGTACCTTTAGCCTACATTCACTTTACTCAATCACTCAATTTCTAACAGTTACGTAGTTCAGAATATTAAAAAAAAAACTTTAAAAAATGCACATGTGTGTTGACTTTCTGTCTAGATAAATAATTATTGCTATGATGTATTTTGCAGGAAGAGAAAAAGTCATCCTCTGTCAGATGAAATTTTTATATCTTCAACATGTGCTCGAACTCAGCCATTTAAATTATTAAATGCTTGTAAAGGAATGCGAGCTGCTGTCACCAGTAAAGATTCCGAAGAGGTTATTGAAGCCTCATCTTCTGTGTCTGTAGATTCCACTTGTCCAGTTTCCTCAACTACTTTACTGCCATTGCCTTGTAAACATCTGGATGTAAAGCTCACAGATACAGATAATGATTCAAAGGAAATGATTCCAAAAATATCTTCTGTTCATACACTAGCTTCAGAGGGACAAGATGTACAGCAGTGGGAAAATGCAGAGTCAGAAACACCATTGAGTGATTGTGTGGTGACTTCTTCTGATTCCGTCTCACACCAACGATTGCAAAATATGACAACACTCCAGCAGACTTCTGCTCAGAGCAGTATCAGTAACGCTGGCTCTCAGCGACAGTTTCATGGCTGGCATAAATCCATGGTTTGTCTCAAGGCCAGATCACCGCCATCTTCACAAGATCCAGGGGAGGATGATGTTAAAGAAGAGGATGAGGTGAAACTATTAGAATTTACTGCAAACTGTAACTGGGAGGGAGCAAAACGGGCAATACTAGCTAAAGTTGCTCAGTGTCTGACAAGAGGCCAGTACCCACAGCCTCGGACCATGAATGTTTGTGAGTTTGTTGTTGAAATTTTACCGAAAGCTCACCAGCCTAGTCACATTCCAGCAGAACTGCGGGCAAAACTTCCAGGTCAGATGTACTCTATAAGAGTCCGAATCACCAGAAGAGAGTCTCTAATCAAGAAAGAGGATGACAATGACGTCATTGATCTCAGTGGGTCACCTTCTGTTAAATCAGAAAGTGGCATTGATAGTATTGATTCCTCATTGAATGAATCATCTTTCACGTCTGCTGATCAAAAGCCTGGCAGATCTACCTCTGACTCGACATTCCTGACATCTAACTCAGTGGGTATATCTGGTCTCAGTAAACTTTTCATTACTAGCCCTCCTGTGTCTGGGCAAACTCAGAACTCCAGCAATGATTATCAGAATCTACATTCTTCCCAGACAGGGGGTGGACCCAGCTTCCGACGACAGAGCTTAGAATCTGCTTTGGTTTTCAGCTCCTCTGAATACAAGCAGGCAACAGGCCACCACACCATGACTGTACAGTCATCATTAGGAAATAAACCAAAGTCCTCTACTTTCTTAAGATTTGGGAATTCAGCATCCCAGAAAACTGTTTGCTGTGCCTTGAATAGTGAAAGTATAAAAACTGAAACAGGCACTACGGTGACATCCAGTTTAAAAATAGCTAAAAATTCTACTTCCAAGAAACTAAATATAAAACCATCAAATGTCTCACAAACGAACCAATCATTTGCAGCCAAACCCGATTCCTCTGGTGTGACGCCCATTTTTGGCCCATTTAATGCCAAAGATGTCAAGTACATGATGTCTGGTAAGGAAGGATCAATGCAGTTAATTGAAATTGCACCAACTGGGGATAAAAATAAGAAATTGATAGCCGTACCCATAACTTTATCTAAGGCGTCTTCAGATTTAAAAGGTAAGCAGAGTGCATTGGTTGCACTGCCTATGAGTGGCCTGGGACAGAACAGAATTGTTCCAGTACTCAGTCCTCCCGCAGCCTCTAGTCAGTTAAAAACAACTGCAGCTCAACAGATTATGTTGAAACTGCCTTCACCTCAAGCATCCCTAGGTGTGAGGCATCCAGTTGTGTTACAGCCTGTGCCAGACTCGGTGGAGTGTCATCATCCAAGATTCCAAGTTGTTCCTTTACAGGTCAGAAACTCTTTGACTGTTCAGCAGCCTAACATAATGCCTGCTACTGCTGCTGCTGCTGCTACTACTGCATCAGCAATGCAGAGTTGGGCAGGCACACCTGTGACACAGATATCTGTAAACAGTAGCGATGAGATGATCATGGTGTTTGATGCTGCACACATCAAAGCACCAATCTCTTCTGTTGTCTGTGCGGCTTCTGTGTCCACTCACGATAAAGAACAAAAGAGTGAATGTGTGGATCACTGTGCATCAGTCCCGTCAGATAATGGACTAGAAATATCTACAAAGCTAGCAGAAAATCAGCAGAACGACAAGGATGTCACCCAAGCTTCTGCTGTAGAGAAAGCTCCTTTAAAGGAGGATATACTGCTGGATACAAGAATAGAACATGTTTTAGATGATTGTGATCATTTTCCCAGCAGTAAATGGGAGCACTTGATAAATAAACCTGGTACCCTGGTAAAGAAACCTGGTCCGGTAGATTTCGGAGATGGAATAGAATCTCTGTCACATGGAGATTGCAATGGGTCTTTGTACACAGTTGATATAGATGGACAGCCAAATCAAGATGAACAATTACCAGACGTTTCTGTAGGGGCTGAGGTTAGTGTAGATAATACCATAGATATTAATAATGACACATCAGTGAAGGAGGAGAATTTTGTTGGAGATTCTTTAGCAAAAACTGTGCTTTCAGAAAATGCTTCAGCCAGGAGAAAGAATTATTCCTCAATTTTATCCAGCTGTCCAATTAGTTTTAAAGAGCATATACCCAGAACTCTGCAGGAATTTGCCATGACTGGCTCAAAGAGACTAATTTCTGTCGTGGCTGGACTAGAAGGTCCATTGTCTGCAGCTATGAAGAAGCCTTGTCTGGCTGTGGAGAACCCTGTTGTCTTAGACGAGGACAGTATGGCATCTCTGAACAGTGTTTCTGGTATCCAGCAGACTGCAGCAAGCCCTCTGAGTAGTGTTGATAGACCCAAGAGTGTCATGTCTGGAGCGTTGTCCACGGGTTCCAGCGAAGACATGTTGATTTTGTTAAGTTCTGAGGTAAACAGCACACTGTATTCAGTTTTATGTACACCTCTTTACTAGTAATAAGATTTGTTTAATGCTGCAACACAATTTTGCTAAAATTATTATCCTTGTTTAGAAATTCTGATCAATAATGTAATCTAAACCATGTTAACTTTTTTGTTTGCTGCTGAAGATGGGGATGTAGCGCTTATGGGGGTGCCCCGAGTGCTGTGATGACAATTCTTAATTCAACATTAAACTTATGTTCCAGTAATTGAGTCTGTTCAAACTATTCTGGCTTATTTGAGAGTATCCCTTTCTGGCTTATTTGAGAGTATCCCTTTCTGGCTTATTTGAGAGTATCCCTCATCCGCAGGCCAAGGAAACATGATCACTTGAGCGTCAAGCAATTGTTTATTTTTGTCTTGTCTTCACAAGGAACCTCTTGCCTGTTTGTGTGCTAATAATCTTATCCTGTAGCTTTGTAATTCACCAAAGTTCCTTTTTAGTAACCTGTTTGTACTGATCTGAAAGCTTATTGGTTTAACCTGTATGGGTGGAAGGAATAGAAGGACATGGGACACTTTAGGCATAGGATCTCTTTCCAGTAGTTGGAGAGCGATGCATTACATTGCATTGCTAAGGAAGGAAACACATTGAATGATTTTTGTTCATGATGGTTAATGTGTGAGATGGAATCACATTAACCCTTTGGGGCTGTGTATAGATCTTAAAAAATTACTTTTTCGCGGAGCACATTAAAAATAAGCAAATTTTTATAATTCTCTGAAACTGCTGTAACAGATTAGAGGAAGAGAAGCAGAAGAAATTAGAAGTTTTCATTAGCTTATGAAAAAATCCAGGGTGTTTGTGACGGGCGCAATTTCATTGAGACGGGCGTAAGCTTGGAGCTACAGTGTGACGTGCTGTAAAGGCTGCGTGGTGATATGCGGCGTACCAAAGAGGAATAACGCTGTCGCAATGTAACAAATGCATCAACACTTAATATGCCACTGGCCAAGTGTAACACAACATGATGAATGTTGAAGCTTCCAAACGTAGTGGAACGAGAACTCTTTTTAAAGGTTCCATTTGTGTATTGACAATAGCAATGATCAACACAAGGAGAAAATATGCAATTAATAATCCAGACTCATTCAAGCACATCAACGAAAGCCCGCTCGTACATCCATGGACTGATATGTCCTCACGATAGGTCGCAGTCCGACCTTGAGATACAGACAGTCGTCTTTGTCTTCAGTTCCGCAGTCTGAATTAAGTAATGAAAGTATACCGGCTTACTGCCGAACTGTGACAATATCAGCTTTCTGCTGAGGTCTACAGTGGAGTCCCGGGGTAAAACGTCCTCAAGGATCCAACTGTATACAGCGTCTGCTTCCGTGGAATCCCGGGGTAAAGCGTCCTCAAGGATCCACACGTCCGTCTCCTTCGGACTGTAAGCATCAACTCCTTTGACAACAATACCTTCGCAACATTACGTATTGTTTTGACGTCTTATTTGCTCACTCAGTACTGGTGCGTTCTAGTGCACATTCACACGCGACAGTGTTCAAACCTAAAACCTTCAAGTAGACAGTCAAGTAAACCTGCTACACAATATTGCAGCCCCCAAGTCACTAATAAAATTGGTTCTACTGATAAGCAACACGTGAAAGGGAGGGATCAATAAATGGAGCAGTAAATTCGCTGCAGTCATTCTCTTTTGGTCATGACTTTTGTTGGTTACATACAAATAAATAATAATCTGGTGCAGTGCTATACCAAAGAAGAAGCAGAAAATTATCATGTACTTGGAAAAATGGTTAAATGTTGTTTGTCTAGAATGACAGGTAGAATGATTCACTTTAAATAATTATTGTATAAAGCTAATTGGGGAGAATGATTCACTTTTATTCATTTCTGTTTAGATGTAATTGAAGAAACAGAAACATATTCAGTGATTTTAGATGAGTGCAGAAGAAGAAGATATTCAGCGATTTCTGTTAGAGCTGAAAAGGGAGAAGGAATCACATTAAATCATTTTATGTGCAGAGCTAATCTGGGGAGAAGGAATCACATTAAAGGATTCATGTGCAGAGCCAGTAGGGGAGAAGGAATCACATTAAATGATTTATGGGCAGAGCTAATGAGGAAAAAGAAATCACGTTAAATGATTTATGTCCAGACCTAATAAGGCAGAAGAAATCACATTAGCTGCTTTATGATAAGGGAGTGAGGTGAGTGTCCAAACCTGGGCAAGACTGGCTCAGTGTAAGCTAAGTAAAAGGTCCGGGTTATACTCAGTGGAAAGGAAGAATAATAGACAGACTTACAGTCAGGTTGCCACTGGCACTGTTATCATAAAAACTATTTTAGTTACAGAAGAAGGGGACGGAGCAAATGTGGAAGTTTCTGAACACACTACTTCAACCCAGGCTGCCAACTCAGCTTTTTTGTCGTCATATTCCTGCCAAGCTGTAAAAGCCTGTCTGTCATGATCAGCTTCCGAGAAGCCTAGTTTAATGTTATTGGTTCTGTTTGAGCCTGCTTACAATTTAGGATGTGAATATATTTACTTAAAATAACATTCGGGGAAGTTTTGTTTGTGAAACATATGGTCCTTTTTTTTTTTTTTAACTTTGGGAAGTCAGTATTTCCTGTCATTGTTAAAGGTCACTAGGTCACAGCATGAGTTACCCAATAGATTTTTTTTCAAGGCCCCAGGAAATTTAATTCTTCCATGCTTAGCTGTGTTCATGTTTATTGCCTTTATATATTTCATACAAAAAAATATTTAAAAAATTCAAATTTGTTATAAGCCTATATAAAATGTTGGCTCTCCTCCGAATGGCGTCATAATTTTATGGCGGCCATAAAGTATCCACAAATATCCTTACGGGGCTCAGGCATATGTAAAATGCGGACTTTCTGCCAATGAACAAATCGCGGCAAAAGTAGGATTACTTGACAATGTCAAGAGACGCAAGATTGCAGATGATAAAAGCGACCGTTGACAATTTCGAGCTTTTCTGCAGACGATACTAGCAGACGATAATAGCGACTATTGACAATTTTGAGACATTACAGACGATGAAAGCGATATGGCGGGTAGACCACGCGCTCCCACACAGATTAGCAATACTGTTCGTCCGATTGAGGATTTAGAAGCGGTAGATGTCAGACCTGCCGACCCGTATCCTCACACTTTTTGACATGTGCAAAACACGATTAAACTCACCGCCGAGCGTATCCCCCGCGCCGCTACGCATGGCGCAGATGGGGGGCTAAACTAGGTGCCTGGGACTCACGAGCAAATTAATTGGAGGAAGTTTGCAGGAGATGCGGTAGCTGCTGCTTGTGAGTCCCAGCCATCTAGTTTAGCCCCCTTCCGCGCCGCGCGTAGTCAGTGAGTCACAGAAACAGGTCCCCAAGTAACATATTGATGAGACCCTGTTAGAGCATTTGTTTCATTATACGTAGCCGGCATATTTTTAATAGAACTGAGCCCGGTAAGGATATTTTATGGCCGCCATAATATTATGATGCTGTTCGGAGGAGAGCCAAAATGTTTTTTATTGTTATTGTTTATAGTTTTTGTTTTTTTTTGGGGGGGAGGGGTTAATTCTCAGAGCAAAAGGGTTAGTCTTCATTGATTCTAGAACACATTGCTTCCTGCTGTTCTCTGACTCTATGCAGCCTACTCTGCATTGTGTTTACCTTTAGAAGAGCAGGCTACCTTCATTTTCATTGATTGGGTTGTTACTTATTTCAGTTTACAGCCAGTTTTTACAGTGTGGGGCAGCTGATTCAACATCTGCTCTCCTTAGTCAACTCTTACAAAATGTACAAGTTACACAGAAACTGTTCATTGCTTACCTTTGAATTCCAGTACCACACTGGCAGACATAAATGTTACAGTGGTACTAATCTTTGCTTACCTTATGGGTTCTGGTTGCACACTGGCAGACAAATGTTGCAGTGGTACCATAGGTTCCTGTAAGACACTGGTAGAACTAAATATAGCTCGCAGACACTGTCTTATTTAATAATAGCGCTGCAGGTATGTAGCAGTAGCTAAATGATCTCACCTACATCTGCAGGAAGATATTGATGTAGGAGAGGATGACAAGCCCGATGATATCATTTCCTACAGAGTGCGTGTGGAGCGTGCCCTGCAAAATGACCATGGCAGTATGTACACCAGAGTAGATCCAGTGGCTGGTGCCTCACAAAGCAGCCTGGTATACACCCACATCCTCTTCTTCATTATTTGAGTTTTACATTTCAGTGTGATTGTGCATTATCAAACTTTAACCATTCTAATGCTTTTATTTGTTTTCTGTGTTATTTAGAGCTTGTCATAAATTTTAAAATTAATTGTTAGTTCACACGTAGGCTTTGCGCAGGATATATAAATATGAAACCATGTTTCTAATGTAACATTGATTAGAGATGTTAGACATAGATAGTGAAAGATTTTAGGACAATATGTAAGGTAAAATACATTTGAAAATGCAGTGTCAAAGGAACTTAGATGCAAGGGGATAACACATAAATTAAAGCCTGTGTGGACTGGTTACTGGCATATGCCCAGATAGGACGACAGACTCGATCTGAGACTGATTGTATGTCGGTGAACCTTAACTGCCCATGACACATGGTGATTAATCTCTTGTGTAGTAAGTCAGACAGCTACCCTTTCTATTGTTAAAAAAAAAACATTTTTAGGAAAGAATATGCAGTTGAACTTTTGATGTTTGGAATTAAATAGTCACTGAGGGTTATGAATATTAACTTTTCAGACTGTTGGATCAAATTTGTCCATAGTAACTGCATTTTTATATTCCAGGCTGTGAGATTTACTCTTAACAAACCATTTTAAAGTCAGAATATGAATGATTTCTCTTGTCTGATATTCCTATTAATTTGTGGGAAACAGCAGAGAACTGTCAGGTGAAATTGAAAAAGACATTGTCACTAAATAGTAGACTGGAAGATTGGGGGTGAGGGGAGAACTACATGGAGGGGGTGGAGAGATAAGAATTGAAACTTGTGTGGTTTGAGAAGTTACATGCCAAAAGAAATCTGTTCATAATGTAGTGATTATGTTGTTGCATAGAAAGAAGTACATACGCTTAATTAACAGTATATAGGAATGGTTTTATGTATGCACTTAAGGTAGTTAAAAACCACCGTGCCGG
Organism: Candidula unifasciata; assembly: GCA_905116865.2. Lineage (NCBI taxonomy): Eukaryota > Metazoa > Mollusca > Gastropoda > Stylommatophora > Geomitridae > Candidula > Candidula unifasciata. The sequence continues at coordinate 442,026 of CAJHNH020000044.1, forward strand.
CTCTGATCGACCGCCATTATCACATCTCCACCTTATACACTATCGACATTTGCCACCGTGCCGGCTCTGATCGACCGCCATTATCACATCTCCACCTTATACACTATCGACATTTGCCACCGCGCCGGCTCTGATCGACCGCCATTATCACATCTCCACCTTATACACTATCGACATTTGCCACCTTGCCGGCTCTGATCGACCGCCATTATCATATCTCCACCTTATACACTATCGACATTTGCCACCGTGCTGGCTATGATGATCAACCGCCATTATCACATCTCCACCTTATACACCATCGACATTTGCCACCAGGCTGGCTCTGATGATCAACTGCCATTATCACATCTCCACCTCATACTTCGACATGGGAGATTACTTAAAAAAAAATCATGAAAAGTTTCAGTGCTACACCTTAAAGATGCATATAGAAATAAATGGCCTCGATGATTCAGGCAATATTTAACTCATACTGTGCAATTTTTAAGTGGTGATGATGCCCCAGAGTTACAGTCACAGGTGTTGTGATTAGAGTAGCCAGGCTTAACAGTGAGCTGATCGCATGATGTGTGATCAGTGAGTCAGTCTGTTGAACAGAGAACATTTATCTTGCCTGTTGCAGAGAAGAGACCAGTGCTCAGATGACGTGAGACATAATGGTGTGAACCCTGAGCAGGTGTCAAGGGCCACCAGTAAGGAGCTGCTGCATCAGCACAAGTTCAAGGATGTGCACAAGATCAACCATCATAATCAGCTGTAAGCATTACCAGATTTCATTCATTGTCATCTTTTTCTACCTCTATTGTCTCTCTTATTTTAGTTGTGTTGTGTAGCATTCTTTTAGAATTTTCTGTCTGTAATTGTACACTGACTGAAATTTTGTATTTGTAAATGTAAGACTGAAGTAAGATTCTATATATAATGTATGAGCAGAAGAGTGAGCTGCAGGGTCTGGGAAAAGATGAGAGAGCTTGATATCATTTTAGCTTGTTACATTGGAGGATAATAGGCAGAAGAAGATAGAGATACAATTTCAAATGAATTTCTGGAAGATGCAAACCTTTTTTAGTTGTCTGCCTTTCCTAATCTTTAAGTGCAGAGAAGTAGATTATAAATAGCATATTCATTTTAACCATGAACTAGCAGTGCCTAATATGTGCATTATTTACAGCCATTGTACACAAAATCACCACTTGCCAGATGGAATGGAATTAAAGACACTTTACTCATTTCACGGCATGACAATAGCCAGTGGCAACCAGTATGCACTGGAACGCAAATTATTTCTCCCCACGACGCTTAATGTCAGAAGTGGTTGATGATTTTATATATATATATATATATATATATATATATATATATATATATATATATATATATATATATATATATATATATATATATATATATATATATATATATATATATATATATATATATAAATAGACATTTTTCATAAGAAATTAAATCTCTTTCATCAGATCAGTGCTGTTATATTGATCAGACACTTTACGAATGACAGAAAAAAAAGTTAATTAAAAAGTTTTAGTAATTCATTAACTGGTGTTTACATATAGTCAAAGGACTACAATGTTACGACAGAACCATTGATACGGAAATTGTGGAGGTCACTAAACGATATGATAGATGGTCCTTTCTCTGGAAATCACAGAGAAAAATAAATTGTCGGACACGTCAAAATACACAGGAAAGAATGAGTATGAGGAGAATAGTTGGCTGCAGGATCTGGTAAAAAAAAGGGGAAAGCTTGGTGTCATTTTTTTCTTTTTTTCAAATTAAAGGGTAGAAGGCAGAAGAAGATGAAGAGAACCAGACATTTGGAATGAATTTCTAGAAAAAGCATGCTTGTTTCTGCTTTGTCTTGCCTTTTGATACATAACTCAGTTCTTATTCTTGTTAATGATACAGTTGTTTCATTAATTATTTGACAGTGGCACTGCTTACATTATAGGATCGTGGAAAGGGTTACAATGTGGTCTACAAGGTTGTATAAGAATTGGGGATAGAGAGATTTTTTTGTTATACAGACTGTATCAAGAGCAACCAGTAGCTCATTTATTGCAACAGCCACGGATAAAACAGCAGGTTTGAGGAAATGCCACTCTCAAATATTTGGTGAACATAGCTCACGTTGGTACGGTGATGGTTCATGCATGCCTGTAAGTTGATGAAGCTTTATCTTTCGTCCTAGGGAAAGACTTAGAAGAAGCAGAATGAAAACTCTTTTTGATGAGTTACAGCAGCATGTTCTCAAAGAAAGAAGGCTGCCTAGAGATCATGTTATGTCCAAAGTCAAAGTGCTGGTTGAGGTCAGTTTTCACTTTTTGTCTCTTAGTCCCTTGTGTGTACATAGTATTTGTACAGTATTTCTTATAGATTCACTGTTTCCATTATTGATGATTCAGAATTCGCAGACTTATTTCTTTTTTTCAATGTACATTAAATCTGGAGGCAAAAACAATGTCTGAATGTTAACATTGTTAAATAGGGATTTATGTGAGCGATTTATATGACTTTGTTGCTAACCATTATGGGTTAGACGTGATTTTTTATCCTCCTGGAGAAGTAGAGCATCAGTGTATCTGTTCATTATCATCATTTAGCATGTCCTGATCAGTACATTGCTCTCATCACAGCCCACCTGAAAACAAAAACTTGGTCCTTTGCCAGCTCTCCCACCTTGTGCACTTACCTGCCTAAGGTATCTCTTATATCCTGTGCCCATCTTCATGCTGGTTGGCCCCTGCCCTCCATTGCTGTTCTTTCCAGTCTGCATGGCGCTTGATATGACCCAAATATTTTAGATTCCAAGACAAGATGCTGTTTACTAGGCAGTCTTCTTGATGTTCAGAGGTTGTTAGGGTACCCTAATAGTGACTTCTGAAGAGGTTGTTAGGGTACCCTAATAGTGACTTCTGAAGAGGTTGTTAGGGTACCCTAATAGTGACTTCTGAAGAGGTTGTTAGGGTACCCTAATAGTGACTTCTGAAGAGGTTGTTAGGGTTCCCTAATAGTGACGTCTGAAGAGGTTGTTAGGGTTCCCTAATAGTGACTTCTGAAGAGGTGGTTAGGGTACCCTAATAGTGACTTCTGAAGAGGTTGTTAGAGTACCCTAATAGTGACTTCTGAAGAGGTTGTTAGGGTACCCTAATAGTGACTTCTGAAGATGTTGAGAAACATCTTGAATTTGCTATTCATGGTGCAACCTTTAAGTAGTTGCTCAGAGACTTAGCTTTTTTTTTTAAATTTTATAACTGCTCAATCAGACTCTTTACATCCTTCAGTAATAAATGTCCATGAGATTATTTTTTTTTTCTGTTGCAAAAAAATTTAGCAGGACACAAAAACCATTCTGAAGCTGCATATAATAATGATTCATGTCCACAGTTCAGTATTGATGTTAAAAGTTTGTTTATGTTCTGTACTGCTTATTTAGCCATTGTGATTACTGTGTGCATCTTCTGTAATAATTTTAGGGGAATTTTGATGCTTCTGTGGTATTTTACTTATGCCAGTATTCATGTTTCTTTGTTTATAGAGGCAGAAACAAGGGGGAGGGAAGGGGGGGTGGGGGGTCCTCCCTTGTTGATTTGATTTGATTCAAGAACCGACATCACAGCACTAGGGGCATTCCCATAAGTGCCTCGTCCCCATCTTCAGCAGCTAGCTAAGAGTTCTGATATTAATGGTGCCAGTAGCTTTCTGATTAAACGTCCGTCTTGCCTTTCCTCTTGAGCTTCTGCCAGAACCTCTCGTCACTTCCCGCTGCATCAATCTCACCAAACTGGTGATCCATCTGCTCCTCCGCATTGTACACGCTCTCCCACAAGGCACTAACCACGTCTGCCCTATCATGTAGCAGTATTCCACCAAGTTGTGCAGAGCCAGCCAGTCTGTCCGTCTGTTCATTTCCCAACACACCGGCGTGACATGGTGAAAATATCCAGACAATACTCCTCACTCGTTTCCTCCGCAGCGAAGCATGCCACTCTGCACGAAGCATACCTGTTCTGATCTTCTTCAGCATGCTTTCTGAATCAGTTACAATTACAATGTGTGTGTGTGTGTCGTGTTCTCTAGCAAGCGGAAAGCTGCAGTGACCGCCTCCACCTCCATTCTTAAGCTGGATGTTGTGGTATCATATGCTAGGCTCTCCTGCACCAAACATCGACCATTAACTTTTGCTAAAAAGCCCCAAGCACTTCTTTTGCCTCTTGACACTGAACCGTCTGTGTAAATGATCAAATCCTCTGAGCGAGCATTATCTTGAATTAATTGCTGAATTTCCACCTCTGTGGCACCTGCTGGCCAGTCTCTGCATTCCCGGCTCAGCGTGATTATGACTCTACACAAGTCTTGACTGCTCAGGTGGCACTTTGACCCACTCCTCTCCTCGCCTAATGTTCTCAAGGATGCAAACCTGTCTGATTGTGTCTTCTGCCTGAGCCATCCATGACCTCCCTCTTATCAGCCGCTGACCCTAAACTGCACCCAGATCTTCATGCAGAGGGTGGTCTGTGTCTGCAGCTACCCTGAGATATGACTTCGCCTGCAGCACCTTGTGCCTACCTGCAACCGTCGGCAAACCAAGGTTGTATCGCATACACACCACTGGGGTGTCTCTGGTGCAACCCAGAATGACCCGCATAGCAGCGTTCTGTATGCGCTCTAGTTTGTCCATCTGACTCTTTGAGACGGTAAGCAGTCCCAGGCCATAATCCACCACTGACAGGATCAGGTGCTGATATAGTGTGAAAAGTATTCTCTGCTCTATGTCAATTGCAGCCATAGTCTTAAGTGCACTAAGTCCTTTTTGGCATCTCGTCACAACATTCTCCACATGGTCCTTAAATTACAGGCTCCTGTCAAATGTAATACCCAGATACTTCAGTTTGCTCTCTCTGTTGACGTCTCTACCATCTATCGTGAGACTTGGGACATTAGTTTTAACGATTCTGTTGTCCAGAGAACACCACAAAACAGACGCCTTTTCCGGGTGGACGACAGCCTTCCTTTCTGTACACCACTCAGTCACTTTGTCTACTGTCGCTTGTAGCTCCCGGGCTGTTTGTTCCCTCTCTTCTCCCTGCGTATATGCAAGTATATCATCCGCAAAAGTCAGTATCTTTCCAACTCTGGTGCTTCTGGGCTTGCAATCTTGCTCGTATAAACGTTGGAGAGCACAGGCGAGGTGGCAGTCCTGGGGCCAAAGTGCATGGTTCAGAGGTCCATAAGCCCAGTCGGAGAGCAACCCGACGTGAATACAGGACAGCTGCAACCCAATTCTCTGCTAGGTCTACATCGCTCAAAGCCTTTATGTGACCATACCTGACACCATCAGGCCCTGGTGCAGTGTCTTTTGCTTTTTTTTTCAAAATATGTTTGATATCTTCCACTTGTATCATGTCTTCATAATGCATATTCGTCAAGGTGCCAGCTAACTCCTTTCTAACTGCATCCCTGATGTCTACATCATTATGATCTGTCTAAGCTAAAAACCTATGGAGAAAAGCCTCCCCTTTCTCCTTGTCTGTTGTCACACGCACACCATCGTCTCTACAAATTGTTCCAACTGTCATAGGCTGATCTTTTCTTTGCATCTGCCTTTGCAGTTTCCAGAATTTCCCCAATGTTTTATTGCCTCCCATGTCATTCACAAAAGTTTCCCACTTTGCTCTTTTGGCCTCTGCAGCACAGCGCTTGAAAACCTCCACCTTATCTTTTTTCACATTCTCCGCCATCTCCACTTCCTCTCGTGAGCTTGAGGGTGTCTGTCGTACTTTCTTTAGCTGCTTCACTGCGGCTCTCTTTGCCTTCCATGCTTGTTATACTTCTGGAGTCCACCATGGGGGCTCCAGAAAATTAGTTCTGGCAGTTCTGTTGCATGCTCCCTGTCTGAGGGGTCCAAGTAGGTTGTTGGTCCACTTATACTGGAAGGTCTTGTGTGCTCTCCCAACCTTAACCTTACTGTGTTTAGAAATTAAGACTGAACATGGTAGGTAATCACTCCCATGGTCATTCAGGACAGTCCATTTAACATCTAAAACCGACGACTGAGAGACAAATGTCAAGTCAATGGCTGTGTCTGCATCTCCAGACCTCATTGCCATTCTAGTCGGCCTCCCATCATTGATGCAGACCATATCGGAGTCACCTCTGCAAGAGCTATTCCCTGTCGGTATTCTCCACTGCTGTCCCATTCTCTGTTCCTCGCGTATTCATGTTTCTTTGTTTATAGAGGCAGAAACAAGGGGGAGGTGGGGGGTGTCTGCCTTGTGAAATGGTAAAGCCATTACCTCTTACTCCTAAAGCTGTGGGTTCAATTATGGACTGCAGGTGTTTCAGAGATTTCTGGAGGTTGTTGGTGGAGTTACCAGGTTTGGTGCCAGCCTCTCCTGTGAGAGATTGAGCAATCTGCGATGAAACTCAGTGCAGTGGAGTTACCAGGTTTGGTGCCAGCCTCTCCTGTGAGAGATTGAGCAATCTGCGATGAAACTCAGTGCAGTGGAGTTACCAGGTTTGGTGCCAGCCTCTCCTGTGAGAGATTGAGCAATCTGGGATGAAACTCAGTGCAGTGGAGTTACCAGGTTTGGTGCCAGCCTCTCCTGTGAGAGATTGAGCAATCTGGGATGAAACTCAGTGCAGTGGAGTTACAAGGTTTGGTGCCAGCCTCTCCTGTGAGAGATTGAGCAATCTGGGATGAAACTCAGTGCAGTGGAGTTACAAGGTTTGGTGCCAGCCTCTCCTGTGAGAGATTGAGCAATCTGGGATGAAACTCAGTGCAGACAAGTTTATCCTCTCTCCTTTTTTTGTTGTTGCTTTTAAAAGATATGTTACAGTGAAATCCATGTTCCCAGTACTCAGTTTGTAACAGCAAAGAATGTGTACATATGCAGCACTGAAACTATAAATTTTTGTTTAATGTTTGGTTGAATCTGTTGTTGACTGGTTGCAGGCCAAGAAAGCTGTTCTGCATCTTAGTAAGTGTGTGCTAGAAGGAAATGAACAAGTGAAGCGTTACGAGAGAAAGAATAAATCTTTACAGAATAAACTGGCTGCATTGAAAGGTAACCTATTTACCTATGGTATCATCTCTCAGATTATAAGTTATCACACTGTGAAGATTCATGTTGTTTTTTAAGATCAGTATAAGATTTACAGTAAAGATCCTAACTCTGTACAACTAGCCACTATTCCTTTTCCTAATTGCCCTTCATTTGTTCCCTTATCTGCTCCTAGTTTACCTGCAAGGCTACATATCCTCCCAAATTTTTGTGTTTTGTTTTTTGGGCTTGAAAGTTGTGACCATTATCACTGAAACAGAGAGAGGAGGAACACTAACTGGGGGAGAACTTGATACCAGGACCTCAGAGACATTTAGGATGTATTTCTTCTTCTTTATCTTCTTCTGTGTTCATCCAAAGATGTAAACGCATTGAGCCTCTTTACTGCATAGCTTCAATATTTGCACCTTTCGGCCGACACATCCCACTTCTGCAGGCATTTGTTTGCCCAGGTTAACCTTCCTAGGTGTTTGGCATTTGAATCTTTCTTATGTGCATTTCGTCACCATCATGTAGAGGATTGTTTGCAGAATGTAGCTGCCATCACAGTCTGTCAGAATGACTCCAAAACCTTTTTTGTTTTCCCCCACCTCCTACATTGTCATGCCTAGACTGTCTTTTTTACCCTGTGTCCACCTACATGTTGGTTAGCCCCTGTTTGTTTTTCCAAAACCATACCTTCCTGTTCTTCCTGAGCCACTGTAGTATTTAATATGACATAAGATTTACATTTTTTTTAATGTGTGTACGTTTCACTGTACAGTGTAATATAGGGACACAAATAATTGTCATCCTTTTTTAGTTTGAGGTTCTCTGTAAATCTGATTACCTCTTTTTTTTGTTGATAGATCGTTAACTTCTCCCATCTCTTGGCATCTTGTTTCTACTCTTATGCTTTCTTGTCCCATATTTCATTTTCTTTTCTGGTTTTAATTATCAGCCCACTGCTGCTAATTGGAGAGAGAGACGGGGGGGGGGGGGGGGGGGGGGGGGGGGGGGGGGGGGGGGGGGGGGGGGGGGGGGGGGGGGGGGGTGGGGGTGGGGGGGTTGGGGGGGGGGGGGGGGGGGGGGGGGGGGGGTTGGGGGGGGGGGGGGGGGGGGGGGGGTGTGGGGGGGGGGGGGGGGGGGGGGTGGGGGGGGGGGGGGGGGGGGGGGGGGGGGGGGGGAGGGGGGGGGGGGGGGGGGGGGGGGGTGGGGGGGGGGGGGGGGGGGGGGGGGGGGGGGGTGCCTGCTTTGTGTCTAGCTTCCCCAACTTGACATTTTATAGTGATACTGCAGGCGCTAGTGCCCTTGCCTGCTGGCCCAGCCTTCCATGTTCAAATCTCCTTCAAGGCAAGCACTTCTTAAAATGGCTAATTGCTTCTAGGTAGATCTGTTCTCAAATTGGTACCAGAAAATGCCTTATCAAGCAAAGATGGCTGGCTTGATACTGACCACGTCACTAAAAGAGTGACAACTGGTTTTTAAGATTTTTGGCCCAAAATCCAATATGCTTCAAGGTGTAGAGAAAACCCTAACTTACTTACCTATATAGTTCACAGTGTTTACGTTTCTCAGATAGACCCATGATTTCAGAACACTTGTTCTTCCTATTCACCAGCTGTAAACTCTGCCAAAAAGTTGTGACTGTTTGTCCACTTCTGTCTGGACTTGAATCTTGTTCCAGAACATGAGTTTGTGTGCACATCTGTTTGCTTATTTGTATACAGACTATTGGTTCCTTACCTTTTAGGCAGATGCACTCCTATTTAAGAGGACACACCCCCTAATTAGTTGCCTATTACGACTTGCTGGTTAGAGGGCAGTGGATGTTGTTGGTTCCCCCACCACCACACTTGGGTCCTCAAACCCACAGGATGAAATTCAGAGGACATTACTGGCCTGGGGGAGGATGTACACGGGAAGAAAATATTCCAGTATAACCAGGGGTTGCCAGAACTGAAAATAATTTGTTTGTATGGGCTATGAAATCCATTTAAAAGGTAAAGCAGTAAGTACACATATTCAATAATCATGGCAACTGGGCACTCTAGATTTGCCAGTCCCTGAATGTAACTGCTGTATCTGGTGTTTGCATAGATGAAATTTGTCTGTTGTTTCCCACGGTTTTGTTACACTATCCTCTAGGGCCATCACATGTCACAGACAGATTGTAGGTTTTGCTTGATGTATTTCAAAGAGATGAGAACACCATGGACACATAACGAGAATTGGGAAAATGTCTTGGAAGAAATTTGCTCACGGCAAAACTGATTACCTGCCTCGGAAAGAGATCATTGAAGTTGCATCATGAGAAGGAAAAAACTGAAGTATGTTGTGACAGTGGGAGAGTTAGAGGAACTTGAGACAGTGGCAGCATAGCTTGAAGGATGATCTCTGTCAGACCAGATTGAAAGTACATGAGACAGAAGGTTGTGGGAAAAACATGACTGCCAGTGCCAACCTGTTCAAACACAATTTTTGAATTATGTGCAAATTTGTACATTTATACAGTCATGTGTTTCCAATGCAAGTTATTTCAGGGAAATTACATTGATCATTTCTTTCAGGAAACTTGATGCAGCAGAACATCCCCGTGGCAACTATAAACAGAGTCATGCAGAGGGCCTCGGAGAAGCTCTTGCAACAAAGTATAAACACAAACAGTACCCACGTTATGCAACCCCCAGAAGATATTCATGATCCGTTGCCCTCTTCAGAAGGGATGCACCCTGTAACAGCAGATGGGGACATAGAAGACAGTCAAGAGATGGTCAATTTGGTTTCACCAAGCACAGATGAAGATAGAGTTTCAGAGAGACCAGATGTCACCACTCCAGTTTATGAAGACATCAGTGATCCTGAAGATGCGTTGATGCACACATACAAATTTGAAGTTACTGAAGACTAGCACTGATGCACACACACAGATATAAAGACGACAAAGCATCAATTACCTAACTGTTGGGAAATTATGGGACGTGTTTAAAAGTGAGATTTAAAAATAATCTGGTTATACCAAAATGTGGAAATTATCACTAACAAATTCATGCCTTCAAATCCATATCTTGACAACATTAAACAAATACAGTGCACATCCTTATTTTTTTTTTAAAGATGGCATTATGTTGGACATTACAGTTAATACTTGTTTGTATTGTTGAATTACTGAGAATTGTTCGTATTGTTGAGTTATTGAGAACCTTTGTGTATATAGTTTGTGTGATTTATTTTAGAATTAACTCGTATATCAATTAATATGTAAATTATAAACAGTTTCAGGATGTTCATATGTATATTATTTCGTACAGCAACATTTTGTGTGTAATCAGTCATAAAGGCAGCAAAGTCCCCTGTCAACATTTGTCTTGGAGTGTGACATGACTGTTGTAGATTCAAATGGATGATGTTTCCAGTCTCTGTTTGACATCACCTGTATCTAGAAAGTAAACATTAAAATAAAAGATAGTAAGGATCAAGGAGCTATCCTTTTAAACTTTATATTTTATTATGATTCTTAAATATTTTTATGAATTGTTATCAGTGAACCAGTCATAACTTGAAGATTAGAGACTGGAAGTGGAATATTTTGTTATTCAATATAATTGTGTGTATTAACATGAATAATTGTGTTAACAGGAACAAATGATTTCATCTTTTGTTAGCCACCTCCAGTCTCAGGATGTCTTATTCAGCTATGAAATATTTGTGAACTGTTTTCAACCCAGTGAAGAATAAAACAATAACTTTGAGGAAATGTTGGAGAAAAAAAACTGTCTTTCTTGTTAATGAATTTTCTTTTCCCGTAACTAGGAGGTTAATACCATGTGTCAGAGGCCTATGATCCCAGCGATGGATTGTAACTTGTAGAAACTTGATTTTTTCTTTCAGGGTTACAGTATACATGTAGTACCATGCTACATATCTGACTTGATGACCGATGTGCCATGCTTTAAAGCTGTCCATCATTCGAGGGTGGACACTGGTCACTTGTTGTTTCTTATCAGCCGCCATTGACAGTTGTTTTTGTTTTTCATTTCTTGCATTTGAACAAAAAAGGTGTACAGGAAAACGTGTAATTAATGTGTTATTGCAAATATGTACTAGATACTGGCTGTGTCTCTCACCCACACACAAACACACAGAGTGGGAGCTAACAAGTTAGTAGACAAAAATGATAAAAGAATCTAATACAGTAGAATAAAAAATGGTTATATGAGTTGTTCATCAGGGCAGAGAATAATTTGTCAAGTATTGCAAAATTTGTACAGACATTTCATGTGAACGAATAGAAATATGTAACAATTCATGCGAATGAATAGAAATATGTAACAATTCATGGGAAACAGTAGAAGTATATACTAACTTCATGTCAACCAGTTATAGTTATTATTGTTGATTTGATTCAAGAACCGACATCACTGCACTCAGGGCAAATTCATAAGCTCTCCGTCCCCATCTTCAGCAGTCAGTTCCAATACCAATGGTCCCAGAAGCATTCTGATTAAATGTCTGTCTTGCCTTTCCTCTGTGAGCGTCCAGCATCGGCAAGAACCCCACGTCACTCCCTGCTGCATCAATCTCACCAGATCCTTTTGCTCCTCCGATTTGTACACGATCTCCCACATGGCTGTAACTACGATGCCTTATCATGCATCAGTATTCCACCAAGTTGTGCAGAGCTAGCCAGTCTGTCCGCTTGTTTATTACCCAACATACCTGCATATCCCTGAGAAGAAAATCCAGACAATACTCCTCACTCATGACCTCTGCAGTGAAGCATGCAACTCTTCACGAAGCATGCCTGTCCTGACCTTTCTCAGCATACTTTTTCAGTAACAATTAAGATGTGTGTGTGTGTCATGTTCTCTAACCAGTGGAAAGCTGCAGTGACCGCTTCCACCTCCATTCTTAAGCTGATCTTGTGGTATCATACGCTAGGCTCTCCATCACCAACCGTCGACCATCAACTTTTGCTAAGAAACCACAAGCACTTCTTTTGCCTCTTGACACTGAACCATCTGTGTAAATAATCACATTCTCTGAGTGAGCATTATCTTGAATTAATTGCTGAATTTCCACCTCTGTGGCACCTGCTGGCCAGTTTCTGCATTCCCGGCTCAATGTGATTATGACTTTACACAAGTCTGACTGTTCAGTTGGCACCTTGATCCACTCCTCTCTGCGCCTAATGTTTTCCAGGATGCAAGCCTGTCTGATTTTGTCTTCCCTCTTATCAGCTGCTGACCTATACTGCGCCCAGAGCTTCGTGCAAAAGGGTGATCTGTATCTGCAGCTACTCTGAGATATGACTCCACACGCAGCACCTTCAGCCTATCTGCAAGAGTTGGCAAACCAAGGATGTACCTCATACACACTGCTGTGGTGTCTCTGATGTAAGCCAAAATGACCCGCATAGCTGCGTTCTGTATGCGCTCTAGTTTGTCATTTGACTCTTTGAGAGAGTAAGCAGACCTAGTCCATAATCAGTCACTGAAAGGATCAGGTGCTTACGCAGTGTGAAAAGCATTATCTTTTCTATGTTCATTGCAGCCATGGTCTTGAGTGCGTTGAGTTGGCATCTTGTCACAACCGTCCCCACATGGTTAAGGACAGGCTCCTGTCAAATGTTATTTCCAAATACTTCAGTTTGCTCTCTCTGTGGACGTTTCTACCATCAGTCGTGAGACCTGGCACTTCAGCTCTAACAATCCTGTTGTCTAGAGAACACCACAAAAAGACGCCTTTTCTGGGTGGTCGACAGCCTTCATTTCTGTACACCAGTCAGTCACTGTGTCTACCGTCGCTTGTAGCTTCTGGAGTTATTATTGTTCTTGTGAACCAGTAGAAAATATATAACAAGTCATGTGAACCAGCAGAAGTATATAACAAGTCATGTGAACCAGTATACGCATAAAACAGTTCATGGGAATCAGTATAAAAGTACATAACAGTTTATGGGAACTCCCTGTGTTGGTTCCGGGGCCCTATTATAGGGAAAACAAGAATAGACCCACTGCCTACCCAAAAACATGTAATGAGAGTCAACTAATTAGGAGCTCTCTTTGAAGTCAGAGTGCATCTGCCTGAGAGGCAAGGAACCAGCAGTCTGCATACAAATGAGTCAGATCTGTAAAACAGATGCACACGTAACACTCCGGTTCTGGAACAGGAATGCAGTCCAGAAGTGGACTAACAACCAGAACTTTCCGCCGGAGTTTACAGCTGGTGAACGCAGAGAAAAAAATAAAGTTCATGGGAACCAGTATACAAACATAATAGAAGTATAGAAAGAAGTATACAACAGTTCATGGGAACCAGTAGAAAGAAGTATATAACAGTTAATGGGAACAAATAGAAAGGAGTATATAACAGTTCATGGGAACCAATAGAAAGGAGTATATAACAGTTCATGGGAACCAATAGAAAGGAGTATATAACAGTTCATGGGAACCAATAAAAAGGAGTATATAACAGTTCATGGGTACCAATAGAAAGAAGTATATAACAGTTCATGGGAACCAATAAAAAGGAGTATATAACAGTTCATGGGTACCAATAGAAAGAAGTATATAACAGTTCATGGGAACCAATAGAAAGAAGTTTATAACAGTTCATGGGTACCAATAGAAAGAAGTATATAACAGTTCATGGGAACCAATAAAAAGGAGTATATAACAGTTCATGGGAACCAGTAGAAAGAAGTATATAACAGTTCATGGGTACCAATAGAAAGAAGTATATAACAGTTCATGGGAACCAATAGAAAGAAGTATATAACGGTTCATGGGAACCAATAGAAAGGAGTATATAATGGTTCATGGGAACCAATAGAAAGAAGTATATAACAGTTCATGGGAACCAATAGAAAGAAGTATATAACAGTTCATGGGAACCAATAAAAAGAAGTATATAACAGTTCATGGGTACCAATAGAAAGAAGTATATAACAGTTCATGGGAATCTATAGAAAGATGTATATAATGGTTCATGGAAACCAATAGAAATATATAACAGTTTATGGGAACCAATAGAAAGAAGTATATAGCTATTTATGGGAACCAGTATAAGTATATAACAAGTCATGTGAACCAGCAGAAATATGTAACAATTTGTGGGAGGCAATAGAAATCTAGAACTATTCCTGTGAACCAGTCAGTAGTGGTATGTTACTATTTCTGTGAACCAGTAGTGGTATGTTACTATTTGCTGTGAACCAGTAGTGGTATGTTACTATTCCTGTGAACCAGTAGTGGTATGTTACTATTCCTGTGAACCAGTAGTGGTATGTTACTATTTGCTGTGAACCAGTCAGTAGTGGTATGTTACTATTCCTGTGAACCAGTCAGTAGTGGTATGTTACTATTCCTGTGAACCAGTAGTGGTATGTTACTATTCCTGTGAACCAGTCAGTAGTGGTATGTAACTATTCCTGTGAACCAGTAGTGGTATGTTACTATTTCTGTGAACCAGTAGTGGTATGTTACTATTTGCTGTGAACCAGTAGTGGTATGTTACTATTGCTGTGGCATAATTTATATTCAGTAAAGTGGAGGTTGATGGTGTATATGCTGTTACATAGATATAATCTGTGCATTATGCTTTATCATTTTTGGTTCAGAACAACAGCTGCTTGATTTATTTAAAGAATTCAATGTCATCCTTTCTCTGCTAGAATTACCTGTGGACTTCAACTTTCTTATTCACATTACAGAAAAAATATCTACTACATTTTGTATTTTAACAATAATTTTTTGTATTCTGCTCATTGTTGCTACAGTTGTCATACACATTCCATTGCAGTGTTTTGTTTCGATTTCTCTTTAGATTGTTAATTTTCTATAGACAGTTACCATGTTTCTGTTTCATTCTAGGCTTTGAGTGTATTGATTCACATGGCGTGAATGAATTATGAATCAAATTTTCATGATTACCTTTTGTTTATCACTGGTATTTTAAATAAACTAGCCTGGAAAATGTGTGAGATTTTTGCATGAGATCTCCATTTGTTCCTATTGCAGGTGGTTGGACATTTGTGTGGGTGGTTCAAGACAAGGTCACTCTGAAATAAGCCGTCATTGGTTATTTAAACCTGATAACACCCCCCCCCCCCCCACCTTTGTTTCCGCATTGGGGTCTTGTAGATTTGCACTCCTGTTGCCAGGGTAAAGTCCTTTGTCCTCTCTTATTCATTAAAGAAGCCCTATAACTTCTGATCAGTTATCACTCCTAATCGTTTGATCTTGATCTTGTCCTATGGTCTTCTTCTGCCTTTTATTCTAGAATGGAGCATAGTGCCTCAACCAACCAAAATCAAGGTCTCCTGTTCCTTGCAATCACATTGAACTCAACTATTTCCTTCTAGTCTTGTGCACCCATCTGTCATTCTCTTCTTAGAGTTTTGTGTCTGTGTGTGTGTATCCCTTTATTGTATTTCTCTTTAAAAGTTTACTTAATATAATTTGCTTGGCTTTTGTGCTTGAAATTTCTTTATTTCTACCATTAGTAACCTCTTACACTATTTCTTCTGGTGTGTAACATTACCATTCTTTGCTTCTATAAAGCTGGCACCTCTCTGGTGGTGCAGATCGGTGCGACATGGACATTTGCCTGTATGAGATGTCAAGGCCATTGGGACCATGATAACCAAGTAGTCTGCATGGCTGTGTTTGGGTAGTTTTCATTTGCCCTTGGAGTTGATAGATTGATTGAGGTCTTCATCTGTTTATGTCTAATAAGTGTTGTTTTTCTTCGACCTAGCAGTTAATTGGTTGCAGAATGTCAGTTTACTTGCCTGTATGACTTCCAGTAACTTTAAGTTCTTGATTCTAGTTTTACACCAGCTTTTTACCAGCTTTGTCATTATCAATGTAACTATTGGAAAATTACAATTGCAAGGTATTAGATTAGGTTCCTTGGATACTGCTGAACCCTGGTCTGACAGCAGATTTTCTACAGCAGATGTTCTTTTATAGTTGTGTATTTCTTTAAGGGATTTGCAGTCATTGAAGAAAACTGCTGTATGTGGGATGGTTTTATAGAAGCTCCCAATGAATACTGTTGTGCAGCAGGTTCTGATTGATGTGTTTTCCAGTTTAAAAGTCTGTAGATCTTGCCACTGTTATGTATTACCTGGCAGTTCCTCTGTTACTGATTGACCCTTCTGCTGATATATGTGTATAAACATCTACATTCTACTTGGTCATGTTAATCTGACCTCTTCGTCCCAGAGATCTATGTGCAAAAGGGGATGTTTCTGGTTCATCAGAGTTGGTAAATATTTCCACTTCTATAGCTATGTAAGGTAGATCTTAGTACCTGTAATGCAGGATTTCTTTAGATTTTCATGAATGTCTTTCTCTTTATTCATTTTGTTTTTACTGGACTGCAGTTTGGCATGCATAGGGTTTGAAGCATGTTCAGAAACTTCTGCCTGTGAGCAGACATGTGTTGAGGTATGAGAATAGATGCTCGCTGGCATCCTGACTTTCCTGGATTAGGGTGGTCTTCATACATCCTGTGATTATTGCCTGGTCTGGCCAGCATATTGTTGTACTGTAGATAGTTGCTGTTTGCTGTAGTCCAGGCCGAGGTACTATTCCCCATTACAGGTACATTACAGGCATATCTACAGGTACAGAGGTCATTCAGAAGAGTGCTTATTGAGTGGGTCTGCCCCACCCCCCTTCCCTCAACAGGGTACTGTAACCCATGCCGAAGACAGCCAGGAACAAGTAGGCCCATGTATATAGTAATTTATTAGTACGGGTACACTTCATAGATATAGTACTCCAAATATGCTGGACTAAGGTCTCTACCATGCAAAATCCCTTGTTCTCCTTATCCTGCACAGATTTGTTCATCGGGTTGCGATTCACAAACAAGATTATATTTTCATTGAATTTTATTTCCTGTGGTTAACATTTTATTATTGATATGATCCATGTATTCTTCTTTCATTGAATAGCTAGCTGTACATTATGCAGCATCGCTTGTTCAAGAATTCAGTCAATGCAGTAGAAGATTGTCTCTGTCAACTTCCAGCCATTGACGTTGTCTCTGAGACAAACAGTTGAAGGATGATCTTGAGGATGTGCATGTGCCTGTAGTGCTGCAACCAGTTATAGTTTATTCAGCAGTTACCAAAACTTATGGGTCTTTATTTCGGAATTGTGTCACCTCATACAACTATGTTGTGGGGGTTGCACTTTTGTTTCAGTTCTATAAGCAGGAACCTTTGATGATTGCTAACAGAAGTTGACAGTTTTAATTGTTATTACTTGAAATAATGTCCATTGTTAACATACATTGCAACCAACAGTGCCAGTTCAGGGGGCACTGAGTTTTAAATGATTAAAAACAGAATATATTAGCTGTGTTTTTGAGTGAATGCTTCGTGGCTTCATTAAAACCGTGATGTTCATTATTCGTGTGTACATATTACAGGGAAGGCTTTGGCAGAGAAAATGTCACTTTAAGCTGATGGATATCCTTGGTGAATTCCTGGATAAGGGAATGAGTGGCATGAAGCTAATACAAATGTTTGGGGAGCTCTTTGACATAGGGGGTACATATCTCTGGGAAGCGACTAAATATTGGGGAGTGGTATGGAACTAATAGATATCTTTAGGAAGCTCCTAGACATGGGAAAGTTGCGTGGAGTTAATATTTTTGGGAAACTCCTAGACGGGGAGAGTGGTAAGCATGAAACTAATACATATCTTTGGGAAGCTCCTAGATATGGGGAAGTGGCATGGAACTAATCCATGTCTTTGGGGAACTTCTAGACATGTAGTGGCATGGAACTAATGCACATCTTTGGTAACTCTTAGACATGGAGTGGCATGGAACTATTGCACATGTTTGGGAACCCTTTGACATGGAGGAGTGACATATAACTAATGCACATGTTTGGGAACTCTTAGACATGGAGGAGTGACATGGAACTAATGGATATCTTTGGGAACTCTTAGACATGCAGGAGTGACATGGAACTAATCCATGTCTTTGGGGAACTTTTAGACATGTAGTGGCATGGAACTAATGCACATCTTTGGTAACTCTTAGACATGGAGTGGCATGGAACTATTGCACATGTTTGGGAACCCTTTGACATGGAGGAGTGACATATAACTAATGCACATGTTTGGGAACTCTTAGACATGGAGGAGTGACATGGAACTAATGGATATCTTTGGGAACTCTTAGACATGGAGGAGTGACATGGAACTAATGGATATTTCTGGGGAACCTCTAGACGTAGGGCGGTGGCATGGATTATCTGCCTGCTAGGGGGTCTCCTTGGCAAAGTAGTCAAGCCATTTGCCAGAATATCTTGGGTTCATTTCATGGCTATCTTGTTCAGTTAAGTGGTAAAACGTTTTGCGGATATTTCTAGGAGTCATCACTGGAGGTCCACAGTTACTGCTTTGAGAGATGCTATCGACAGGCAGCTGGCTGTTCTTCGTCAGGAGACCCAGTCATGTGAGATCAAACCAAGTGCAGTGACGTCGATCATCTCAGCGTTAACCTGTCTGCGTGCTGAAACATACAATACAATGGTATACTACCTGGGACAACGATGCCAGCATTTGTTTGAAATAGACTGGACAAAGAGATCAAGACATCGTGTGGTGTATTTGTCAGTGATCTGTGTTCTATATTTATCTGGGGAAACTTCAGCCCTGGCTTCTTAACAATGGAGGACAGGGACATCGACACATGCAATGAAATCATCTTCGACAGGTGATCGCCTGTGAGTTGTCACACTTCCGCTCGCCATGGGCATATACCTTCATTGCACCTTGAATTATTTAGAGACCATAAGTGCTTAGATCTTCTCCTAGCATATCTCATCGTAGAGCGACTGGCGACGCAGGTTAATTGTTGGTTTACCATTCCTCTTTGCCTCCCCCCCCCCCTGCTTTTGTCTGGCGTCATCCAATCTGACTTGGTTGCAGTCTGGTCAGGGTTGCCGATTTAGTCATCACTGGTTTAGGTCATTACCCTCCATCATCCATCCATCATCATGTTGTAGCCCGGTCCTTTGCAAAAACGTTCGCTCTATCAACGGTATGCCTGAAACGCAACCTTGGTATCCTCACCACGCTTTCCCATATCGTGTACGTTCATATCGCAGGGAGTCACTTATATCCTGGGCCCAATCTGTTTTTTTTTTTTGGTTACATTTCTTCTTGTGTTTTTCTGACAATCTAATATTGAATGATGCGTGAGTCAGAGAATGCACACATTAAACCTCCGATCCCGTGCTCATCGAACCAGTCCGATGTTTCGGCGGCTGCTCTAATGGCTGTTTGTTGTTCTTGATATAGGTTCACTAAATGTACTGGAAATCCCCTACTTCCCGTGAGACTCTACAATTTATGATGTTGGACGCAATTAGAGACCTTGCTATAATCTTTGAAACAAGCGTGGAGATCTGCGTTGTATTCTCTATATTTTTGAAGATTGTTCCCATATTAAAGTTCTGATTACCTAGTTCTTCTACCATGTCTGCAACCTGCATGTTAACAGTTAAAGTCGAGAGGATTGACTTTATTGCACCAAGTTTTATCCCATATAACTTGGTCTCTCTCTCTCTCTCTCTCTCTCTCTAAAATATATATATATATATATATATATATATATATATATATATATATATATCCCCAGATCGACTAGCAGCCTGCCGAAAGAGTCTCAGTCGCACAGAGCACGAACTCCGCTTTCTTCAAAGGGCGATCGCAGGGGGATCGCCCCTAAAAATTGCAATCGTGAACTGAACGGCGAGCCGTAAAAAAAGAACCCCCCGACTTTTAGAG